>VZRX01013348.1:47124-104448 GCA_013398075.1 Notiomystis cincta | reverse complement strand
AAAAAACACCACCCCCAAAAAATCTTTTAAAAAAGCCCCAAAAAACAACAACCCAAAACTTCCCCACCAAAATAAAACAAAAAGCCCTAAGAACCACTTCCAAACAACCAAACCAAAACATAGTCATGTAAAATTCCAAAGCAAAAGAGGACTTTGATTAGAGTGGGTCAGCCAAATAACTGAGCTCAAGAGTAAGAGTCATAGATAAATATTTCCTAGCATCTCAGTTAAAGTCATTTAGCAAGTAGGTGGTTTTAATTCCCATTTTTTTCTGGTGCCCTCAGCAGCACTAGGCAACCCTATAAACAAAAAAATTAGTTTATGTTTTTTCTCCAGATTCCTTTCCACCAAATCTTTATGATGGCTGCCAAGTAAAGGTCTAATATCTGTGGATCACACCATTTCTCTCCCTGGAAAATATCTCCAATCTACTTCTCATTCCAAGTCCCAGGAAAGAATGAGAAGCAGCAGCTCCAGGGAACATCCCTATGGACTTACAATTACCATGACATTCCCAAGATGTTGCACTGCAACGTGGAGATTCCTGCTGTCTAATCCCTACCTAACCCATGTCTTCACCTGAATTTCATCCACCAAACTTAGATTTAAATATTTAAAGACACAGAAAGTAAGAATTATCTAAGGGAATGACCTAAAAGCATGGATCTAAAAGCAGGTTAAGGAAAATCCCTAAGCTGGCAGGAAAAGATGAGGCACTTGAATCATTATTTATCATCATGTAGGTTTTATGGCACTGCCTTGATATTAAAATGCTTCATAGATAACATTAAAATGAGTATGATGTTATTGTAATTACATATAGGCTATACTTGTGAAATATTAAAATTTCTAGTTTGGCATACTTTGTGTATTTGAGAAATTGGGAGGACGGGAAGATATGTGACTATTTCTAATTTTCTTCATCCTTTTATTGTTTCACGTGAATGATTCCCTTGTAGTGGAAATTTATTTGTCAGTTTGTTGTTGAATTCAAATGTCTCCTTTGCAGCTTTGAGCTGATAAATCCACATGACAGCACACTGCAGTGCACACATTTGAAAACAGGGTAGCCATCCGTGTGTGGGGGCACATTTATGTGAAGGTTATAAACCTAAAGGCAGTTAAATCAAGTGTACTGCTGGAAAACATGGCCATGCTACTTCTTGAGCTGCTCTGGCTCGTACAGACACACTGCAGGTACTTGCAGAGTGGTCCCACTATTTCTGGTTCTGGGCTACTTTCTGTGTCCTATATAGTGGTGTTCAAAATCCCATTTGTCCCTATTTCTGAATTTGGAATAGAAAAAGAGTGTCATGTATGATGAGCCAGAAGCACAGCTAGGGGCTGAGGATGAGGGCACTGGAGCCAGTAAGTCAGGGAGGAAAAGAGCACGCTTTGGTGCTCTTGCCTGAAGCTTTACTGTCATCACAGATTTCTGCCAAGCAGAAGGTTTAACTCCAGAGAAGATCCCACCTTAATTGTCACCACGTTTCTGTCACTGCTGCCACAGCTGTGGGACACTGCGCAGCACAGTAGGGTAGCACAGAACACAGCTAAGCAAAAATCTGCTCTACCTGAGGAGAGCCATTTCTTGCTGTGGTTCAGCCAAATCCATTACTCCTAAAACAAGATCTTCAGGAGAGGACCCCATGTGATGTGACAGCACTGGCAAAGATGGCTGGCAGAGAGCAAGGGGACATTGCTGTTTACACAAGGGTTTGTACCTCCAGTGAATGAAAATTTAATGAAAACTTTAATTTTAGAAAATGTTTTGTTTTCATCTGACCTAAAGAAAGAAAGCAGTTTCAACTACAAACCAAAACAGATACTTTCTTCATTATCATTTTCTACACTAGGCCTTTTATTGCAGTCAAGTCACTTTCTGGGAGAAAACATATGTGGGGGGAAGACAAGTTTTAGAATATTCACCAGAAGGGAAATAATCCTTTTCATTCAGCACCAAGTCATTGTAAATTTAACATAGAGCAAGGAAATCATTTTGTATCTGCAGCAAGTAGTCTCTACAATTAGAGAATTCAGAAATTCTCCCTGATGAACTTACACAAAAAAGATATAACTTATTTAGTTTAGCTTTTAAAATGAACTGTTTTCCTGCGTTGCCAAAGTCCTGTTAGGAATTTGCAAATGCTACTTTCTAACACCCTCTGTACCATTATGTATTAAAAAAGTCCATCCCAGATGCACTCCAGCAATATAAGAGTATCAGTTTTTGCATGTGTTTATCCAGCTGTCATTTTTACATAGGACGTTGTACATCCCAGGCCTGCTTTGTTACAGAAAAATATTGCCTGATTTTCATTTTTTTTACAATTTTTTTCTTTCTTGCCTGCTCCTGACAAATAAGAAAGTCAAGGAATAATTAAAGCACAGACTGGAACAAAAATAACCTTCTAGTAAACAAGTGTGCTCGAGCAAAATAACGATAATTTATTTTACAAGCAGAGATTAAAAGAGCTTGGCTTGTTCAGCCTCTCAAAACAATAGCTAAGAAGGGATATGACTGTTCCCTATAAATATATCTGGGTATGTAAACATGAAGGGAGAGAAAAATTACTTAAGCAACCAGTAGAATATTGGCACAAGGACAAATGAGTATAAACGAGCCATGAATTAATTACAGCAAGAAATTAGGATAAGTACCTGGAAGGAGAAGACCTGCTTTCAGGCTAATTTATGAGAAAATGAGCTTCCTGGTTGCTCTGTATTCAGCCTGAAAAGGAGTATATTGGTCTTATTCCTCTCCTCAAAGCTCAGGTGTGGGAATGCATGGCTGTGCATACATTCTGACCTGTATCCCATAACACTAGAGAGATATAAAATTGGAATTCATTTGGCATACCAAAAGGAAAAATTAAGTAAAAATTCTATGCCATCCCATTTTTGTAGAACTACTTTTACATTCTGTGGGGTTGTACACTTACTAACTTTTCCATAGTGGAAGAGAATGAGTAAGGAACCTGCCCCTGGAATCCCACTCAATGAAAATCCTTCTCTATCCACACACTTCTCCAAAAATGCGAGCACTCCTTTCCCCAAGAGGGAAAACATGCACTAATTTAAAATATAAAACAATAAAGGAATGCAAGGAAGGAAGTGCAAGTCCTCACTTTTCCCTACCATGGAGCATGTTTGACCTTTTTTTTTTTGACAGCTAGGAAAATTAGGGGGTGTTTTAAACAAACATTTCTTAAGCTTGATTTTTTTATTCCCTACTCACTTGTAAACTGTCTGTAAATGGATTTTAAAAATGACAGCTTTCATCCTGGACTTCAAATTATTCACAAACATGTCCAATAAATAATTCTTGTTCTGCAGACTATTTGTAAAATGCATATTTATCTGGAATTGAAAATTCATATTATGCTGCTAATTAGCCTTCACAGAGGGCTTAAGCAGGCCTGAAGGGTGCCTAGGGCTTCTCCCAGCTCTTGGCACAGGGATGCATTTCCCCTAACTGAATTTACATGTCTAAATTTTTTGGATCATTTTATCTAGAAATCATGCCCCTCCTCTATGCCCAGCTTTCTACTTGCATCTCAGTGCAATATTTTTTTTGATCAATCTCTCCTAACAAAAATGAAATGCACTCCTGCTCCCTCACTAAATTAAAGCACACTTAAATCTGTATCTTAAAGACAGTTTAGAAAAACAAGTTATCCAGCAAAAAATAGTAAAAAGAAAGTGGGTGTGTTCCATTTGGCTTTCTTCTAAGATGCTCATCTTTGAATTCAATTTTCTCTGTACTTACCTCTTTCAGATTATTTTTCTTTATTACTGCATACACTGGGCAAGTTTAACTGTACAAAATTTAGGCCTCTTGAAACACAAAGAGACTTAGCCACTATTGAGCACCACTACTGTTCTTTCAATACCTATTCCACTTACTGATAATGCCTCATTAAGTTACAAGGAAAAAATAAGTTAGATAATTTATAAAAAATTAAGAAAAAATTGGTCAGTTCCATAATCTTAGAAATCACTCATGATCTTCAGGAAAAAATTCTCAATTTTGCCTGCTAGGAGATACTAAACATCATATAAGAATGACTTTTTATTCTTTTATCCTCATAATTTTCATCAATATTTAGAAAATTCATTAGTCACCATCTTTTATTTTTCAAGATAGAAATTCTTTCAACTGTCAAAGTTTGCTAGAACAATTTTGGCTTGAGTATTTTTGAGGAATGTTTTGAAGAGTGACTTTGAGTGAAAAGCTCTGGGACCCGTCAGAACTTCCAAATATGTTACATATTAATTGTGCTAGTACTGTGAAAATTTCGGTGGCTGTCCCTTGAACAGATCTCCACTGCACTGGCCTTTGGTCAGGATTTAAAGTTACCAACTGATATTTTGAAGTATCATCATCAGCCATGCTCAGTTGTGCATACAAAGATGAACTCTTACTGTTCAGAGGAATCATAGGTTCTGCCAAACAAAAAGCCATGTATGCAATAACTGTTCTAACTAGAGATATTGGAATTTTGTTTAAGAGAAAATAAACCACTTTTCACATCACACAGGTCTATATCCAAACATTATTGCTGTCAAATCTGAGTCCTGCCTTGGTAAGGAACGTAGGACCAGAGGAACTGAGAAAGCTCTAGATTTAGGAACACCTTCTCAGCAGGGTGTGTTTATTGACATCCTGGGCTGCTTTTAAAGACAGAACTGCTGGCCAGCAAATCTCATGTAATTCCATCTAGCATTGAATACCTGCTTTCAATGGTGCTACTGTAAGGAAAGAGTCACAAAATAGAAGCTTAGATTACCTGAACGATGTAATTTCTGAGAAAGAGCAGGTTGAGAGTGCACAGACTCCACCTTGTTTTATTTCTGGAGCTGACAAAAACTGCAATTTGTTATTTAGTTAAACCTGGCAGATTAATGACCTATCAAATTAGGGATGCTGTACACTGCATCAAAGTCACAACCAACTTATTCAGATCCCTTACTTATTAAATCAAATGTATAACCAAGAAAACCACACACAGCACTAACGAAACACGTTCCCTGATCCACCACACTGAGCTGCTAATCAACCCAGCCATGGACTCCATTGTACTGAACTCAGCTGGGGTAGGTTGCTGAGCTGGGATGAGCTGGGATAAGCTGCTTCAATGTAAATATGTTGTCTCTAAAAATGTGCTCCATAGTTATATGTCATTCCTAAAATAATCTCTGGAAATAAACAGCAACTGTCATCTATGGCTACCTAGATCATGAGAATATAGATTATGAAACCCAGGATATCCTCACTTTGAAACCAAATAGAATGTCACAAAATCTCTGAGGAAGCTGTAAAACATATTTTGGCAAGTTAAGCTCTCTGGTCTGTATAGCACATGTATGCAGAGTTTAATGCCAAAAGGTTTTAGAACACCTAGGTGAGGTGGAGAAGAATCAATATTCCCATACACAGCCAGAACAGAACCTCATAGTAGTTGTCCTTGAAAGCTGAGCTCTGGAAGAACAATTTCCAGGATTAAAGAGTCAGGTGCAATATTAATACAGCAGGCTTGGTCTTAATTTTTGATTTGGAGTCACAGACAGGCAATTAATTTAAATTAGGTGGTATCGGAAGGGATGCTGCTGTAGCAGATTTCTCATCTGTTAATTTAGAACTAGCAGCAATGGTATCCAGTCAAGTTTATTTTAATTTATGGGCATCTTCAGCCTTCTGCTCAGAAGGAAGATCAAATGTAGAATTGATCAAACTTTTTCAATATTGTTTTTTCTTCTCCTTTTCATTCTGCAGCTCTTGCTTCCAAATGCCTGACACAAAAACACAAGTGAAATATATGTCAGAAGCAGCAAAAACCCAAGATTGCTAAAACTGATCAAGGGATCTGAGTATGCTGTGTAATGGTAGAATTTCTTTCCCTTTATTAATAATCTTTCTATAGTCTATAGTTGCAGATCCTTTTAGTTTCAGCATTTCTTACTGTAAATATATTCTCACGGCTACAAGCAAATATCCCATTATTTGACTTTATTTTTTTCTAAACTACATGTCAGTTCAGACAAAGGGTAACACTAGAGGTAAAAAGTGGATAGTGATACCCTATTTATCTGCATTTAATTTAGCAGATGGTAATTTGGATTCTGTATATGAGGTACATGTCACTAGTTTTGTAGAAAACCATATCTGTGTCCAAGGGTTTGGTCTACTGCTGAGCAAAATAACCTGCCTCAGCATCCTACTCAAAAGACTGCTTGTCTTAATTTACTCCAGCATCCTCAGCAGACAATAAAAGAAAGCCTTACATGAGCAGTCTGGCACATTAAAAAACTATTTTTCTAACTTGCTGTTCATCTTTCAAATGTTATCTGATTTAATCCTGCCTGTGGAGCAGGTTTAAACATGCAATGTTGCCAAGAACTCTGAGTCCCCTTTACTGACCTGCACCCCTGAGCTGCTCTGCATCCATCTGACATCTCCTCTTAGGAAAGAGATGGACTTTGCTAGAACAATACTGGGACTCTTCCACAATATTAGTGCATGTCTTGTACAGAAAGAGAGAAATGAGGCTGAAGAAAAGAGGGTCAAACTTTTGTCACCACTGCTGATTGCAGCTTAGGAGAACTTCAAGGCCACACATCTTGCTTGCCAGGAAAAAAAGTGACAAAAGTGATATTCAGAGTCACCTTTTGTCCAGACTGAACCCCTTTAACAGGAAGACTGACTCAGAAAAAGCAGAATTAAACACTCTCCACCACTGTTATTCTGCCCTAGGCAGCAGAATACCAAAACCTAGTCTGGGAATTCCTAACACTTCCTGTAAAAACAGGTTTTGGTTTTACAGGAAGGCAACAAAGGTACCACAGCAAACTGATATTGTTTTGAGGCATTAATTTTCACTTGTAGCCTTTTGTGCTATTTTTGTCTTCACTGGAGAAGTTGCCTTGACTGTGCCACTTAAATTGACAAAGATTTATTACATTCTCCCAGCAATTTCTTTATGTGCCTTCAGAGCATTATGCAAAGATTGCACAGGCAGAAGATTCTGCTCCAGAGTTGTACACAAACAGATGTCTGGCAATATCCTTCCAAGCCTCTATCCCCTGTTGGAAATATCAAAGCTGCAATGTCCACTCAATGAGACTGTCAGAGTCACCTCTCCTCAGCAAGGACAGCAGGACACAACTTTTGTGGAGCAGGTCCAGCAATAATAACATCAACCCCAAATTAGGCTCTTGGGTAGCAAGGCAAACAGCCAAGTGGATATGAACATTAGGGAGACAAAGTTCCACAATTATGGCCCACTGCTGGTTTCAGAGGGAGAGAGATCACTATCCAACATTTCTATGAGAGTTTTTTACCTGCAAAATTAAGAGTGTGTTTTACCAATTTCCTTAGAGATTAAGGAAATATTCTAAAAAGCATTAAATTACCTAAAGNAAAATAATAATATAAAAGTAAAAAAAAAATTAATCTTTGCTACATAATGATCCAACCTGTTTTAAAAAGTGCATATTGTCTTTCAATATTACACAAACACTGTCCAAATAACTCGCCTATCCTCCCTGTCAATGGTGGGAAAGATATATTCTATACAAAAGGATGCATGCAAACAGAGTTATTAGGTAGTCTAATGAGCTCAGAGGAAAGAGAAAGTGTGCTTCTCTTAAATGACAGCTTAAATAAGGAAATCACATGCTTAAAAATGTTCTTGGTGAGGGAGTGAAATTATAAATCGAATAAGCAGGAAAGGATTCATTATATTGTTTATTAAAGAGAAAGTTGCTATCAAAGTATCAAGCAGATGACGGAAGTACTTCATTCACCAAATATTTGGGAATATTTCTTCTGTGAGTTTTAAATTGGCTTTGGGAATTAAACCTTTGTGTGTATTACTTAGAAGCTCTTTTATACATCATGCAGTTGTTCTGAAGTGGTCTTATTTTATTGTGTATATTTTTACACATGTGTTTATTTTTATGCATTGTCCAGTTTCAAAAGAATCTTATGACATAAAACTCCCACACTTGTTGAACTCTCAATTCTTCAGCATGAATGAGGACAGCTCAGAATAAAAAGATAGATAAATCGTAGATATACTGAATTTCACAAGAGTTTATAGAGTTAACAATCCCTGGACAACCCTTATTTTCAAATTTAACCACTTAGGTGTTTATTTTATTAAAGAAAAGCTTCTCACAGAATGCAACCTTAAATGGTGATTCTACAAACACTTTAAAACTGTACTGTAGAGCTAAGGGAAATTTTGATCTGAAAGGCAATCTTCTTCATTATACTCTCTGAAATAAATTAAAAAGTAATAAAGAATCCTCCTCGTGCATTCTATACAAATACAGACTAAAGGAAAAAAGAAATCGGAGTATTCTGGTGTTTTAAAACTGCAGTACCACATCGGCTAAAACTGAGCAAGTGAATACCTTGGTAGAGTTATTCAAAATATATTGTTGCTTTTCCAAGTTATTAAGTGTTAAAAAATGTATCAGACAGTCTTAGAACTATATTAAGATGCTTTAGGCTATCTCTAGAGACAACTGAAAGATAAATATTCATATTTTAGCATATGTACACATGTAAATAAATCATACAGTTACCCTTGTACATGAAAGACCTCTATATTTGAACAAAAATAATTTAAAAGGAGATGACATTTGGGTTCTGAATGTATTTTATTTAAAATTGATTTGATTTTCTAGGGAATGTACTTGTTCCCCTGCTTTTTGCATTTGATTTAGCAGATAGTAATTTTGATTCTGTATGTGAGGTGCATGGCATGGTGAAATTGCTGATAAATAGGGAATTCAACTTAATAGGAAGTCTATTTCATTTCACAATTCAGTATCTATTTAAAATATTCTTGTTCAAGGGGGAAAAAAGGTGTTTTAACATGGCCTGTTGATTTCATCACCAGCTGTCTTTCGAGATACAGTCACACACAGTAAATATTTAATTAAAATATTTGCTTAGTTTTTCCCTATATATATTTTAATGTCTCATGCAGTCAGTATAATTTTATATCGGGAGACAGATCACTCAGGCTCCATGACTGACTCAGGAGGAACCTGCAGTCAAACTCACGAGTGTGGGGTTCTTGTTCCACAGGTGGGAAATCCACAAAGGCATCCTTTCTGCTGCAGCCCACCTCCAGGGGAGCTGGTGGATGGCAGCACCTCCCCCCTTTGCTTTCCAGCACCCCATCGAAGTGCAGTCACACAGCTGCTCACAGGACACCTAAAGGAAGAATTTTCTCCACAGTTGCTCGAGGGATTGAGGAGTTTCCACCCATGGACATACTCAAAAGCCAAAGGAACATGGTCCTGGGCAACTTGCTCTAGATGTGCCTGCTCAAGCAGGGCACTTGGACCAGAGGACCCTCACAGGTCCTTCCCAACCTCAGCCATTTTCTGTGATTCTGGGCTTTGGTCTGACTCCTAAAACACCTGAACTCAGTCCCTGATGTCTGCTCCAAGGACTCTGGGGCAAGGGATGATCCCAAACTCTTCCCATAGGATTCAACACCGAACAAGTCCCCAGTCCAGAATATTGTATGTCAGACACAGTCAGAAGAAAAAAAAGATCATTTCATTACAAACATCAACTGCAGAGCTGTGGGGGGGCTGGCCCAGGAGTCACAGAGGTTCAGCTGGAGATGGAAAATCAGCACCTGCAACAACAGAGTGGGAAAGCACCCATGAAAACACAAAGGCAGGATCTGTGTGGTCTGGTTCCCTCTCTGGGGAACACAGCTGAAGAGGAGCTGTTTATGGCCCAGCAGAGAGAGTTCTTGCTGGCTAGAACTTCAGAGAATGAGGGACTCTTAGAGAAGAGAAAAAATGGTGAAGAATAAGAGGAAAACAAAACCATCATTTAAGAGAGATATCTCTGAAGAGACATTGGGTCAAAGGCCACAAACATTCCAGGTCCAACAAAAGGAGGTGGACTGGGAGGGCATCCCTCCACAGGAAGGTCAAGAGGACACAAGCTGATTTATTAAACCAGAAGTAGTGGCAAATATAACAAAATGCTTATAAGTAAACAGCAGAGAAAGATTAAATGTTTCCTTTAACCTCCTCAAACTACGTTAGCATGGTTTCTGAATGAAATTACTCTGCTCAAAGTGGACCAGGTCACTCCAAGATATTTCATGAGCCAAAACCAAGGTTTCCCAAGTTGTTTTAATAATATTAAAGTGTTTATAGTCTGATGAAACCAGTTTTATAAGCTGTAGCAGACCAGCCTGGAGGTTATGACAGCAGCCTTGGACCTGAAAAATATGTTTTCCATGAAGCTCCAAGAGCAAATATCATGATTTGGAGGCAAAACAAAACCCATGGAAAGGAAAAGAAGAACATGAGCTTTAGAAAAAAAAAAAAAAAAGGAAAACAAAAACACAGAGGTTTGGCCCTTTCAGGTCAAATGCTATGTTTGTAATGCCTGAGCTCCCTTCTACACTATTATTTCAAGGAGAGATAAAGATAAAACACTTCAGTAGGCAATATGAGTACAGATCTGAAAAATTCCTCAGATCCAGGTTTCCAAAGATATCTATGGACAGAATAGCTACATTAAAAAACAATTCAGGTATAAAGTGCTTTCATACCTCCCTTTTAAATTCATCAGTGCCATGTAGGTGATTTTCAAAGTCTTGCTAAAATCCCAGCTATATTTTTAAGTGTTGAAGTACCTTGGAAAACATGGGCCAATATCTCTTAGAATCTTTCCAAAATGAAATGCAATTTCCTGTCTTCATGCATTAGCAATTTTAATCCTTCCTGCACCGAAATAGAAAGCAGAGTTTAAAATAGAAGTATATTCCATTAGTGGGATTCCATGTAAATAAACAGAACCCTGAAAAAATAGTAGTAGTTTTGAAATTTCTACCAGGAAATTAAGTAAAGTGGACTTAAATGATAGAAGAAATTAAAAGTGTGCATTTTATCCAGTTAAGCTTCATTATGTTAAATTATGCAAGTTAATAGTGGAATTATAAAAATGCATCCCTCCCAAAGGTTTCTCCCCTAAACATCCCCAAATAAGTCCTGTGAAATCCAAAACTGCTTTTCTCCTGCATCCCATAATATGTCCCACAGCCCAGTGATGGGCCTGGGAGCAGCTGTCTGGGTGTTACTAGGTCTCCTCCTCCTGCCACTGTCTCTCTGAGCTCCAGTGTGGGTGTACAGAAGAGTTTTTACCACATAACCTAGCAGATACCTTGAATAAATGTAATGTGAAATGCAATTATGCTTGACAACACAGCTAAAAAGGTCCAGTAGAGAACATTATGAAGCCTACTTTGGCTGAAAAATTATTTAACTGTATTTCTTTATTAATATTCAAAAAATGTCTATATGGAGAAATACTTAAATTGTCATAAATGTAAACAGGTGTTATGGATGCTCACACATGCTCTTGTGTTGCTCTTGTTTCCCTCTGAGGCTTTATTATTGCCCTACCCTGACAGTCTCAGCAGAGGCACTATGCTGTGGTGTACCTAAGTTTTCAGAAGTTCCCAGGTGGAATTACTCTCTCAGCACACTCAGAACCAGAGCAGTCAGGTCATCACAATTTCAGCATAAGTACTGCTCTTCCATATTTCTGATTAATGAATTTTGCCTTATTGTTCACTCTATCAACTACCTAAAATTTAAACCTGCTATTAAATCAATACAAGCCTTTCCAGTGTTCATTATTCAGCTCTCGAATGCTTTTCCATCCTTATCTTTTTTCCTCTGTCTTCCTTAGGTATATTAAGCACTTTGGAGATGCAAAGGCCTTTGCATACAACAGAATTATTTTCCAGAGTTTATATTTAAACTACCTTTCTTTAAAGTACTGAGTAAAAGTGCCTGGAGTTGTAAATGCCAAAGTAAGAGCAGGACATAAATTTGAACAACTTCTGTGTCCCAGCTAGATCATCCAGGTTCCCTACAGATTGCATGATCACAGATAGACCTTCATAAGTAAGTGATAACTGTGACATATGTCTGTGATGGGTTACTCCTTTGGTTTGTATGTTGGTCATTAAGGTAAAGATAATTAAAGTTAATACACTTCAGCCATATCCCACAACCAGTTTAAAGGAGACATAATGATTTGACCACCATAGAATACATTTATTCTAGACTATATTGCACTGCAGTGACACTAAAGTTGTATATATAAAAGTACATAGACATCTTTTTATATATATATAATTTCTAAATAATATGTATATAATATAATGTGAAATATTTATACATATATAAACCCCTAAACCCATCAACAAGAGGTTACACCACATCTTTGTGACAATTAATGGCTTTGGCAAATTTGACATTGGGTTTTGTCACAAGAAAATTGTATGAATATCTTTACTCAGGAGGCACACCACGTTTAGCCTCATTTATAATAATTAGCTTAAGCTATTTCAACATTATAATGAAGGCCAGGGAATCAATTTAATTGTTTATTTATTTTAGAAAAATATTTTCCATGTGCCATCATATCTGCTTTGCACTTGACCTTTTAATCAAAACGTTCACAGTCATTTCTTTTTGTCCCATATTTACTTACTGATTGCTTTTGCTCAGGATTTGTGTATTGCCTGAGTGCTGAACAACCAACAGCCAAAAGGGTGACTCATTAACACAAAACACAATTATTATGCTAGTTTAGGAGATAAATGAAACAAAGCCCTGATGCAGGACTGACCTCTTTGCATCTTCCTCAAGTCTGTGGAACTGCAGGTCATAATCAGAGTGATAGGAGAGTTCCCAAGGAACTGAGAGGAAGTGCCTGAGCCCATGTCAGAGTTAAGTAACATTGTAGTTGTGCTTTAAAACCTTTCTTCTTTTTCTTATGGTTACACCAATTAAGCTATAAGAAAACTCAGAATCTGTCCAGAAAGATAAAACCCTTACTTTGGGGAAAAAAAAAACCAATCAAATACAGAGCAAGGTATCTGCTCTGAAGCTATCTTTGAAAAGAATTGATCAGAATAAACACTAAAAAAAAAGAAAAACAAAAAACTAGAACACAGAATAAATTTTACATAAGCTATACTTCAATACAGAGTGTAAAGTCACTAGAAAAAACACCAAATTTTCCAATAATCATTTTGCAAAGAGAAGTAACTTGCTCCCCTGATATTGCTGATCAGTGCTGCCCTGCAGTGCCTCCTTACCAGGTCAAACCTGAAAATCAGATTTCTCATTAAGTAAAGACTTTTTCCAGCCGAAGGAAAAGAAAAAGAAACAAAAAGTACCTCTGTAAAGTTTTTTAAAAGTTCACCCAAAGGAGTATTTCAAAGTCTGGATTGAAAAGAAACATGGTTCAGTATAAGCACAGGTAGTTACAGAAGCACTGTATACAATCTTGCTCTTACTCAATATACATGAAGAATATGGATAGTGGAATGACAGAGAAAAATACTGAAAATGAATCTGAATAAAATGAAGGCAATTGATCACTGTCAACACCCATGAAAAGCCCTTCCCAAAAAAACCCGAATCCCAACCAAAACCCAGCTCAGCATATTTGGGGAGATAATTGAAAGGCAGAACAGTAAATCTGCTTTAATAACCATTTGGGTCAAATAGAAATCAGGAAGAAAATAATCAGTCTAACAAATACACATTTTGTAAATAATGGGACTATACAGAACATCCATCATGTAACATATGGCTCAGAAAAAAAAAGTGCTGTTTGAAGAAGCTGTTTCTACACTGTCTAATAGAACAGTTTGAAAATGAGCAGACTAGGAAAAAAGCAATCAAATTCAAAATTTTTCAAAAGTGAAACAGCACAACTTTCCTCTAAAAGGAAACAGAGATATATGGTTTCCAGCTTCTGAATAGTCCAGTTCAGTAGTACTGCTGGAAGGTTGTTACTGGAAAATTAATCTATCATCCACTGGCAGATATGCTCAACAGAGGTCTTCAGATACAACTTGTACTGATATTCAGTTGAGGAATGTAGGAGAACAGAGTTTTTTACCTGAAACCTTTTCTAAAGGAATTTTTTCTGTACCTTAATTTAACTAGAGTGGAAAGTTAAAGTGCATTTTGTATCTTCAGCCTGAGTAAAAGAATGAAGGATCCATTATTAGGCATATAAAATAAAATCTATCAGTAGTCTTTGTCAGTATTCTTGATGATTCTTTATTCTTATTTACACAAAAACTGTCTCATAAAATTTTTTTTATTATCCTGAATTACTTAAAAATGCTGAATCATAGAAGTCTAGTAACAAATGTTTAAATTAATATGAAGCATATTGACAATACACCATCTTAAAGGTGTCACTTTTTAATACCTTTTTTAAGGTATTATTGTCAAAGGGTGGAATTTCCTTACACTTTAAAACTATTAAAGTAGTTGTAATATGGTCAACAGAGCTTTAAGAGGCAAAAATATAACTCCTAAATTTACATAAATTATGTCTTAAAATGTTGCATAAGGTCTTTGGGCAGTATTTAACTTTGCTTTTTCTTATTCTGACAGAAAATTACAGATTTAAATGGTACTAATGTTAAGGGCAAGATTAGTCTTAAATGGATTTGATTGCAGTGATTGGAATGTATCTCTTAGTTTACCACTCCTCTTCCAGACACAGGTCTGACTTTTTCAAATCAAGACATAACTTTACTAATACAGATATTTGCTAGAACACACCAGAAACCTGGCCTTTAGTCTAATTCCTCTGCAAAACATGTAGAATAGGTCTCTTAATAATCACCTCAGGAAAATATCAACAGCTCTCCATCTCTTTTTTGTTATTATTTGGTAGTTCCACACCTTAGCACGACTGGCCTTCTTTTCTCCCACTGTCACCTCAGGAGTTCAGGAGGAAAGGATCATTAAGTTATGAGCATTTTCTACTTAAAAAAAAAACCAAATGTGAAATTCTCCACTAACATAAAGACAAACAAAAAGAGAGCTTCTCTGAAATTACCTTTAATCTACAGGGAGAGGGCTGTCTAAATGCAAATGAATCCACAAATATCTTTACAGATCTCTGGGAAAGTTGGTACTTCCAAAATAATAATTTCTGTGAAGGGAACACCATCCTTTGAGGACTGTTTTTAGGGGGCCAATACTGGGGAAAGTTTGAGAAAAAGAGCATTATAAAATAAATTGATATTTAGAGTATAGCAGTATGTCAGTGATAAAAGTGTAGGTAGCCCTATAAAATACTCACAGAAATACCTATCTCAGATCTCCAAAGCACATCAGATTCCCAAGCATTTCACTGAAAAATGCTGTGTGTTTCCTTCTCCATTGTCCAACCTCCCTTCCACAGACAGGTGTCAGACCACTGCAGCACCTTGGTACTTCAAAGGAGGGAAAAGGGAACTGAGACCGAGCTGCCAAAGTGAAATCAAAGAATCAACAGCAGAAAAAAAGGAGAATGACCTAGATTTGACACACTTCAATTCACTCTTTGACACTGCCCACTTCCAAACTATTACAAGATAAATTTTTGTGAAAGTCTGTATTGAAACTAATATTCATATGCTTAAAAAATGACAGGAACCAAAGAAGACAATTTCTTAATTTTTGTCACACGTGAAAATAACTTTAAATAGTTTTTTGCGTAAATACATAAATCCTGTACATCAACTTGAAAATGCCGAAGGGGAGTGTGGAGTGCAACCAGCTGGTCCCAGTTTCCCCTTTCACCTGGCAAGAAGAGTGCATAGTAGTCATGAGACTTCATCAAATTCTGATTACAGATATTGAAATACTGGATATTGTCCTTTCTCTATTTCAGATTAAGGAGAAATACTGAAATATCAAATTCACTTGAAAAATGAGACTCATCTGAACTGTTGTTTGTGTCTTTGAAAAGGGCAACTTTCAAAGGAACAAAACATTCAAAGGAGCTGTTTCCATAAATTTAGCAGCTCACAAAGACAACGAATGGATGGAGAATTCCACTTGCCAAACTATTTTTTTATGGCTGCTCTGTTAGATTGCAGAGTTGATAAACAGCCAGCCCACAAATCTCCACACTTTCACTACTCCATTTGAGAAGCTATTTGTGCCCAAGATGCAGTCAGTCAGTCAGTGCAAACAATTGAAAAAAATTGACTCCTCAGCTCTCCTGAAGCATCTCGCCTGCTGAGCCACATTGTTCTTCAGAATTATCCTGGTCCTTTTCTCCTTGTTGAAGCAACAGAATGTGCCCAAACCACTCTGACAAATAATCACTCTCTGTCATAACTATTCTCCTACCACACTCAAACTTCCTGATGACATTGCAGGATAAGATGACAAAGTGAATGTGCATTTTGGCATTGGAAAGAGCTTTTGACTTTTCCACTGTCCTCCAAATCTTCCCTCCTTATTTTTCCTGCTGGTAATTGCCTTGGTTTTGCTTCATGGAATGGAGGTTCTCTTACATGTAACTCTCTTACATTTGAGCAATGTTTAGTGTATAAAACTGACCTGGGTTATTTGCACATTTTGTATAAACATCAGCCAAAATGCCAGGCCTTGATTCCAGCCTCACTTCTCCTTGTTTTACAGCACATCAGAGAAACAGGCTTCATTACTTCTGTGCTGTGCCAATAAGAAGACAAAGTTCAAAACACATCATCCTACGCATGGGTCTAATTTATTCCTCTGGATTACTGAGAAACTGATTTTGTCACGAGCTCATACCTATATACACAGTCTATATGGGATTTTTATCTTTTCCAGAACTAGAACTCTTCCTGGCTCTTCTAGATGTCTTTTCCTCACACTTGCAGACTCAAGCCTTACCTAGCTGGAGTTATGGCAGGTAAAATAACACCATTTGGCCAAACGTTTTATCTGGTTGTTAGTTCAGGCAGAGATTAGAGTCACACTCTTCACATTGGGGTGGCTCATGTCTCATCATAATTTTCAGTATAAACTCTGCCCTAAAAATTCATTCCAAGATGAAGCATGATTGGCACATAAATTCCATACTTTGAAGTCTTTAATAAAAAAGTTTAAAAGAGTTTAATTATTTTTAAACAAATTTTTGTAGGAAGAAGAAGAAAAATAAACCCAAAACTTAATTCTCATTGTTGACTATACATACAGCACGAAGGATTTTTTCTCTTTGAGGTTGAAAGTCACTAAAGTCACTTCACTGAGACTCTGCTTATTAGATTCACTCCAAGTCTTATACAGGTGGAATGAGAGTTGCTGGGGAAAGAAAACCTAAAAATTAGGAGGAGGACACAGAGAGCATGATAGAGTAAAGGGAAAGCTGAACTCATTTTCCTCCACTATAAAAGCTTGATGTATTAATGGTATGGGATAAAAGGGTCAGATTGATACCTCAGTCTTACTTTTGAGTCTTACTTTACCTGGGTGGTGAATCTGTTCTCTGTCAAGAATAAGGTGTTTGCATTTCAGACAACCATCCTGAGTGACAGTTATATTAAAGCCATCAGCATTTCGGGTTGAGTTGATTAGCATGCAATCCAGACAAGTGACCTAGTAGACTGCAACCATCACAGCAGGACTTCTGATTCCAGCACTGCCTCCAGAAGGCAAGCAACTTAAAACTGTTCAGCCAAAAAACTTGGCAGACTCTGTTTCATTCAGGCAGGTTTACTGAGGAACTTTCTAGATCAATATAATCAAAGAGAACGTACATAGGAGTCTCCCTTCTAATTCCAGCCTGCAAGAAAACTACACTTAGAGATACTGAAATTTGCTTTAGAGCATGGTTTGAGACACATTTCTCTGTTGTTTGTAAAGATCAAACTGCTAAAGAAAGCAACCTATTTACACTTTTGATAGCAACCTTTGCCCAAGCTGCATGGCAGAACTATTTTTCTCTGGCAGATAAAGCCCTATTGAGGAAACCAATTGACAGAGGCTATCCTCCCAGAGTAAGGTAAACTCTTGACATGGCTGACTGGACCATGTTCTTCCTTGGCACTTGACATAGCAAAAATACAATACAATTTAATAAAACATCACTGTACTTTTTATCAATGATGCCTAGTAAACCTTTAAGTCAGAGGAAGAGTTTCCAGCTTCAGCAAAAGCAGGTTCTCTGCAATCAAGGCATCCAAGCTGTTCATAGAAAAGGAACTTCTTGTAAAAAGCTTTCAGAGTGCTTATGTTTAGATGTAATCCATATTCAAACACCTGCAAATTCACAAGGCTTTGAAATTTCCTGAAGTAGCACCTTTCTGGATGACAAACGTCCTGTTGGTGGGTGAGAGAGAATTCACAATCATGAGCTCACCAGCATCTATTCCTCCATTACTCCTGCCTGGCCTTTGGAGCATTTTCTGCTACAGCAAGTGTTCTAATACCTCAGATCTCAGCTTTCCTCTTCCTGCTACCAGAAAGCAGTCAGGATTTTTTTTTTTTTTCATTAGTTGTCATGTATTCTCTCTGCATTTCTGCCAACAGCAGGAATGTGCAATAGTCCTAATGAATTTTGCATGTTCACTTGAAAAAGAGCCAACTCTTTTAGCTAACTTCATCTCGATACAAGTTGCATCGATTCCCTCACAGGCCAGTGAACACACCACTAAAAAATCTGACCTAGCAATGTCTTGCAGTATGGATTAGCAGTGAGATAAATAGTAATAAAACCTTATATTGCTAGGTTTTAAAAGAAAAATAATTAGACTGTGCATAAAGAAAACTTCTTTAGCAATAGGAAAAAGAAAAACTCAGTGAAACAGACAAAGCCATGCCGCAGACATGCTGTCAGACCTCCAGAAAGAATTGGAAATTTATCCTCAAAACCTAATTCAGAGGAGGAAAGTGCCATTGACACTGTTCCAAATGTACATAGGAGTGCCTCCACCTCCAGAAAACAGACTGGTATTAATTGCAGGGTAGCAAGAAGTTTTAGAAGAAAATAAAAATTTAACTGGAAGTTTGTAAATACTCGTTGCTGGTACTTTTTGTTTTATTATCTCACTGCTGTTTCCAATAAATTGCTCTTATCTCTACCCATGATCTTTACCTTTTTGTGTCCTCAGTTCTCCTCTCCACACCACCACTGAGGGAGTGGGGGTGTGTGAGTGAGCAGCACATGGTCTGGGGTGTTTCAGTGGAAATATTAAATTGGGGAATATATTCCTAAACCACAGTTGTTTATTATACAATAGTTGAGACTTGTGACAAGATGCTGTTGATGTTCTGAAAGATTCTGCCTGCCCTGAGCCCAGCTTGACCTCTGTGGAGTGGCTCCACATGCACAGACTTGGGAGAGGAGTTTGCAGAAGATTAAGAGGACAGTTACTTCTTTCTTGTTTCCAATTCAAAATGGTTCTTATGAACACTAGAAGCAAAATTATCCCTAGTACTGGTTTCTCAGCAAGTACAGAAGAGAATGAATGAGAAATTTACCACAAGAGGCATTCAAATGCAGAAGTTTAGGCAACAGAAATAGTGGAGAGGCTCTACAGTCCAAGATGGTGCTGAAACCTCTGGCAATCAGCACACACAGAATAGTAAATCTACAGAGAAGAATCACTGTGATTCAAATTACTGGGGAAAAAAAAACCAAACAAACAAACAAAAAACCCCAACAAAACTGAAGTAATTTTCTGGCTATTTTTGCCAAAATGCCAACATGAAAACAGCTTAATCTTTTGAGATAGCATGCAGAGCCTTGCACTGACAACATAAATTTCACACTTAGGTTTTACATTTTGTAGGTAACAGTGTGTAATCCAGCAGTTTTATTCCACAACCTTAAAGAATTTCACACACATTAACTAATTACTCCTGACAAGACTCCTCTGAGGTAGGTGTGAATGTATAATTTGCATTTTATAGGTGAAACATTTTAGACAGAAGAAAATATTCCTGTCTAAAGCTTCTGTAAGCCCATTGAAAATTAAATCTCTGTTAACTAAGGGAGTTAAAGACTCGACTAAAGCAATCAATGTCAAGGTTCAGTGCTGGGCATTTTGTTCCTTTCATTGACATCTGTGTGCATTGTAAAATATCACAGTATCTTCCTCTGGTTCCTGTAGGAAAACTTTCAGTGAGGATCCCTTCCTTTCCTGAGTAGCTGCTTGAAACCTGACACAGTATAAGCCTTGAGGAAACCAGGGCTCTGGGTGTAGTGTCCACAAAAGCTGGCAAACACTTTCCAACTGGCATGGTTAGAAGATTTTTGATGGATGTGTCTTCTCTGTCAGGGACACTGCTGAGGGATGAGACATCTCTAGCAGAGCTGCTGGCAGGGAGCAGGAGGGGAAACCTGGTGGTTGTGGTCCCTCTGGGGTGGCACCAAGCAGCTGGGATATCTCACTTCCCAGCTGGGGAGTCATGGAATTCCCTGACAGCTCCTCACTTAGCAAGCTGCTGAGCTCCACAGACTGCAGTCACCACACACTTGTAGCTCCAGGGGGGATTGTATAATTGTTCAAGTACCTGGGAACAAATACAGAGCCATTGCTTAAAGACCCACACAAGGCATTTCACTTTGCTTCTCACCTAAACCCCCTTTCACTCAAAATCTCTTAGCATAAGAATATTTTTAAAAGTGAAATATAAATTGTTTCAGCCCTATTCAATACTTTTTATATAGGTATATTTGTAATAATAAGGGAAAATTACTGTTTTCATCAACAATCTATTCAGAAATATATCTTTTTCTTCAAATTTAGAACATCTAGAACTGTATTTAAAATACTAACACTTCAAAGAAATTGCTTACTGTGGTTCTTGATACCCAAACTTTGGATCAAGTGTTAATGTTAATGCTGAACGATGAAGAAGTTGGAAAACTTAGGGAAGCAAAAGGAAAAAAAAAATCTCTTAATTTCATGAGGGAAAGTCTCAGTTTTGCTTTTCTACTGTCAGCAGTATCCAGCTCTGAGGATAATTGCTCATGAACACCTACATCAACAGAGTTGAACGTGATAGAATTTTTCCTATTTGGTCTTATAACTCAAGAGATTTCTAATTTATCACACCAAAACCATTTGCAGCTACTGTGCTTCCAAATTCATGTTAAAAAAAGAAAAAGATTAAAAAAAAAATCTAAAAATGGTTTAAAATATACTTGCCTGGAAAGTAGCAGTAAGAATGACTTGAGGAGGAGCTGGGAGGAACAGGCAGGAGAGATGGGTCAAACAAATGGGATTCCCCCACTGTGTAACAAGAGCTGAAAAATAGGAGCAAATTTTTAACTTAGTTCATGTGCATTAAGAGAAAATAAAATAGATGTTTCCTTGCAACCCACAAGTCTCTGTAACAGAGGTTCTTCCTATTCCGGCAGGCAGCTAAAATGCCACCCTGTGATAGTACCTGAGGGCCTGTAAATAGTTTATTTCTTTTAGCTTTCGTGGAATGTGGCATGTTTTAGGTAAGTGAAATCTCCCTGATAAATAATTTCTGCAAAACCAAGGCATGTGTAAAGTGTTCGCTGTGTACATTCTCTTTTCTTGCTTGTATTTTGCAAAATATGAGATGAAAGGTCTATTTACTGCGATTTTTCACCCTTCTGGAGTCAAAATGCAAGTCAACTGCTGCTTGATTTCTGTTCAGAAATGCAAAGATACAAAAAGGTAAAGAAATCCTTAAATATTAAAGGTTATAAACCCACCCAACGCAGGTAAGGCATTTCTGTCATTTAATACAATGCATCGAGAAACAACAGACCAGAGAGCATGTGGCATAAACGATCAGTTTTAGCAGATGTTCTCTTTGCTACATTCCAGCCTTTTACTGTGCCCTGAGATATTTATGGAAGACTCGCTTCCACTGCAATCCTGGGTGAGAAGTGACACTAGGATGTGCAGCACCGTAAAAACAGCTCTGCAAGCTGACAAAATCCTGTGGTAAAGACCCACTGGAATAAATACTGTGTACAGGGAAAAGAAATGTGATAGATGTCAGTGAAAACTGCAGGAAATGTACTGTCTGCACACAGCATTCCCTGTAGCTAAACCTATCACTCCCATTGGCACATGAAATGCTTATTCTCTGGGGGAAAAGCAAAGCATTAGACAGTTAGATCAGAAGAATGAAACAGAGCTTCAAAGTTCTCGAGTAAGATGAGAGCAAAGCAGGCTTTACAAGGTTGGTTGAGGATGGATGGAGCAGCAGATGTGTTGTGAGCACAGTCTTTATAGAAAAGCAGTGCGTGGCTCTGAGACCCCGTTATAACCCAATTATAGGAGATGCTTCTGCCCGAATTAAGGTGCAAATGAGACCATCTGCCAAAGTCAATAGTAGGGATTTTATTTAACAGTAAATGAATGTGAGGGAGAGAGATTGAAAGAAGTAGAAAAGAGGAGGGTGGAAGAGAGAATGAGAGAGAGAGAGAGAAAGATTAAGCAGAAGATGGGTGAGGATCCAGGGGCATCCTGTTGGTCTTTCTTCACCCTGGGCTTCTTGGTGGTGGGAGTCCTAATCTATTGGTTAACGAGTGATTCCCTCATTTCTAATCCTAATTATTCCCATGTGCAGTCTTTCCCTTCTTCTGAGTTGGTGGTCAGGATCTGCCCTCAATAGAATTATCCTTTATCTGGTCAGAGCTGATTTCAGCACCTTTGCTGAGTTGGCTTTCCTTGTGGCACCTTGTGGTGCATTCTTCGTGTCCATTATCAGTGATACATTCTTCTCTCCCAGATTTATTTATCTCCCCTTAGGCTGAGACAGTCAGACAGCAGCATCACCTTTATCTTGTCACAAGAGCTTCTTTGGCTTAAGTCCTTATCCTCTCTGGTTCTTTTCATCTGATCCAGTTTGAAGCTATTATAGACAGAACGAAGGCTTGTGAGGGAGCCTCAAGCACACTTCATCTCCTCCTGGCTCTGTTTCCAGGTGGAGCAAGGCCAGGGCCCATGGGGGTTCCTGGGCATGCTCTGAAGGATTCCTGAGTCTCAAAAAGGTGGGTCACATGACAACATTCATTCTGCTGGAAGAAACTAAAAGGACAAGATCAGCACATTTTAGAAACTGCATTAATGTCTCCAATGTTAATGTTTATTATTCTGTTATTTGGAATAGGGCCATTTATACAAACTCTTCACTGGAAAGAAGCACAACCTTGACTTGCTACATTTATACACTTATAATGATCTTGCATCCCAAAAAGGTAGAAGGGGAAAAATAACAGAAAATTACTTGCACCAGGAACCATTTGAGTCTCTCGGCTGTCGTTATAGTTACTGGATGCAAATAGATGCATACAGCTTAAAGCCTTGCTCTGATCTGCTCTCTTATTTCCCAAAGACACACTCAGCACTAATGACTACCTGCGTGACACAATGAAACTCATAATTACTTTTCATTTAACAAAAAACTGCAAATGTTAATGAAGAGTTTTGAGTATTTCCCATATCTCAAGATACTACTTCAGGCGTCTTAATCAGCTTGTAAGCCTGTTTAGAGCAATAAAGATAAACCCAAAGACTGGTAGGAATTAGGTACTTTTGTTGACCCCTAATTGAAAAACTTCAAGCAAAACAGCAGGGAAATCAAAATAAAAAACCAAGGAAATAAAACCCCATGGAATGATATACTAAATGACAGGTGATTATAATGGAGCACACAAGTGACAGATCTAAGGATTACTTATTCAATAGCTCAGAGACAAAATACATGAGTGAAGAGGCTTCAAATTTCATTGAGTAAACAGAGACAGAAAGGAAGAAATTATCTAAGATGAGGAAAAGCCAAGATTGATAAAAAGAGATGAAGGAGTAAATTAATTTCACTTTAAGATAAAGAATGGCGCTATGAAAAAGGCAAAAGAAATGACAGCTGGGAAAGGGCACACAGGAAACTATATGCACAAATTGCAAATCATAAGTTTCAGTAAGTTTTCTTAATTTCCTGACTTCAAGTAGGAAAGGGGGTGAGAAATGTAGGTGGGCTAGAAACTAGAAAAAGGATAAAGACACAGTGGTTTAGATGAGCTCAAAACCACTAAAGATTTCTGAGAATTCAGTTGAAAATTACTGTAAATTATTACCTTGTGAAATCTCTTATCTTTGGAAAATTAGGATGGTTGTATATGAGTTTCTAGCAATAGTCAAAATATCTTCATGTTGGCAGCTTCCTAACATATGGCAAAAAACAAACAGCTGGGAAACAGTCTTATCTGACTTCTGGAGGATTTGTTCTCAAGGTCACTTAAGCAAAAAGGTTGTTGTGACCCATCCAGCCTTATGAATTTTTTTATCCTTTTGAAATTTGTACAAACAAGTTATTTTGCAAAACGTATTTAAGAATATTTGTCTAGTAGCTGTCCTAATGCCAGAGCTGTAGTGTATGACACTATAAATCTTCATGTTTGAAAAGTGAGCATCACTGGCCGATTATATTTGTAAGCTTAGGATTATTCCTGCTGAAAAGTCTATAGTCTTGGAAGAGATTTGCAAGAACTGCTGTATTCAATAAAAATGGCTTTTAGAAGCTTTATGCCTCAGTTTCCAATGAAAAAAAGAGAAATATTTCCTTTCCTGTCTGTAAGAATACATCTTTTTATGTTGCTCAGTGACACATTCCACAGTGACATTCGGCAGGTTAATTTATAGATAAATGTGTAATTTCTGACAGCAATCAGGTTACACCGCTATCTTTGGGCTTTAAATTAAAATAAATTTATTATCAAATTCCTTATAGAGGTCATAAGACAAAGAAAGAGAAAGGAAAACTTGGTTTGATGTGTAAAAAAGTGTAAAAACTAACCAACCCTACAATGGAACTGTGCAGCTGTGCTGTCCTGGTCCTGCTCTGTGTAAAAGCAATCTTTAATTAGAGGTTTCCTAGGGAATATAAAGTCCTAGCTTCTATGTATTTATTCTTCATAAAACCACTGAGCATAGTGTGGCAAACTTGCAAGAAAAGACTGCAAAATGGCTAAAGAACATAAAAATTACCCTTTAACATCTGTATTCATAAGTGCTGCAGCAGATTACCAGTGGAGCCTCCCAAAGAGGCTCTCAAGATCACTTCAATCTACTATTTTCATTAACAGCTTTGGCACAAAATGTTGGTCTGGACTCCTTAAGACCTGCTAAGGGCATGAAGCTGAATGGTGCCATCAAAAGAGAAGTAAAGACACCATTCAAAAACCTAAGTGACCTCGAAAGCAGAAATAATAAAATGGGTTGAGGCTAACCAACTGCAGGGGTCAACGCTGGCAAAGAACAACTTGGTTTGAGCTGGCTACTCATATATTTAGGTTGAAAATCAAAAGGATGCTTTAAGCTGTCAGAAGAGCAAGGGTTGGTAACAGCTGTCTGAAATGCTGCCAGAGTGACAGAGAAACAGATTTTCAAGTCTGCTGGTCTTGTGGACTCCTCTTCTCTTGGATTCAGCCTCAAAGCCTGGGAATATTCAAATACCAAAGCAAAGCTCTGTGCTGCTTTCCAAATTGTAGTTTATTGATGTTATCTTGGTAAAAGCAAGGAGGTGATGATTACAAAATCTCCAGAATGAAAGCTTATAGTTCATAACTCTGTTTCTTGGTCTTGATGCAAATATGTTGTTCATCCAAGCAAGACATGAATCTTCTCTGGGGCATCTTCAAAACTGCAATGAACTCACACTTGAATTTAAAACCATCCCCAGCCTTAACTAATTTCTGCTTCAGTGCCCCAAATACAAAGCAGACTTTTAGAGAATGAGTAGAATGTATTCATTCCTTCAGCATTAAAAAAGTAACCCAAAATTTATTATGTACATAAATCTTCCGTGAAAGAATGAATCAAGAAAGAAAAAGAAATATCATTTTATGATATTGCAGTACTGAAAGAGGCTTAGAATAACTGCAAAAAGGTGGATAAAGAAACCGTGATAGAATAGTTGCATCTGACCTACTCCTTGCACTCAAAATAAAAATGGAAAACATCAGAGGGGGATAGTTTTATTGGATGGTCAAAAATGAGAAGTTCAGGATATAATCAAATAATATATTGGTAAACCTCCACACAAAAACTCAGGCAGGCTCCCTGCATATCTGGTATAGTCAGAGAGGGAATATTTCTTCTTTGTTTTCCTTTTGCATTGTTCCCTTACATCAAAACAAAGAAGTAATTCAGAGATGACAATGAGCACTGTGAGTTATGTATTGTCAAATATACTCTGTTGCAGAGCATCTTTCTCGATGAATGAAGTAAATAAATCCTTAGCAAGGAGAAAAGGAATACAGATGAAATCTGGCTACTTCATTTTAATTGAATTTACTATATTTTAGTGACTGTGTATGAAGCAAGCATAGAGAAATGGCATAGAAGGAAAAAAGAAAGACACTTTTGGATTGTGCAGACAATGGAAGGAGCAGGGATAATACCTTGCTCACAGTGACAGAAGACTAAAAATCAATTTTAACTGAGCTTCAGCCACGTTTTCAGCAAACAATGACTAATGTTTTCTGTGACATGAAGACTTTCCTGCAAGACTGAGATGAAGCACATTCAATAAGCAGTGAGCTTCAGTTCATTATCTCGTGACTGAGTTTCCTCAAGCACCCTTAGAAGGTGAAAGAGTTTATTCCTCTAAAAGTCCTTCGAAAAGTGCGTGAACACAAAAACCTCCATCCATACCTCCACACAAATACACCCCTACACAAACAGCTCCTTACCTGGACACTGGGAAAACTGCACAGTTTTCATTTTTATAGAGTACCTGTGGATTTCATGTACCTCAGCTAAGTGTTAGTTATGTTCTTCAAAAGAATAGAGCCAAATGAAAATGGTTTTAGTCTAAAAAAAGTTTTAAAAGAAAATATGCAAAATTAATTTTACTGATACTTTAAGGTTATTTAAGAGGGGTTTAATCCACTTAAAAGATAAATGTAATGATAGAGTTCTCTGTAAACCTAATAAAGCTGGAAGAGAATGGAAAAACCTCGAGGGAAATAACAGACTACATTAAACCTTGAAGGACGACTGAATTTCACATAAAGTGCAGTGTACAAATATGTCTTCTTGGGGCTTTTTCTGGTCTTGCAGTTTACTCTAGATGAGATATGCTGCAAGCTCTGACTTCTGTGAACATTATATTAAATCAGAGGGTTGTGATACACACTTCAAATGGGATGAGCTTCATATCTTGCAGAGAGAAATGCTACCCAAGCTTAATCATCATCAGACTGTGGAGAACTCTTGGTTCTATAAATTTTAACAGGTATGTAATTGTGTCATGTCTATAGGCATTTGAAGCCATGCTTTCATTTCAAACAATGTAAATCCCAAAATATTGTCATAACCTTATTATCGACTCTGCCTCTTTGTTTTTCATCAGTTTCATCACTGCAAGCTTCCCATTGTTTCAAATACAGAAGTGAGAGCTTTTGAACGGTGGCAAATATCTTATGATATTCTTCATATAAATGGTAAAGCCAGGTGTACTTTGTCTGCACATAATGAACTTGATGATAATCATCTACTACTAATACAGAACTCTCCACTTGAATGAAACTTTATGAATATCAAGTGGGACAAATTCCCTACTTGGAAGAGTTGGCTATTTAAAATAAGAAAGAAAATAGCTGTTTCTTACAACCCAAAGAAGAAAAAGAATTACCTGGAAAGCCTTCAGTTCAGTCATTTAAGATGTATTATTGTAGCTTCCAGTGTCTATTGTTCTGGACACCAAGAGGGAAAATATTGTCAAATCCTGCAGTGAAACTTCTAATTAAACAGTAGTCAAGATTTCATCAAATTTTTATTTTTACCCTGTTCCAGTATTTTTTGTTGTTTGCTCCATTAATTTCAATGAAAATTCTCAGTGGAGCAGCCTGGAGCAATTGTACTATTCACAGTAAGGATATCAGAATGTCCTTTGCAATTATTTTGGCTGGGAAGCACTTCCACACATAACTTTAGCTGAGTATAGCAAGGATTTTAAATATTCTCTTAACAGATCACAGAAATAGCTTTTTCACTTGCAGGTGTCAGAACTATTTGTCCTTTTGACTACTTGCTGCTCTGGATGTGTAGGTGCCCAGTCAACAACATGGCATCAGAATATCATATAATCACACAAGGCAGGAGAAGAGAGGAAGCAGAGGAGGTGAGTGATTATCTTTGTCAAGGGCAGCAGTCAAATCAAGGAGAATAAGCTAGAGGCACACACCTTAAATTGATCAAGGGATGGCTCATTAGGAGTCTTGCTTCTTGCTGCTTCTGAGGTAGGGAAAGGGCAGAAGGCAGACAATAAAGGCTTGAGAAGACAGATGCAGGAGAAGCTGCTGCAGCA
The DNA here is from genome assembly GCA_013398075.1 of Notiomystis cincta. Lineage (NCBI taxonomy): Eukaryota > Metazoa > Chordata > Aves > Passeriformes > Notiomystidae > Notiomystis > Notiomystis cincta. Next base: position 76,293 of record VZRX01013348.1, on the reverse strand, counting down.
GAGGGATAAACAAAAGGAAAGGAAGGAGGAAAAAAGTGACCTGAGACTGAGGTGGGAGATAAAAGAGTTTTGTTAACATAAGATACCACAAGAGCATGATTTTAGGAGTGATGAGAGAAGGGCCAGAGACCCCAAAATGCTTGAGAGAAGAGGAAACTAAAGGAATAAGTGAGACCCTCAGAATAAGTCCAACATTGTACTGAGCAGATGGGAAGAGGAAGGAAGGAAAAAAGAAGAAATGTTCAAAGATGATTCTGGGCACTTCAAAACAGAAAGACACATCAGAAATGTTCGCATAAATTTCCTATGGAGACATCAGTTTTATGACATGAGTGGGAGGAAAGAACTCTTTCTCATTACCTGTTTGTTTATGTTTTGCAGGGTTTTTTTATTAACCTAGTGTGTAATCGTGCTGCCTTGGAAAGGTGATGATGAACCAGAGAAGGATTTGGAAAGGTTTCTCTGAATGCATTACCTGTTTGCTGACTAGAAGTTCCCAACACCAGTTAGAAAATAATGATAATTTTTTTAAAAAAGCTACTCAACACATAACAGACCTTGTGCCCTTGAAATTCTGCAGCAGTGCAAACACAAACAAACTACAATTCCAGTGAAATACAAATGTGTGTTAACATTTAAAAAAAAAATTCCAAGTATTATATTAACAAGTAACTTGGCTTTATTTGCAACACTGATGTTTTCCAATGCTTTTTTGGAGACAAAGAAAATGTTCATCTATAGCTTTATATTAAATAAAAAAGTTAGATTTTGGTCTTTTAATCAATATCCTCATTGATTTTAATTAAAATGGAATGAAGAGATATGGGAACTCATTCAAATAACATCTCAATGAGGCATTAAGAATTCCCTTTCAGTTCATACAGTAACACTTGCATTGCAGGCAAAGTTTTGCAGAAATGGAGTCCAGGGCTTTCAGCCACTGCTGAGCAAAGCAAAGGCACTGTATGACATGGAATCACTCCGGGACAGCATGTGGTCACTTTTGCCAAACATATGTTGGACCACTCCCATGGGCTTCCTAGGAAAGCTCAGGCTGCTGCTGGGAAGAAGGCAAAGGACTTCTGCCAATGTAAATCTGTTCTCAAGGCCACCAAGGGCACCACAGCCAGCAGAGATTGTGGTCCCAGGGGTCTCTGCAGTTTGGGGAGCATCAGTTCCCCTTTCTGAACCCCACAGGAAATGCCTGTGAACTCCATCAGCACCACTGCCTCAAACTCTTCTCATCAGGCAACCATCAGCACTCAGGAAATCTTTAGTGAAATGGAAAACAAACCTATTAAAACAAAACCAGAGTAACATTATTTATAGACTGTCATTACCACTTCATGCCAGATGGGAAACACAAGGAGTGTGCAGGTGAGATGCTGCCACCTGTCAAAACCAGGTCGTATGAAAACCTTCCTGTTATCATTGCTCCTTTGGAAGCATTAACAAAGCCTAGGACATTGGACTTTAATTTAGAATTTTTTTTTCTTTCTTTTTATTACATACCCACAGAGGCCAGCTGAAAGTAGGTGATAGGAAATACTGAAATGTCTCAAGGGTCAGAGAAACAGCACCCTCTACAAAACTTTAATATGTAATCACAGACAGACATATTCAGTGTATTTTATTTGACAGAAGTGGTGAAAAGAGTGAATTGCAGAAGTTGAAACAACTTCCAGGAAATTTGAAAATAAAGTAGGCCATATAAAATGTCATTCCACAAAAGTTTAGGCTACATACAAACTGAGTGCTTCCTTCCAGTTCAGCTGGAATGCAGATGGAATGCAAAAGATGAAGAGCAACAGTGACACGAAGGTTAATACCGTGTCACAACAGAAGTACCTCAGGACAGTATGTCAAAATGAGAAAATAGAGTGGTCTAATTTTATACAAATATGTTTATATAATTTGAGATGTCTTTACAAATATTTTTACACACAGGCATGCACATGAATTGACTTCAAATGCATGCAAACTGCTGAATAAATGTAGCACATCTATGAGCACACCTTATGACCCAATCAAGCTCTTCAAACAGCTCCAAGGGATGTGAGCATCACTGGAAAGCCCAGGAGGCTACATGCTTTTCTTTCAGAGTTCCTTAGAAAGTGCAGACATTGGGAAATTTGAATCAAAGCGCATCTAAAAATCTGCTTTTTGGCCAGCATTGCAGCTTTTCAGCAGAAGTCATCAGAGGGGCCCTTGGTGGTACATGTGGCTCTTTCCAGGAGCTGGCAGAAGGATGCTCCCTTCTCCAGGGCTAGGCCAGCCCGAGTGCCAGTGGGCTCCTTGATTCCCACACCAGGGCACAGTTACTCTGTTTCTGTGTCCCCTCCAGCCTGAACACTCTTCTCTCTGAATTTCTGACTCCACAAGTGCCAGAATTAGATTTAAAGGGTAGTTAACAGGCTTTCTGCTTAGTCTTCCCATCACTTGTGTTTATACCTTAATCCATCAAAAGATTCTTGTTTCGGCCTTCTCATTTCAAAGCAAGCTTCTTTCTGGGGAAAAGAGATCACAGCTAAAGCAATGAGTTTTGTAAGGATGTTCCCAAACAGCATTAGAGGGGGAAAATCAAACCATCTCTGTGTTTCCTTATGCAAGTTTCATTAGCACTAGCTCACTGAGGCTCACAAAGCTTTCAGACATGGAAATAAAAGACTTTCTGACCAAAATCACTGTCACAGGTTCTTTTTAAGGCTGGGAAAGGGGAACACACATGATGGCGAAGCAAATCAATGCCCTGCAGAGCTTTAATTATGTACTATAGGGCCACCCACAATTGGGGTATTTTTCTGAGCTGCAGTCTGGAAGCCAAATTTGCAAGGAATATTTAAGCTTTTAAGATAATTGCAGGTGACTCTGCAGATTTATTAAATGGTCTAATGGAGTTAAGCACCTTATTTCCTTGATGTTCAATGGTTTTTAGGCACTTCTCTCCTTATTACATACCACAATTTAATTTACCCTTTAGCTATACATTTTTCATAATACCAAAGTAAAACACTCTTTTACAGTAATTCTTCTAATTAAATGCTGTTGACTCAAATATGCTAAAAATATATAAAATCATGAGCATTTTTATTTGGCAGATATTTATCTGTTCCTGTAAATTATTGCACCTGCCTTCACCATTTTCAGGTTCCACATCTTAAAGTAGGAATAAACAGAAAACATTTTTATATTCCTGGGATAAAAATCCTAAACAGTTTGTTCCTCTCTCAAATGGCAACCCCTGTGAAAACCAGAAGCAACACGAATACTTTTATATTTTTGCAAAGTAATAAAAGTCTCTGAGCTCTGCTCCTCAGTGAGCTGTCTGTTACAAACTGTCACTTAAATATAAATCCATCATCATCTTATGCATCCATGCTATAGACTTTTCCCCACAACCTCTGGGAAAAGTGCCTCCTTCCCTAACCCCTTAACCAATAAAACAGATTTCTACCAGGCTGCTGTGAAATGTTTATGCTTGCTTAAAATCTTGTCGTCCTCAAGAACACAGAGAGCACAGGGATTGCCATATCTGATCAGCTCAATGATCCATCTCAGCCACTCTCACCTCCAGCCCTTGCCAGTATCTGAAGCTATTTTAAAAAGGGTGCTCTTATCATTGTGCAGCATGCCCAAGATGCCATTTCCAAGGATCAAACAGACTCTTCATCTTATTCAAATTACAGCCATCATTTAGAACCTGCAGAATTCCATGAGTTAGGAAAAGTGTTGGCACAAAATGTGATGAATGAAAGAATGATGTTTGCTCCACTGAGATCAATTTACTTACAAGGATCTAAGGATCTATTTCAAATCACTGAACGTGGAAGCTTCAAAAGGGATTCTTAATCTTTGTTACTTTTTAAACACAGGCAGCCACCTAATAAACTTACAATAATTTAGAGTAAATTTCTAAATGGGTTGTCAACTATGATTTATTATTATTCTCAGGAAGGTCATGAAAATATTTTTAAAACAGACAGAAACTTGCAGGTAGGTGTTCACATCAGACAGTTTCAGCAATATCTTAAGACCTCTTTTATTTAATAGAAAAGTATTCACAGTATATTTCCATACTTTTTACTGAATATTGATTTTCCAATACAAATAAGGCATTCATTAGGGACACATTCAGATTTCAGGCATGGCTTGACTATGAAAATTCTTTACTCTGTGACAATATTAAAAAAAAAAAAAAAAAAAAAAAAAAAATCACAAAAAAACCCCAACAAAACCCAACAAAAATATGCACATGTTCAAGTTTTTGTATTCTGACATGTGGCATGAATTTAAGCTTTCAGAGTGGCAGAATTCGCCAAGGGTGTGCTTGTCTTCATCCATAGAAAAAAAATATTAAATAATACAAAGAGTGTTTAAATAATTCCAAGAGCCCCAAAATCTTGCTGACTCTCCCTTAACTCTCCCTGGAGGCTGGAACTTGCATTGGATAAACAAGGCTAAAGCTAAAACAGCGCTGGAAGTAGAAAATCTGTCCCTTCCTTTCCTCTTCTCCTGACTCAATCCTGCCTTGAGATGCTGAACTATCTGAGTAAGATATTTAGGTCTTTTTTCCTGTTATCTGTTGGCTCTTTAACAGGAGAAGAAAACCACAATGCTGGCTGGGCTAAATCACATAACCACGAACGAGTCCATGAAGAAATAAATTATGGTCTCAGCAAAACTAGCATGAAACTGAGATCAGAACTGAGTCCAACAAACTTGTGCTTGGGCTGTAGCTAGAGCTAGAAAATAAAATTAGTAGCAAATTTTAGGCAGAAATATTTAATAAGGTAATTTCTTAATAAAGTCATATGTGTGAAAATATAAATATATGCAAATCCTTATTCTTGAATGGAGGAAGCAGATTCAGGAATAAGCTCTCATTTTCTTAATTGTTACCTGACTGGAGTTACAGAGGAAAAACTGCATTTCTGTGTCAGACTGAGTGGTAGAAGAATGAATAAGAACAAAGAAATTAATATTTTCAGTGTAGATCTTTAAAATTCATGAAATTCCAGACATAGTGGAAGAACATTTTCTTCTCATTGTAAATTAGATATTCTTTAAGGGACTGAGACCAAATATTCCCAAAAAGGAAGGATTTAAGACCTGTAGCTACGTTCTAGAATGGTCAAAATAAATTACATGAGCATTTTATTTTGCCTGGGTACCACATATCCTTCTAGCAGATGCAGTTTAGATGACAGTTTATTTTAAGGAAGTGTTAAAGGTAACCTAGCCAGCAGAAGAGATGCTGCCTACTCTGCAAATGCCCTTCTTGAAGACAGAAATGGAACCACAGTGGGTCAGTTCTGACAACAAAACCTAAATTTTCTTCCTCAAAAATACTTTCATTGTCCATAGCCCCCCTTTCCCTGCACTATAGACATCTGTTTTCTCAGAATGGACACCTCCGTCTGGGAGAAATGGCAGGAGGAGAATCGTGTCTTTAGGAGACACTCTATGGGAGCTCTGTGTCCCCAAATCTACTCAGACCTAGTAATTCAGAGGTTAAAAATGCACAGCATCTTGAACAGAAGCAAGCAGCAGATGGGAAATCATTATGAATCATAAGGGCAGCAAACCATTCCAACTGCCAGAAGGAGGTAAGCAACCACAACAGCAGCCCAAGTTCTTTTCTGTACATAAAGTCTTAAAAGTGAGTCAAGAAAACCAGAGAAATCAAAATGACTGAAGTCCTGCATGATTATACATCAAAGAGAGCCCACCTCTTAAAGGAAGTATCTCAGATTTTAAAGAGTGACATTAATTTTGTCTTCATTTCTTACCCTGCTCTTTTCAAACAGGTTGTCACAATCCACAGGAAAAGCCAAATCAATAACACAAATAATAGAAACCCTGAAATTATATAAAATTAGTAGAAACAAATTAGTTGACAATAGAAAATCCCCAAATCCATAAGCAAATATGTTGAAAAACTCAATTCAACCAGCAAAGTGAAGTTTCCCAGTATGGAATTAACATTTAACTCAAATAGAGAAATGGAAACTTGTTTCTTGTATATGGCCTAACATCATTAAAACAAAAACAAAAAAAAAAACGAAACACAACAAACAAACCCAAACAAATAAATCACCAAAAAATTAAAAAATCAAGCACCTCAAACAAAAATCCTATGCATTTCCCATCTGGTCAATGTTTTACTTGCAAAATCTTGAAGGCTTCTTTGCCTAGTTTGGCCACCAAATGTTTGACAGGAGCACTATTTTTTTTCAGTTTTTTTCATACCCTTGAGGTTGGAAATTCATTCTTTAAATTAATTACTGCTGTCCTGATCATGACTGGTCATGACCAATGTTTCATAGACATCTCCTCTTCAAACTCTCAGAAAGGGACTGAAGAATTTCCAGATTACTGAATAATGATAATTTATTTAATTAAAACCCATTAAAAGGAATTTTGCTCTGACTTACTTTCCATTATAGACTATTGAGTCAATGGAAATGCAGCATCTAAATTGGAAAAGAGTCTTTTATTTAAATTTTATTACATCTCGCATTCTAAATTTAGTGTAAAGTGGAAGAAATACAGTGTCACACATTGAAATCTGTTTTTTGTACTGGCTGCTTCCACACACAGAGGCAGTATGGTGCAAGAGACACACTTATCTCCTGGGAATTTACCCAGCTTCCAGTCCCCAGCCTAGATTATTTGTTGTGATTTAATAAGATGTATTTTTTACCTAATAAACTATTTAATTCAAATAATTATTGCACTGTTCAACTAAAATTGGAGTGATAATAATGTGTGGATTCCTCCACTGAACTCCTTCCCTCTGCAACAGTGTCACAGAGCAATGTCATTTGAAGTAATCACTTTAGTTTAATAGCTCAGTAACCATAAATTATTTAAAACTACATTAAGTGAATTAAAGTGACATAAAACAATCTGCACTGAAAGGGGAGGGTGTTATTTTCAAGGTGGAAATGGCAAGAACACTGTCTCATCCAGCAAGGTAGTGGGATGGGATGTAGAGCACCTCTCTTTGCAAAACCTAAAGTTCTACAAAATATACAAAGAATTCTTCCAAGATTTAGGAATTTGCTTTAGAAGCCAAATGGATGTGCCTGTAATTTGAGCAAATAAGACTGAAGAATGATCTGAGCTGATAAATTTCTGTTCCCATTTATTTTAAAAATACCTAAAAAAACCCAGCAGGGCAGAAATCACACAACTGAAACTAAGCACAGAAAACACAAGTGTGCTTTTGTTTCATTGTCCATGATGCGGTCCTAAAAAGTGCTTTGTTCTCTAAAATGTTAAAACCAAAAGCATCAACAACTTTTATTTCTTAAGCACCATTCAGAAAGACTTTTGTCAAGGACAGAGAAAATGTCAGACACTAAATGGGTTCTACCAAAGTGGATGGAACCTGTCAAAGTTTCCTTCAAGAACCACTGCTTACAATTTTTCCCTCTATTTCAAATTCCCTGAGTTTCATTACAGTTGGTGCTGCTTCCCCAACACTCTAGTTTTGTCTTCTGTTGGCCTCTCAGGTTCTTCTTGGAATTTAATTCCCTTTGGCTGCCAAAAGGCCAGTGGTGATCTCGATGAGGAGGCAGCTGTCACAGGGGCAGTGTAGAACCACGGCACTTCAGCTTCATCGCAGAGATGTTGGTGACAACAACAATCCAGAATTCTGAGGAATCACAGCACTCTAAGTCCTCAGCAGCACTGCAGAACCGGAGAGCAAATCTAACTGAAAATAATTGCTTTAAAGCCACACATCAGCAGTGAACAAAAAGCCAAACCAAACACAGCACTTCCTCATTTAAACAGATTGTGACAAGCAGAAGAGTGGGAGATTTGAGCTCACATCTGTGTGGCAATCAGGCAAGGGAATACAATATTTTGAAGCAGTTTACTGACTGATCTTCCAGAAACTATGTTTTTGTGACATATATCCAGCAGTGTGACTCACATTCAACGTTCACTTCCCCTGAGAAGCGAACATATCTAGAGGCAGAATGCCCTCAGGCAAACGGGCTACCCCTTAGACTAAGAGAGATCTCTGGACTCAAATCAGGTTTTTGAAATAAAAGTTGCAAGGTTGAGGCACAGGGCAAAGTCACACATATTTAAACCAGAAGAGGCCATCAGTCTGGTCTGACATTCCACAAAACAGAGGCATAATATCTTCCTGGCTGCTGAAAGGTTTGCCTTTGCTTGCTACTGCCACACAAGAAATAATCTGTTCAGCATGGCAGTGGATGCTTGGCTAGTAATGATAAAAAGTGGCTTTCCCTAGCACCTAGCACTTCCTGCTATTTAGAGCTGTTACAAGAGCAGAGATTTGTGCATTTTCTTGACACTGGTCTAACATTTGTGCATTTATTTGACACACCATAATCTGAAACATAATTACAGGCCTTAGTAAGAGACTGTGAATATTTTTGAGGTATCCTTCATAGGCTAGTCCCCATTAAAAAACACAAACAAGCAAACCAAAAGATACCCCTTAAAACCTCTCCTATATAAATCTATCCATCTTATCACCAGAGTTCTTCAACTTGGCATTAGAATTATTTATTAAATCTCAAGCTCCAAGTAAAAATGTCACACTGAAAGAGGAGATAAAAAAAACACTCTTAACAAAATACAAATTAACAGCATGATGTTAAAAGAGAAGGGAAATAGCCTCATTTTGAATGTTGACCAATCTTCTTATGTCAGAGTTTAATTTGATTTATTACAGCTTTGGGAAAGCATCTTGCTACAGTCTATGTTCATAGGAAGACAAAATAAAAAAGAGCATGTAGTTAAAGCTTTTATACTTTCTCCCTTTCTGTCATCACACACACACACTCAATTTAATTTTTTAAGTGCCTGCTAACAATGGCTTTTTAAAGGTTCTGTTTTACTCAAGTAACCAGAAAAGGAGATTTCAGAGGTTCTGGATTGTTACAAAACACTGGTCTTTTGTTGTTCCTGACTCTTACAGGCAGGAGAATTTTACAGCTTTTAAGTGCTATGGCATGTGGATCACCTAATTAGTAGGTGGGTACTTGCAGCTTTCTTGGATCAAAGCAGCTTTCTTGGATCAAAGCACCTGTCAACTGATTTAAACCAAAAAAAATTCTGGTAATTTGTAAACGAGTATAAATGGTGTGTTGGAATGCCAGACTAGTTCTAGAGGGTGAGTGAATGATTTTATGGGTAATGACTGGGTTGAAATACTTTACATAAAAACTAGACAGCATCAGTTTGCAAAAAGAGGTCCTTGCCTAAGATTTTGCACAAGGAAAACATCACATGGCAATTCAGACTGCTTCAAATACCATCAAACAAAGGAAATGCCTAGACCCAGAGGAAGTGATGAGGTGATGGGGATGCATCAGACCAGGGCATCAGCTCTGGTTAGACACATAATTCTCATGCTGACTTTCCCTCAAACAGCTTAGAATATGTGCTTTAACTCCTTCACAAAATGGTCATCTTTTTATTTGTCTTTGAAAAGTTATTTTATAGAAATCAAATGATCTTTCTAAAAGACTGGAGGGAAGTTTTGCCTGTTCAATTGGATAATCACCTAAAAGTTAGGTGATGCAGTGTCATTGCTATGCTGCTTGTTTCCTGGTTAATCCTGAGAAAGTCACTCTAGTAGTTTTATGCTGCATTTCTCTGGAAAGAAAATAATAGTAGGAATGCTGGAAGGATAGAGGCACCCATTTTTCCTGTCAGATCTCTGTCCACTCCTGTCTGTAATCTGACAGTGCCACAGGTGCTGTTCTCTGTGTGTGGGATAATGACATGAGCATGATGTATTGAGAAGTCATAGAATTAATTAATTGAGCCTTTTACTCTGATAATAGGACTTATGTTGAGGAGGGAGGAGGATCCATCTGGATTAATTTAATTGTTTCTTTATTCTTGCAGCCTAAGAGAAATACTGTGCAGTCACCTGACTACTTGGTATCTGTTTCAGCATGAATACACACGAGGCACAGCCATTAATGTGAAGGTGGTAATTCATGACCACTTGGAATGGGCAGGCTGCCCACATTTCTCTTCAGCATTTGAATTAACAGCCCTGTCTGCAGTGTGTATCTTTTCAGGTAAAGATTTTCCATGCTCCTGCCTATGGTATTCATTTAATTTATGGGAAGTTTCCTGTTATGTCCCAGTATAAATTCATACAGCATCAATATTCATATAAATTTATAACAGCAGGCTCAAAATAACAGTACACAGAAGATATTAGTATTCTTCTTCCATCTTGCAGGCAAGAGAAATACATTATGAAGCAGACCCAAAAGATTCACATAAAAGTACATTATTTTTGCCTACAAAATGTTTTCTATTTTGTTATTCTTAAACAGAAGCAAATTTTAAATTACATTTGCTGTAATTAGAAGAAAAGACTGGGGCTTTGAGAACTCTTTCTCCATTATGGTAGGACATTCCTGCAGCTCAAACCTGTTGTTGACAAAAACAGAGGTTGACCTAAGAGCTGATGCCTGCTGGGAAAACTGCATAGATGATACCTGTCAACAGAGTTTACATTCATAAGGTCAGATAGATTACAGAGCTGGTTTTGTTTATGGCTTTTTTTTAGGGGGGGTGGGGGGTGGGTTTGTAGGGGTTTTAATATTCTTGCATTTGGGAAGCTATTCTGATCAGAACAATAGCAATTTTAGGTAACAATAACTTCTAAAGAAGCATTTTGTTTCCAATTCTAATCAACTCAGCACATTTCCAGTAATGTGGACCACAGACCCTATACCATCTTTGTAACACATTTAGTACAATCATAAGTCATAGATTGGGAATGACACCAATCACAGGTCAGAGCAACACCAGGTATTTCAAAAAGCTTCTATGCCAACCCAAATCACAAACTGTTTTTGAATTCTCCTTGGAATTTTCTTCTGCAAAAACGCTGCTCAAACTGCTACCAGCACTGGTCTATCTTACTTCTCTTAAAACAAAAATATCTGGAAGGACCTATCCTGGTGAACACTATGCAGATGATCTTTTCTCTCTTCTCTTTTTCTCTTACAAAAATTTACCATCTTCATCCTGATGAGAACAGATAGTAATGTTCCCTGAAAATACTTAATGACCAGCTCCTGTTAATCAAGAATGATCCCTCAAAAAGACAGATGTTTAACTGGTATGGTTTCCAGTTAAAAACAGTCCTAAACCTCAGAAAGCAGCTGAGAAGCCTGGCTCTGTTAGATTGCTCTCCTTGAGAAAGAAGGTGAGCTAAATGCAGCCTGGCATAGATCTGGTTAGGCAAGTGAGCATTGTGCCAGTAACCATCCCCTTTCTGTCATCACTCAGAAGTGAGAACTATATACTGTTATCATAGAATAAGTTTAGCACACAATATTTTTTTGCCTTGTCCTGTGGAATTCAGTAAAGCCATGTACTTTTTCACATAAAAATGCATAAAACTCCTGCTATTTAAAGCACCAGCCCTATTGGTAAAATGCACACAGCTCTAGAACCATCCCCAAGTACTGTAAAGAAGAGCACTGGCATCACAAAGTAAGCACCAGGAAAAGCGTGAGCTAAAAATGTAGAAATGGAGAGTGTGTGCTCTGGAAAGCATTTGAAAGGAATGAGCACAGTCACCAGCAGGGAGCCAAAAGTGCCCTAATTTTGCATGTGGTACTCTCTGATCTGTAAATAAGAGCAATTAAATCAGAATACTGGTTGAATATTGTTTTACAGTGGCCCATAATAACATGGGTTTCAGACTGTTTGTGCAGCTGTTAAGGCCTCTGCTTACCCTGCAGAATGCTTTGTTACCTAGGGGGTTTCTGCTCAGACATGAGAAATACACACAGTTGACTCTGAGGCCACCAAAATATCAGAAATTCTGATATTTTGTATTTCAGCAGAAATGTCCCTTAAATATGCACGTCACGGACACATCACCTCTCCTGGGATCCAGTGCTTCTCTGGAGACAACCTCTCTAATCTCAAGCATAGTACACAGGTACAAAAGCAAAAGATTGGTTACTTTGATAGGGGAGAAAGAAAATAAAACCAGGATTCACAGACCTTGTCTTAAATAAAAAGACAAATCACAACCTCTCCACAAAGAAAGCTCCAAGAATTTGTGAACAAATGATTTAAATCTTTTGCATACACAAAACTACTGGCTATATGTGATGCTAACAGAAATTACCTTTTAAAAGTGTTGCTCAGAATGACCAATGACTTTTTCTCCTGAAGTCAAAATTGCTTCTAATTCATCTTTAAAGTTTGGTAGAAAATAGACCCCTTTTTATTTTCATACACATATGGCTCACCAGTCATTTCTCCACTCTCCTGCCTCTCAGCTCAAGAAAACTGCTGCAAAATCTGTCTCATAATCCTTCTTAAGGGCTGTTCATATCTAAATAAACATCTCTTTATAGGACTTCTCTTATTTTCCTAGAGACAGGATGTCTTTGATTCTTTCTTTAGCCATTTGTTCCAGCCCTGCTATTCTTCACAGACTCAGATGCTGATTTTCTGCTACACTTTTGGCTATTGCAGCATCTCCCTTGTCCATGTTCATTACTTTTCTTAGAACACTATATTCCAATTATATTTCAGTCGAATACAGTGACAGGAGAAATAGATCAATTTCCCCTGAAATGTTTCCATGCACTTTGAATATGTAGATTATCACAGATCTTGGAAAGTCTATATTTGTTTTAAGCTTCATCTGTAATAATCACACATTACATCTTTGCGCTACACTTTCATGCATATATATGAATGAAATAAATATAGATAGACAGACACAAAAATAGTAAACTCCTTATGTTTTATTTCCTGCACTCTTCCTTTAATATGGGAAATGCTTTTCTACATCAGTATCAGAAGAAGCTGTCTTTTGAGTGCAAACTCTCACTGCGCTAGAATTTGTATCATTCCCTCCGCCTGAAGACACAGAGGTTCACCCAAAAACACCCTGCAAAACAACATTTGGGGTCTTCTTTCATACTGTTTCTTCCTTAGCAAATTTCTGCTCCTCCCTTCATTAATCACAGGCAATCTTTATGTTTATTCCTTCTCAGTTTCTTCTCCGAAAGCACCGTGTTGCTCCTGCAGACTTTTTCCTGTGATTGCATTTCCTTGTACCATACCACAGTTAGGACTAATGCTCTTAATGAATTTCACTTTTATCTTTTTCCTGGTGTCTACTTTCAGATCACTCAACTTCAGTGGAAAGCAGACAGGCCAGCTTTTCTTTTCCTGTGGGTCATTTTATCATTATCAACAAAGCTTTTCTCTATTTCCCTCTGACTCCAGCACACATCCTTTGATGAGCTCTGTTACTGAATCGCCATGGAACAAATTGACATCTTCCACTATAATTTGCAAGGAAAGATGGCTTACACAGAAAATAACTGGTTTTAAAAATCATAATTCAGTTTACATAGTAGTTATTAACAGCAGGTTCCTTTCACCCTTCCCTTTATTTTCAGGTTGCCACTTTCCATCACATGTAGTTATACCTCTGCTGAAAACACCCGCAGCCAACAACAACAATAAAGAGCAGTTCTCAGAGTCTCTGGGAAGTTGAGGACTATTGATAGCCATATGATTAAAGAGATGAGGTTTGTCGAAGCCCATTTTTAACACCAGGAATTTTGCTTCGAAAAAATGAACCTTTAAAAATCCATCACAACTGCCATGAGTTCATTCCTTCATACCCTTCCTGCATGGAGTAGGACAAGGTGCATTTCTAGAAACATACAATCCAGGATTTATTTTTTTTTTTAATGAAAGAGTAAAATAACTTGAAAGAGTGTCTCAGCAAGTCCTCAAAATGACATAAGTTTATATCCAAGTTTTTCTATGCTTTGATATGGATTCTGAAGCAGATGGCGGGTCTTGGAAGAAGATGAAGAATTAGGATTCAGCCACAGCAAAATGTTCTGAGAAATTAATGCAAATTACAATGTAAAAAAATTATAAAAAGCTGGAAAGATTTACGTATCAATCCTGGCTATTTTACAATGAACTCAAGTGAGAGTTGCACAAACATAAAGCTACAACTTCATGATGACAAAGAAGGCATCATTTCAAAAAGCTGTAGAGGATCTTCTCACTCTTCAACGAATAGGAACAACCCCTTGTTTAAATATTATGGTGCTGCTAATATTTATCTAGAACTGTAATTCCTGGAGTTCAAGTTCCAAAGCAGTCTCTTCAAGTCCAAAATGTGCTGGAGATTGAATTCCTAGAAGCTTGCTTAGATGTCAGAATGAAGAAAGCAGAGCCTAATATTATTCTGAAATTGTTAAGGAAAGTTCAGATTTCTCCACCCAAAGCAGCTTCCAATATCTTATTCCACATTTCTTCTAGTGACCTACAGAAAGACTTGAGAACTCTAATTAAATTCCTGGTGATCCATAATTGAAAAGCACCATCAATACAGAGATTCTGAGTATCTCAAAAAAGGAAATGAGCTTGCCCCTCCATCCTAGAAATGGAATGAATGATATTCAAGCAGAAAATGAATGATATTCAGCCAGTTTCTGCACAATAAGCAATAAATAGGATTACCACTGCATCTTGGGAGATCATTTAGTGGCAATTACAGAGAGAAAAATATGGTGGTGCTACAAGCTGACTACAATGAGGGTGCATCATGCACCTTGCAGACATGAAGTCCTCCTATACTAATAGAAAATTCTTAAGTCCTTGTACAAAATATGCAATAGTTCTCAGCAGATGAGAAAACAGCACTCCAAATTAAAAAAAAATAATAATATCTTTGTGAAGTGTATCATAAAAAGGAGACAGTCAAAATCTTAGAAAATGTGATTTTTATACTGCTCTTGGCAACTAATGTAGTGTCTTAAAATGTCTTATTTTCTAGAAAGTACAGAGAAGGTCATTTTTTTGCTTTGCTCATTGTCTCATGAGAATAATATCTGCAATAAGAATATCTGCACAGGTTTCAAGGTAAAGACTGTCATAAACTTAATAAATAAAAAGGTGGCATTTTATCTGATTTGAAAAATCTTTGAAGACATTTTGACCTGTTTGAAAAATGTTCTTCTCCAAAGCATATTACATGTTTCCTGGTTTATGATCATAGACTCCCTAATAAATATCCTCATTTTGTTACCTGGTTTAAATTATCCCAGAACAATAACAAACTTTCAGCCTTTACAGTGTAACTAACACTCAAAATTTAATTCTAACCATTACATTTTTAAAACTCAGGTACAAAAGTGTAGCAAGTCTTCAGCTGGAAAAGACAACTTTCCTTTAGGTCAAAACTGAGAAAAAAATTAAATGGATGCATATTTTATAAAATAATAACTTAGTTAAGGCTTAACAACTTGTCTTAACCATATAAAACTTTTGGTACATTGTTTTAAGCATTTTGAATTCTGAGGACAACATCATATAACTACCTCAAACAATTTCCTAATGGCACCATCAGGCAAACAAAAAGGGCTTTTGTTCCCTCACAAAAAAGGTACATTTTTTCTTTCTTGCAATGGAAGAGGATGTGTACTGAATCACACTGACACATTCTTGGCCCAACATGAAGCTGATGTGATATTAAACTAACCTCAAATAGTAATTAGATATTATTTCATTTCATATAATAAGCTGATTTAGTTTTAAAAGCTTTGCTTGGTAGGTAAATATATATAAGGCATTTTTTTAAATCAAAGGGCATAAGAGTAGCAAAGCAGCAAAGCAAGTGTTCTTATTGGTCTTGAACATACATAATTTAAGCCAATGTCAGACCATCTATGTTATAGAGAAAATTTAATTAATGATTTTCTGTTTCATACCACCCCAGTTACCAACCTAGAAGGATTTATGTACTATTTTTGAGAGGTCAGTGTTCAGTCTCTCCCCACTTCTACTTGGAACACTTTAATGACCCAGCTAGGTCTCCAAAACCCCTGCCTGAACTTGCTATTTCTCAACAGATATCTTTAAAGTGAGTGTTCATTCAAAATGAAATTAATTTGTTCACTTTTTCCATTAAGATATTCCCTAGCTTCCTGCTTCTGTGTTTACCTTTCTTGAACTCTCTGCTGGGTGACAACCCTGTTGGTTTCTCTCTCCTCAAAGATACACCCTTCAAAGTTTTTTCCATTTCCAAGCTTTTGATTCCTGTCCTGATTGTCTCTCTGCTTCCTTTCTTGGTCTCTCTTTTCAGGGATCAGTTTTGTGCTCTTAATATGATTATTTCTGCAGTGCAGCATGGACATTGCCAATCTTGATTTAGCAGGATGATTCCCATAACCCAGTCTTGCCATAACAGCACAGAGTTCCACTTAGGCTATTTTATTCCTCTTCTCCCCACTTCTTGTTTACATATTTGCCCATATATTTTAGATTTTTAAAAAGTTTCTTGTTAAAGCATAATCTTGTTAAAGCTCTGACAAAACCAGCTGACACCACCAATACTCTTATTTAGATTTTTAAACTCTCAGGGCTCCCTTCTACAAGCTGTCCACAAACCAGATGGTTAAGAGGAGAAGCAGAAGAAAATGAACAATATATAAATGCTAAAGATACTGCCAGTTAGGTTTTTTCTAACTTATTTTTCTCTCAAGTATAATTACTACCTGTGTGAAACTGTAGGCTTGTGCAAGGCACTGTTTGCATTACAAGGGAGAAGCATTTAGTTCAGTGTAGTATAATTCAGGCACCAAAACAAAATTCCTGCTATGTTTTATGCATAGTTGCTTTCTGCAACAGGACTGCTTCCTCTCTCCTTGCCAAAGAAAGTTAGTCACATTTTTTTCTGTCAGCTTAAACTCATATTTAAGGTTATTTGAAACAAAGCCTCAGGCTGCAGTCTTGTAGCTTGAGAACAATTCCATCTGTATTAATGAGCTATATAATTGTCCTACATAACATAGCTTTCAAATCTGTAAACCTTTTAAAATTATTTAAATCTCATTTTAAACTTACAGAAATACTTCATGGATTCTGCTTCCACTTACCAGAGAAGACTTCAAGCTAAAAGTGTTTAAGCTGTATTTCCTACATATCAAAATAGGTTTTTTAAAAAAATCAAGTATCAAGTTAATTCAAGAATTAACTTTTGTTTATTATGCAATTTTATCCATGACTTTCTTAACTCATAACTACGCTCACACCCAGTCACTTCAGCTCAGGCATTTCAGACATAATAATCAGAATGCACATGTGAAACAGGAGCAATTATACACAATGATTGCCTTTAGCTGTCCCCAAAACCAAGATGAGCTCTTTATGGCTCATCCTACCTTTAAAATGCAGAAGCAAAGTGGTTGATCAAGATGCTTATGTCTGAGAGATCATTTTATTTTACAAAAAGGTATCCTTGAAATAAAGCATTTTCCCCAAATTCACTACACTTATTATCTTAAAATAAGTGTTGTGATCTCAACATCCAAATTAGAGGGACTTTAAAGAAGCTTGATCCCATACTAAAGAAGCCAGTAGCTCAGATCCTTATTTCCTTCACTATTTCTGCAGATTACTTTAACAACTCTGGCTAAAACCTTACCAAATTTCTCTGAAAAGAAAATAAGTTGTCTGCAAGAAAACAAAGTTATTACAGACTTAGACATTTTTTGAATATCTACTTGACATTTTATATTTCCTAGCAAACCCAGGAAAGTGCCAAGCTCTGCTCCTAGGTATACTGCTGAAAAATGGGAGAAATCCAACTGATTTCAGAAGAATTTCTGTGGATTTACATTGGCTGTGGAGTTCTTCCTTTGAAATTTTGCTACAATCTTTATTCCCAGAGGATTCTAGTAATCCAGAGGGCATAAAATGGTGGCAAATTGGTGTAAAACCACCTGGAGTCAGCTCCTCTCTCTGAAATTACTCTCACAGATATGCAAACATGGCAGTGTTCATCGGACTCCCCACTTTGAGAATGTAAAGACAATCTCAGCTTATTCTCTTGTGATGAATTCTGACACAGCAGTCATGGCTTCCTGTTTTATCTACTCATGCTCACCCCCTTGGTTTTGTCCGTTCTGATGTGTTTGCACTGTACACAACGTTAGATTTTTTTGGTCTTTTACCTGTTTATTAACTAAGAGATATAGAAGTGATTGATCTGTAAAAGTCAATAACGAAAAAAAAAAAAAACCAAAGAAAAAAACCAAAACAAAATAAAACAAACAAAAAACCCCCAAACAAACAAAAAACCAACCAACCAACCAACCAACCAACCAAAAAACAACCAAAATGAAACTGTCTGGCAATGATAAAAAGAAAGGATTACTATAAGAAGTTATGAACCTTTACATATTGTCACAACTACTTCTTAAAACTCAGAGTTCAAGAATACAGGTAAGTTTTAACTAAATCAACAGATCTAATGATACATGCTCAAGATCAAAGATGTGCCTTGAAGTGAAGCCAGGTTTCTCTTCCTTTCTCTGAGCTTGAGGCCTTGATTCTACATCTTTTTGCACCAGCTTTTTTGTGAGAAAATGTTAGCAGTACATTTTACAGATGCAAAAGACTCTGAGAAATGCCCAGCACTGAGGGATCACACTGAGAGCAGAGATCTCAAGAGAGTATTTTTGATAGACTAGACTGGAAGAGTATAATTTCTTTGACCATGGCATTAAAATTGTATATTTTTGCACTCCCCTTGCATGCTGCAATGCTGTTCTAAAGCCAATGGCAGAGTCACCAAATTAAAACATTTAATTTTTTTTTTTCAAAACTTTTTGAAATCTTTGATGAAAGACATATCTAAGAAGGAAAGTGAAACAAAAATCCTACTAAAAGACTACTTTTTTTAAATTTTTATCTTTACAGTGGGTAAAGGATTTTTTGTACTGTCCATTTTATCTCTATTTTCTTCCTTTTTTCAGGAAAGCATCAGCCCTTAGGTTTATGCCTGTGCTTAAATTGAGAGAATATGTAAGAAGGGCCCTGCCGTGCTGCCATAACAACTCACTCCAGTTTTCTTCCCCAAGAACAGCAGTCCTGCCCCACCAAGAGGGGTGTGAAAACATTGTGCTATCTGCCCCAAGGACACTTCTATTCCTCTGACAAATATAATCCATCCTTCATTCTCTAAGAGAGAACCATCATTCCACAGCTTTTCGTTTTGCAGTGTCTTCCAAGTAGGAAGGATTGAGCTTTCAGTGCTCCTTTTTCTGTTCTGTGTCTTTTCCCAGCTTTTCCCTGGCTTTTCTCTTGACATTCAAGATTTCCAAATAATGCAAACATCAAAATCCTGTTCACAAAGCAAAGAAAGCATCCTCAATTCCCCCTGCCACCTGCCTTTCCTGTGACACAGCCTTGCCAAACAGCCAATAAAATCCCAATCCTCTGCTGGTATCCATGGGGGTGTGAAGACATTATTTCATCTACCCATTGCTGTTAATGCTTTGACTACATTCACATACAAGGCACTTGTGCTGGGAGCTATTTACACTTGCTCAGCACCAAAATCCCCACCCCTGGCTAGGACTCACTATGGCTCAGACCAAGGCAGGGCTGGCCTCTGTGGGCCAGGGAGAAATGTTTTCCTGCTTGTAGAAACACAGGCTAAGAAATGCCTAAATACACGATGGAAGTAGGAGGCAGGAATGAAAAAGAGAGACAGAGAGAGAAAGGCTTACTGAGGACAGATCTTCCTGGAGCAGCAAACCTGGTATTTCAGAACAGGAAAAATGTCTTGATGGCTGTTTCTGTTGTATTCTGAAAAAACAGGGCTTATTTACAAAACAAACATGTTGAAATTGTACCAAAAGTGTTACTGTTTTCTCCACTTACTCAAAGTGTTCTTGCAGGGTCCTTAACTTTGACTAGTTGGTCAGGTCAGCGGAGTCATGGTAACAAATTCAGCTCTTACTGGTATTACAGCTTACTTTATGAGATAGCAATCTGCATATAAATTAATCACTGTTCTCCTCAATAGCACAAAACCTAAGCTTATAAAAACAAGGCTACCAATATATAAACATTGTTTGCTAAAGTCTTTGTCAAGCCTGTGTCATTGCATTTACAAATCAGCATGAGTGCTTTCCTGGGCAGAAAGCTCAGCAGTTTGGCAGATCGCAGGCACAGATTCAATATCATGCTTCAGGGAATAAAATCTGCTATTCTTCAAAGTAAAGGTGCTGTATTAAATGTAAGCAAATCAGATATGACCTGTAGAGGGTGCCATGGCAAGCTGTGTGTGAAAAGAGAAAATAATGATCAGCTGAGTTCTTAAACACTGAGTGAAAACACGCATTCCACCTGAAAGGTATGATTAAATTCACAGAGAGGTTTGCGGTGGGTTTTTTTTTTTTCTTCAACTGCTTTGGTCTCTTTCTTTACTAAGTCTAGATATACAGGCTGAAAAAGAAAAAAAAAAAAAAAGAAAAAAGAGCAAGTTATAAATAAAGAACTGACGTTAGGAGAGCTGATAAAATATGAATACCATTCCAAGGAGCTTAATGTGTCATAGCTGCATAATAGAAAAGGGAGTGAAGTGCGTATGTGCCCCTGCTGCTTAACAGTAGGTTTGAAAGAGGCTGCAAAGGCAGCACAAGTGGAAAATTCCCTCGTTGGCTGCTTTCCAAGGCATCTATCCAGCTTATAAAAAATATGATGCTTTATTTGATATCAAGTGTATGGATTGGTTTTTTTGTGGTTTTTCTACACAGAAACAATTGGAGAAGAGAGCAGGACACTGGAACCCAGTATCTTCTGTCGTTCTACCTGCCTCCTCCTACTCCGTCCTTTATTATTTTTAAACCTCTCATCAAACCTGCAAAAAGCTTTCTTCATACAATGTAGCCAGTTGTATATTTGTGGGTAGCTTTAAAATGCATTTCTGTGATGATCTTCCCTGGTCTCAGAGGTGAGCAGCAGCCTGGTAACCAGGGCTGCTAAATACTGATACTTTGATTCTGTGCAGCTCTGCTAAGCCCGCCATTTTCCATCTCCAGGGGAATCATTGTATTAAATTTACATTAAAGACGGCTGTGTGACTGACCCAAGGGTCATATTAGCATTTTTACTCCGGTAAGTTGGTCAGCAGAACATTTCTGTACCATGGAAATTATTCCGGTACTCTATTGTTAGGAATTAAACATTTATGAGAAATTTTGTACGAGCATATTAGCAAGAATGAGCTGGTAAAAAGTACAATAAGGGCAGAGCAGTAACAATATGTAGATCTGAGAGAGAAAATCAAATTGGAACCTTTTCATCTCAGAATAAAAGTGGACACTGGAAAACTGGAAGGAATGTGACTGAAAGGAATCCTCTGTTTACTGGAAGAGACACTGCAAAGGTAATGGTGACAAATGTGCTTAAGCCCCCCTGTTCTGTTGTACTTACTGGGCTCTGTTCTCATGCAGACCTTTTCATTAGATTCAAAGCTGGCCAGTGTAAAGCAGCTAAATATTATAAGGTAGAATCTCCATTTTCAGATAAGCGCAACACGCAGAGCTACCTAGATTTTACACCCTGGAGATTCAAGGGTCAGTCACAAAACAGACAAGGGACTAATTGACATTTATTCTGTACTTGGAAGGAAACAAATAATCATTTGTTAAAAAGGATCATTTGGGAAAAGACAGTAGAAAATAGAAGCTACATAACTCACAGCTGTATAAGTGCAGGAGGAATGAAAAGGATCCAGCACAACTTGGCGTTCAGAACTGAATAACAATGATCCTCACAGCCCATTAATATCTATTTGTCTGTACCCTGGATAATTCCATATAGATGAGAATGACCAAAAAAATCCACCTGACAATCTAATAAGCACTGACAAGCACATTTCTTTGCAGTGAACAATAAATTTAAGACCAGCCCAGCTAAAATTCTATTATGTTTAAAGGAACTTTGGCTACTCTATGCTTCCCCTTGCCTCTGATTTTTGTATTTTTTATCTCTAAAACTACCTTCTAGGAAAAAAAGCTTTTACTGGCAAGTTGACATCAACATGCTGAGGTAGTTTGAAGCATCTCTCTTCTCCATTTCTAGAAAAAAAGAAGGGCTGGCTGGGAGCCTTCCAAGCAGGAAATCTGGCTGTGACACTAGCTCTGGGCTTGTGCTTGCACTTCAATTGCCCATATGTAAAATGAGAAAGGAATGGCCTTTGGATATTTCAGAGTTTTAAGAGAATATGTCATACAAAGAATGTGAGATGATGCAAAGATTGGAAAGGGTTTTACGAGACTTTTGTCAGACATTTCCTGGTTGGATCTAGAAGGGAAAGGATAACTTCTAACAACAGGACAGGCAGAAGAAAGTAAATGCTCTCTGACACAAAATCAGGGAATTAAAATACAGCTATCCCCATCAGATATGCTGTGCCAGTTCCTGGAATATCTTCTCAATTGTACAATCCCACAGACAAGAATCCATTGATTAAACAATGTGCTAAAAAAAAAAAATCCAGAAGATTCATATATGTCTATACAAAAGATAAAGGTTAGGAGGAGCTTTCTAATCCCTAATCAAGCCAAAAACCTATTTAAACACATTCCTTGATTTTAGCATTAATGTGCCAACTTCCAAACCAAAGTGATATATTTGACATGAGTAACTGATTTGAACTAAAGGCCTGTGTTCCAGAAGGAGCACAAAGACTGCACAACAAGCCTGTACCTACCTCTTTAGTGAGCTTTGGAAAAGCAAGCTTTAGGTACAAAAACAAAAACAAACAAACAAAAAAAACAACCAACCAACCAACAACAACAACAACAAATAAAAACAAACAAAAAAATAATAAAAATTAATAAAAACTCCCTCACTTTAGCTTATATTCCGTTCTTCTAGCCTTTGTATTTTCAGGGTTTGATTTTTGTTTGCTTGTTTTTCTGGTGGTGGTTTTGTTTTGCTTTGGGTTTTCTCTGGGCTTATCCTTTGCTGTTTTCTCTTCCAGGCATGTCTCAAGATATTCATACCTCGTTTTTCTAGGGGTGGTCATTTTTTTCTCATTTTCTCTGTTTAGCACCTCCATCATTCCTAGCAACAAATGCTTGTTTACAACAAATTCAGACTCCTGACCATCCAAAATCTGATTCAGACTGGAATACATAAAGACTGAAAGTCTTTCAAAAGTGTTTGACATGCACAGTTACAAATGCATGCACAGTCTCTTCCTGGAATGACACGACACTTCAGTTGGAGCCAGGACAATGGAATTTGCAAGATAAGACAGTGTCATGTTCACAGCACTGGAAAATTGCTACTGAGTACTCAAAGTGCTCTCAAACCCAGCCATCATGATATTGTGCCAGACTCAGGGGAATTCAGCCTGTTGCCTTCTGGGGGTGGCTGGGAACTGTCCCAAGCCCTGGCATCAAGCAGGAGGCACTAAAAAGCTGCTCTAAGTCACACCTGAGCGCCCAGCACTTCGCCAGCCTGTTCCAGCAGCAGGCGCTGGCAGGGCTCGGGCACGCTTTGGCTGCAGACCTTTCCTTCTCCAAACACCTCCCACAGCAAGAATAGACAGCAGGATAAAAACCTTGATTCTTTGCCACAGGAAGTCCCTTTCCCCTGAAGAACCCTCCTGGGACTGCATCCTTGGCGTTTTGATTGCTTTTGGCAACAGCAAGAGGTGGAAGGACACGTCTAAACTATGCCAACAGCAAGCGAATTCACAGCCTTCTGCTCGGGGCTGACATTTCGCAGAAAAGCAAGACTTAAAGAAACACTTCTAAAGTACATAAGAAAGTAATTTTAAATATTTATTTCCTACTTCATTTTGGACATAATATTTGAAAAGTTTTACAGTCTTGCTCAGCAAAAGTTTTGAATTTCTTTTTAAAGAGTTGGATTTGAAAATAGGGAGGAATTGATTTTTTATCTTTAACTACCTGATGACTTCAAATGTATCATAAACACCATCCATTTACTTTTGGCTATTCACAAAGTGGTTAAGATAGCAATAATATTTGAAAGACCAATTAGCACTTCAGAAACTAAGGCTAGTTCTAAGATGGACTTTTTCCAAATGAACCATTATGACTAATAGGTGCAGTTCTCCTTTCTTCCATGACAATGTAGGTTTTCAGAGAATAAATATTCAGCTGAGATGGAAAGTAAACTGTAACTGTGGAACAAGTGTCTCTCCCATTCACTCACAAGATACAAGCAGCAAATCTCCATTCTTCCTCTTGCTTGGTACCTGTACGTCCTAGCATCACAAAGAAAACACTCATGTAAAATTTCAAAAGTGTCACTTTGATAAACTTTATACGATCAACTGTTCCCCTTTCCATGAGGAGTGTAGTTTGGAGAGAAAGAGTGGGTAAACAGGAGCAGGAACAACCACATCCTGGTGATCTCAGCAGCCCCCTAGGGAGGAGCTGACCCAGCAAGGTCTTGTTTCAATGAATGCATAATGCTAAGTACATAGTGGAGTGCAGGCAGAAACCCACTTCATACTTCTCCCAGAGAGACCCCCAAGTCATTAGGCTGCGGTTGTATTTTTTCCACTCCAGCCCAATAAATTATTAAGTACTTAAAGCCGAGTGAAAAGCCTACAAGCTGGTGTGACTCATGAATCTGGCACTGCAAAGCAACAGACAGCTACAGCAGTCAGCTGTAACTTTGAGGATAATGAATAAAAGGTTTCATGATCACTTCTTACTTTTGCACCAGTGTTTCATTGGGTATTTTCCTCTACTCTTTCTCATACCAGAAGAAAACCAGCCTGGAGATAGATGGTCTCCTGCAGTATGATTTGGTAACTTTGCTTCTGAAAGGAACAGGGCTTCAGCCATATCCCCTAGTCCAGTACTTCTTGTTGGATAACTCAAGTTTTTAAAGCACTGACTCTTCAGGCACCCAGCCCCCCTCCTGCATTACACAGAGGACCTTGACACTCAGGACAGTGCCACACCTGAGTACACCAGGCAACAAAGTACTTCAAAGCTGTAGTGTTGGTTGAGCACTGCCACCCACACTCACCAAGAAGTACAAAGTGGATTTAAAAGGTGACTGCTCTCTGCCTCTGTACAAGAGGAGAGTAATGATTCCCCTCCTCCTTTTAACCATGTGTTTCAAAGATCATGCTGGGCAACGCGAAAGGCTTGTGGCAAGCCATGGAATATCACGTTGCTTTCCTGCCTTTGTTAGTGGAGCTGTAAAAGCACTCATAAAAAGAAATTGTTTATATTTTTGTGCAGGATATAAACTACAAGTATGACTTTAATATCATTCTCCAAGGTTTCTTGTAGGATCTTTTGAATTTTCAGCAGGTGCTTTGTATAATCTCACATTGCTAATGATTTTAGGCAGCAACAAACAGCCAACTGTGCCTGACTCAGCAGTCTCTCACTTTCTATATGTATCACCCAGATGAAAAATGCAGCATTTCCCTGCTGGCTGTTCCTTTGAAATTTGCCTCATGCCTTCAAGTAAACAGGGAGATCAGGGCATTTATAAGGGATGGGGGAACAAAAAAGATCTCTTACTTGGAAGCTGTCACATTGATGTTTCTCAAACATCTGCCTGAAAACAAAAAAATTAAAGCCTAACTAAAGCAAACCAGAAATGTATTGCTCACAGAAGCATAAGTCACAGTTCTGCAGTCAGGTAGCTTGTGTGAACTAGAAGAGTGTTGGTAAAAGGTTTCAGTAGGAGTATTTATCTACTGGGAGAGGTTGTGTGGGTAATCATAACTGAATTGCAACTTAACTGGTCATGGCAAAATAGGTCCAAAATGCAGCAACAAACCATCTAAAATTCATATGACACTGGCCTACACAAAATATGTGTTTGATGAATTGAGGTGCTGGAGCTTCACCCTGAACAGCTGAATCTTTACCTCACAGGGAAGTTTTCTGAGATGTCTACTTTCCATCTTAATCTTCTGAGGAACATGAAACTGATCACAGCACAATACATCGTGGGAAGCCTGCTCTTAACCTCCCCAAAGCAACAAAAAAGCAGTTCCAAAGACTAGTTGATATCATAAGAAGTTCAAAAAGGCTGTAGATGATTTCTTTGCGGTTTGTTTTCATCTATTTTCCTAGAGAAGGAGATTTGAGGAACTGAATAAGAAGTCTGTGTTAAAGGAATTCTAGAAAGTATGAGCTAAACCCAAGATGAATCTTTTTTAACCACAGGCAGTAGAGGAGATTAGCCTCAGAGAGGCAATTAGCTTTAGTATAATTTCACAGGAAAGTGAGAAGAAAAAGAATCAGTAGGGCCTGGAACTTATAGTTAAATCTTCCCTCCATCATTTAAAACAGAAGTGCTGGGGAGAAGACTCCCTCTTTCTATTGGAACAACCTTTGCTTCTTCAGAAAGTTTAGAATTATTTTTATTTACCTATTTTAAACAAGACCTTCTGGTTTCCTGCTTCATGATGTCTTCTCCAGATCTTTCTTCTTTGCTGTTCTGATTTTGAAAGCACCTCACACAGTCTCTGCATGTTCCAAACCAGTTATGCCAAGAGATTCTACAGCTCTTTTGTAACTCCAGTCATTCATCTCTGCAATTTCCATCTACCTTTGCCTTCAGGGGTGGGTCACAACATCTTATCAGCTAAGAAAAAAATAGGAAGCCTAATAAATTTAAAATAAAGTCATTCAAATAGCAAAAATGTGTGGATAACAAAAAAGCCTTTTGGCCCAAAGAAATGTGCTAAGTGAGGACTAAAATGGCAGTGCATATTTGGAGAAGGCTCCCCAGTTGAGAGGAAATGAATATATCAGAAGATTAGAGAAAAGAAATGGGGTAAATATAAGTAGAAATGTTTATTAACAAAGCCATTTTCTTTTTTGGACAGGAAGAGACTTCTAGAGATCTGTGTGAGACCAAGGGAAAACAGGACAGGTTGAGAAAGAGTGCTCAGGGCCAGCAGGACTGAGCTGTAGCCTTCCCAAAGTAATTTCACACATCTGCTCTCAAAGGCAGTTCTGTGACCAGCTTTGTGCACCAGCTTCAGCTATGGAATCTAAGATCAGTCATAATCTTCTGTGGTGGTTTGGATAAAAGTTTGCTTTCAGGTGCATTTTACACTTTTCATTTCCCTACTTTATGGCTTCCTTTTGTAATAGCTTTTTCAGCTTTGTAGCCAGGAGCTTATCTGTTATTTTAATTTTACTTGTTTTTTCCAGTAGACTAATGTCAGTCTGACAGCCTCAAGACAAAAGGCTTTTATGAAAATGACAACATCCCAATAAACTGATGGTGCTGACAAACCCCTTGGAAAATCTGCAGTGAAAACTACATTGGGCAATTCCAGAAGTTAGGTTAGTTCTCCTGCTAGCTTGAAGAAGTCCCTTGGACAGTGGAACTGCAAGTTACCAAATAAAACCTATTTTTGGCTTTTATTCAATACTCTTTGACAAGGCTTAGATAGTGTGCGTGCAGGGAGAGGTATTAGTACACTAGAGATTTTCACTTCTTCAGAGTCTCAGTGGGAGAGAAAGTGCTACAGCAGTGGTGCTGAGGGTGTTTGGGGTATTTGGAACTGGAGAGCTGCAGGCTTCAAGACCAGCAATAATTATGGCATCACAGGTGGGATTCCCAAGCTTGGACTACCAGTTGTACAACAGATTAAAATCAGACATGATAAAAATGACGTAGCCAATTAAAAATTTAAGTGGACTTTATTAACAAAAAGCCTCTAAACTTACAAGTCAGGACCCAAGGAATGGCGGCGATCTGCCGAGCTGTGAGGCAAAGGGGAACGGCGCCGGGTGCGTGGCCACCCAAGGCTGGGGCCAGAGGCACACACCGGGTGTGTGGCTACCAAAGATCGGGGCCAGAGGCACACACCGGGTGCGTGGCCACCAAAGATCGGGGATAGAGGCACACACCGGGTGCATGGCCACCAAAGATCGGGGATAGAGGCACACACCGGGTGCGTGGCCACCGAAGGCCGGGGCCAGAGGCACACCCAGGTGGCGGAGGGGTTTCAATTTTTATATCCCCTGGTCGGGTGCTGCCCTCTCAGTTATCCCAGCCCCTCTCGATCTCACCCATTGGCTCGTTTGTATCAAGGGGTCGCGGTTGGACAGCATCAGACCAATTGAGTGGGCTGTGTTATCCCCTTATGTTAATTTGGTCCCCCGGCACTTCATCCCCCCCTCACCCTTGCCTCTGCTTCCAGAAGTTTCCTTCAGGCGCCATTTTAACTTTTAACATTAAAATACATATGACTTAATAACAACATATAAAACACGTAGAACTGAGTAATAATTTGTTCCAGCAGAACCTCACAACATCCCTCAATTCCCAAACCCTTGATGTCTCTGTAAACATGCCACTATATTAACTAATTAACTGTTTTCCTCAACTTTCATAACTAATTAAAGTCCACAGCAATTTAACCAAGATTAACAGTCCCTCCCCTGATTGGGATACAAAAGCCAATATAATTCTGTTTATAACAAGACATAACTTGCAGTTACAAGGTTTCCAACACAACACCTGCAGTACTTCAGTCTTACAATTTATCAGCTCATATTCCACCACCTTTAACTCTGTGACAGCATTACACCTTGACATTGAGACACTTCAAACTTCAGTCTTCAGAAATTGCATCTGGGAAAGGAATAAATACCTCCTGCGTTCCTTAAGTATTCTTAGAAGAGAGTGCATTACATGTCCTTCCACGTCCCAGTTTGACGTCTTCAGTGTTAGCATTTTTTAAGAGGCTCTCCCTGTGCCCCCGCCAGCCCATGATCCTCCAACTCTCTCTGAGCCATAAAACACAGATGCTTCACACCCCCAAATGCAAATGACTCATTTTCTAGTGGTTCTGATGGATACTAAAACATCCCCTTGATGTCTTCGTCCCTTCCTTTTTGATGAGACTTTATGCTTTTTTAAAAACAACATAAAACATACCCAAGCTTCAAGCTCCCCAGAAGAGGCTCATAAAACTGACATAGAAACTAGTACCTGATAGATAGTTTAGAACAATATTTTACTACAACTATCCTACCTATTGATTTTTCTTCTAGTTTATCTTTGTGAACAGAAATGTTAATAATTTCTGTTCAGTAGATTTTACCTATTTTTCTATTTATGAACACACATGGTTCCTCCACTTCATTACTTACGGGACTCCTGAGAATTTATCTCCTGTAAGTAGATCATCTATTTGCTATGAACTGTAAATTCAGATTGTATAGTCACTAAGTACTCCGTGAAGCTGAGTGGTGTTATTTCTTTCCTGAATGAGCCATTCACAAAATAGTGAAACCTATTTTGAAATAAATTAAAAAAAAAAAAAAA
>VZRX01013348.1:6782-47007 GCA_013398075.1 Notiomystis cincta | reverse complement strand
AAAATGAAGAACATTTTTTAAAAAAAAAAAAAAAAAAAAAAAAGAAAAAGAAAACAAAAATAAATACTATTTAGTGTAAACCTTCAGAACACAGCAATTTTTCACATGTATGTGTGACAACCATTTGGCAAAAGGTGGAAAGTGTCATGTAGCTCGGCTTTTATTTTCAGCTGAGAATTAATGTTATCACTCTTCCTACTGCTGTTGTAAAGTAATGTAACTGCCTAAAGATTCATTCATGGTTTTCTGACACTTCTTCTTAGGGAAAGCATACATTGAAAATGTAAACAAAAAATACCTAAACATGAAGAGCTATAAACCTCAAGATTAAAGTTATGAATTCCACAAATACCTCAAGTACAAGCAGTCAGAACAAAGCATTTGCCTACATCCTTTTGAGGATGATTTTCACTGCTAATTAATGTGATCTGACAAAACTAGAGGCACAGACACTTCATAAGATGTTCTTACAACAGAACATGTAGAAACTGCTGTGCCCCTTCCTCTCTTACATACAAAACAGCAGCAAGATGCTTGAGTCACTTAGGAAAACAGACAGATTTTTGTTCATGGAACCCACGTTAATGCACTGGCTTGAAGAATATACTGCTTATGGAGAAAGCTAATACATTTCTAATGCCCTTTGGCATGGCTAATTTTGTAGGTTCGAATTTTTTTGCGATATGAACCATGAAGCAAGTCCTGGTTCATGTCAGTCACAATGTTTTCCATCTGATGCTTAGTTTCAATTAAATGAACAAAACAACCAGCATTTGTCATTGCACAGGCTGAAAAACACAAGCTCTGAAAGGCTGAAGATCTCTTCTCAATAATCAGTGGGGGAAGTTCAACTGCTTTCAGTGCAGTTTCAGTCCCAGCTGCATAACCAGGAGCGGATCCTCAGCTGGTACAGAGCGTCACAGGATCTCTGAAGATGCTTCACACCAGCCAAGCATCTGCTGCCAGCAGCTTTCTAAAACTACCCACACTTCTGTGTGCATCAGATGAGCAGTGGTGGATCTGCTCCTTCCACTTGGAGCAGGGATGGCACAAAAATAGTCATCTCCAGAGCACCGAGGTGAAAAGCCCTGCAGTGCTCACGAGAGAGGACTGTCCAGGATGAGAATCTCCACAGCACTTTGCTTAGCATAATTTTGCTTTGCAAAATGCAAAAAGGAGACATGCTAGCTCTTTGATTGCTGGTGCCAGGAGGAATAGAATGCAGGAAATCCAGTATCTAATGCAGCAGCATTTCTCTGATGCCTCATTTTCCACCACTGAAAGCAGGAAAAAAATGATCAGCATCTGCAGGAAAAAATAACATATTTTCAATTAGTTCTTAACTAACCTCCTGAAATACTCTCTGCAAATCTCCCCATTCCAAAGTAAACTCAGTAAGTTAACTCTACCCAAATCTGTCTTTGATAAGAGAAGAAAAACCACATTATTCATATCAGAAGCCAAGGAAAGATTTCTCCAAGGATGCTGGAGAAATTAGATATCAATTATGCTTACTCTCGCCGTGCCTAAGAGTAAGCACACCCATTTCTTTCACTTCTGCTGAGAGGCAATCAATAAAACAAACAATATATTTTGTTAGAAAAAGAACAAAGAAAAAAAAAAAACAGAGAACATCATTCTGTCTCTGTATATACCCAGAGAATGCCAATATTTTGAATAATTCAGGGTGTTTTGGCCCCGTCTTTCCAGAACTTTAGAGCACAACTGGAAAATTTTCACTAAAAGAGCAACATGAATAGGGTAAACACAGGACAACTTGCATATAAGGGATGAATAAATAGGCTGTGGTCTACAATCTGAAATAGAGATGTCTAAGGGGAGTTCTGATGGTGGTCTATAACATTATTTGTGTTATACCAAAACAAATGGGAGCCAGCAGTTCCCCATCCTACCCACTTCAGACCATCAGCAAAGTTCACAGGCAGCAGGTTTAAACTCCACATTAAACAATATCTGCTAGAATATTGCCTCCTTTCAGTATTCTTCTGCAATATTTGGAGGAAAATTCCTTGAAAATCTGTTTTCTACATGAGAGAACGTACATGTATATGATGATAGTGATACATGATTATACAGTCCAAGCATAATTTTCACATTCAAGTTTTAATTAATTCTGTCACTCCCTGCAGAGTCACTACTAAGCATTATAAATCAATGAGGTATTTTAAATGTTAAAAATTGTCCTATCCAAATGGACCAGTCCTCTTCCCACCCAGGGAATGAGGAGTATCATGGCAGGGCTAGTTTTATCCTGGCACGAACCCCCTTTGTGAACAGCACTGACTCCTCCTGGAGCTGCAAGCCCTGATGGGAGTGAGCCAGCAGCTCCACAGTAAACAGGCATCCTACCAACAGCAGCAGATAAACCCAACATCTGTACTACCCTTGGGAAAGCTGCTAGAGCAGCTGAGGACTCCGGGCTGGATCCTTGTCTTGTGTGATTTGCAGTAGTTTGATTTACTCACTGAAGTGCCTGATTCACACCCTCTCTTGTGTGTCCCATTGCAGCTTATTCAAGGGCAAAAAAAAAAAAAATTCAGGTGCTTTGGGGGGAAAAAAAGTAGTTTAAACGCTGTCTTTTGGTACAGCTTGTTTTATTTTAAATTTTTTTTTCGTCTGAAATTCTCATAGTTAATATTCCCATTATTATGATTTGCTGTCTCAAGAAAAGAAAACATTTTTGTATAAGCAATTAGTACAGAGCGAACTGGAAACTTAGGCAGCTTTACGCTGAAAATATTTTCTCCCAGGTGTGTCACATTTACTATGAGTTTTAATTCCATAGCAGAAATATTAGTTAATTAAAAAAAAAAAAAAAGCTTGCAGATACTATAACAAAAGTTGGAAACTGGTTGAGCAATCAAATTGTCTCAAGGAGAGAAAAATGTCTTTGAAGAAAATATTATATTTACCTACCAATATTTTAAAAGCCATAATTTTAAAAGGAGATGTAAGAAGAAAAGTTAAAATAGCATGATATTTTTCATTAAGTGGTCTAAAAATTCTTCTTGACACTTTGCTAAACACAAAGGGTATTTTACTTCTTAAGTAAGTGATGGTATTTACTTTTACTTTTTTGTCAAAATGAACACTTTTGAACTTAGATGGCTTCACAACACCCAGTATAGGCATATTATTCTCTTTGCCATAAATGACCCAGAGGACAGCTTTTCCACCAGAACTGCAGCTTCCCTCAAGTTAACTGGGAAAAAACAAAGTAAATCAGCTATGACATGCAGCAACCTCTTATTACAGAACCACACTGAGGCCTGGGATTACCTTAAATGTTTACAACAAATAATGTTCTTATACTGAGCTGGTTTTTAATATGTAGGTGCCTCCTGAGAAATTTGTTCACATCCACATCTGGGCAGGAACATTTGCTGGTGCTCAATGTGCACTCTAAACACAATGATGATGATAAAGATGGGATTTTGCTCCAAAGAACTTACACTGTACATATGTACTAGGAAAGGGTAATTTTTATTTGAACATAAAAGGAACAGGGCTATATCAGGAGAAAAATTACAGGTATTATGTACTTCTATGCAAAAATTATTTCAGTGAAGAATTGGCTCATGAAGAAACTAGTTATTTAAGCAAAGCTGCTCTTGGGTCTGCTCACATGTGTTTCAAGAGGAATTTGAAGAGTTTTTCCAGCTTGTGTCACTCACTGGAAATACCACATTGGAGCAGCCTACGCTTCCCAAACCTCCCCGTGGTGACGTGTGGAGAGGCAGAGAGGGATGGTGGAGCCAGTCCATCTCTCTGATGCCAGCTAGACACCTGCAGCTCAGTTCTTCTGACTGCTTTCCACAGCCTGAGTGGGATAGAGTGCCCAGCACAAAGGAAAAAAAAACTATTCCAATATGTGAAAACTTATTCTAAATGTTATTAACACTTCTCAGTTACTCGTGTTCATTTTCTCCTTGTTTAAAAAACACAGTGTGAAAATTTCCCATTCCTGCAGATGGTAGAAATACACAGAAAACAAGAAAGAGAGGCTCATATACTGATAACACTCCTCCCTTCAGCACTGAGCATAAAGAGGCCTTGCACTTTGTGACTCCAGAGACAGGAATAAGAGCGCTGGATCCCCAGGTATGTTTTCATCTGGAGCAGAGTTGCTTTATCTTGAAACAACAAAGATTGCTGTCAGTGCTAACAAAGCAATATGTATAATCTCC
The DNA here is from genome assembly GCA_013398075.1 of Notiomystis cincta. Taxonomy (NCBI): domain Eukaryota; kingdom Metazoa; phylum Chordata; class Aves; order Passeriformes; family Notiomystidae; genus Notiomystis; species Notiomystis cincta. The sequence continues at coordinate 42,799 of VZRX01013348.1, read as the reverse complement.
CTCCTTAAAACACAATATTTCATGAAGAAAACCACTTTCTTCAGATTTACAATACAGCAAAATGGTATAAAGAAGGCTGTAGAAAAGAGGGGTAGGAAAAATCACTCCTCCCTATTCAAAGAGACCTTATGTTCACGAGACTGGAAGACTGCATCCTGTGCTGTAATCATAAGGGAGAGAAGATCCTTGAGGAAGAAATGAACTTAATCTTCATTTAAAAACAAAACCCACTTTCAATACCTTTGTGTATTGATAACGAGCACGCACCAGGAGTCTCGTTGGGACATTACTTGGCATAATTTAGCTCTCCTATGTCTTGGTCTATTGAATGATAAAACCCTGCTTAGATCCCAGTTGAGTCAAGTGGGTTTAGTTACAAAGTCTGCCACCACTTTCACTGCTGTTGTTCTCCATGATTTAAAATTAAGCCTCGAAGGTTGATGTTCCCTATGAAGTGTAGTGAAATTTCAGTTTACATTTTTCCACAGTCACAATAAATGTAGATTGACTGAACAATATTAATAGTAGCTTAAAAAGAAAAATTTTTCAAAGCTACTAAAAATCACTGAAGTGTTCACAAATGTTTGAGTATTTTCATATACACCTGAATGGTTGAAGACTAAAGATCTCTATAGGCCAAAGAGAAAATAAAAGGATTTAAAAAACCCACAAAAATCAACTTTTAAATAGATGTAAAATGAAACATATTAATTTTTCTGTCTTTGAGCATTCAAAACGCAAAGATATCTTATTTAAGAAACAAAAAGAAAAAAGTTGCTATTTACTAAGGGAAAAGAAACATTCCACTTTGAGGTTGGAATAACAGATTGATCAAATCTGAAAGCTTCCTTTTTTTCTTTTTCTCATAGCTAGAAATCTCCATCTATTTTTTTTCCTAAGTATATCACCCACCGGATTCTCCCGTCACCTTCTTTTCCAGTAGAGCTAATAAAATAATAGAAAATATCAAGTATTTTTCTTGCACAGCCACTGCTTAAATCTGTTTCAAAATATATCTATTCTTTGGTGCATTATTATTTGCATTAGCATTATTTCTAATTTTTGAAAAATCAGGGTTTTATGAACTGTTACATAAGTTGTATTTTCAGCACAGTACAATATTTTGGCACAGCTGATCTTGATGAATCAATTCAATTAATTAGCTTGATGAATCAGCTGGACCTTCAATTTCTATCTCTAATCAGGCAGTTAACCTGCAAGACAGACAAAATAATTTGAGAGTTCTTAACTCTGAACTGAAGTCACATCTCTAACGGCAGCAAAACAAGGCTGTATTGAGCAGAGGTGTTAAACTCATTAATACTGAAATATTGTTGGGGAAGTGAGAATGCAGAATCTTCTTTTGGTTCTCAGCACCATGCAAAGCTAAATATGAGACGCTTTGCAGTATGATTTAAAAGGCACAGAGTTCACAGTAAACCAGGCTGGCAGAGTGCATCAGACCCTCACAGGTCTGCCTGGGAAGAGGCTGCTCCAGGGCCTTCCTGGGCTTGAGTCAAAAGCAATGATGTTACCTGAACTCCTCCTCTCTTATATATGTAAGGAGAAAATAGATGTGAGAAGGACTTGTTATGCCATATTCTTCAAATATGGCATTTTATTTCCTTCCTAAAATGGGAAGGAAAAAAATATGATATCAACAAACTACAAAACAAATTACTCAAATAAACCAATTTTAACTGGAGAAATCAAAACTTAACCCTCAGCAAGCAAGATATTTTACTGCCTAAACGTCTTTCCTAGACTTGGCCTGTGGTTCATGTGAACATCTGCCTATCCCAGAATAATCCACTCCCAACACAGGATGTTTGGGAATGGGGAAGGACTACACTGCCAGGCACAACCCTAGTAACTGAGGTAACAGCACACAAGAATGACAAATGTCAAGGGCTGCCCACAAACATGATTAGCCTAAAAGATGTACTCACTAGAAGTTTCTTTCTCCTTTTCAGCCATCAGATATTGATAATAATTTTGGAGGTACAAAAATAAACTTGAGGTGCTTTTCATCCTTCAGGAGACCATAATTTACAGGCTTTGGGTGCACAATAAACAAATGGTGGCAGGACAAATATTATCAGTTCTGTCACTTCCAGGAAGAGAGGAATCATCCAGCGTGGGGAAAAAAAAAATAAAGCCATCAGAGATGGCAATTCTGCTGCACAGGTTTGTCAACAGCCCTGATAGCCCTGTTTCCTGGACAAATCACAGAGCATTAGTAACAGCAATCCAAGAGGTAGCACTCAACATTGTCATTCCACCAGATGCAAGATCTTCTGCCAAGATAATGTGTCAGAGAAGTGACATAAACAAAATAAAATGGTCGTGATAACATCCACAATATATAAATATATATATAAATATAAATTAAGAGTCTTCCCTTTCCTTCTTGAAATGAAGGGGACAAGTCTTCCTCTCATAGGAACTGACATGGTTCTACTGTCTACTCTAAAGCCACACTAGCAGAGAAGAAATTCAGGTAAACAGTCTTCCAACAGAAGCATCTAACCATCAAAGGGCCTGTGAGGCTCAAATCTTCATTCTGGCCCTAGCAGTATTTTTTGCACACAACTAAGAAGTGACTTGGATGGGAAAACAATTTATTCTGACACCCTGTTTATTTGACGACATGTTCTGTCTTAATCCAGGTCACAAGATTTCTATGTATGAAAGACCAGATGGTACATCTAGAAGTTGTTCTCTATAAGGATTTTCATCCTCCAGAGAGAGGAAGAGAGAGAGATTACATCACCTGTTGGGGAAGATGAAGCAGGGACCATCCAGACCGTCCGACCCCCCATGAACAGCTCCGACAATCACCTCTCCCATATCCCAAACCCCAGAACAGCTTGATTGGTTTAGCTTCTGTTTCCTGATTGGGTAGACAACATTGCAATAATAAGGTTTTAGTTGCAAATACCTGTAGGAAGCAATTAAAGCACAATAATTCACACATTTATCCAGAGAAAGAAAAGGCTGACAAACAGACTCAGCTTTATGGGTGTAACACTATTAAGAAACCACAGGGAAGAAGGGTTGCCCTTATTGTGAGGACAGCCCATAGATCTGCCAGCAGAAACTCTGCCTTGGAATCCAGAAACTTCAATAAATTCTGCTGGTCAGTACCACACGCAAACCCAAGTATGTCAACAGTGTTTAATTTTGATTCACAGAATGTGAGTAAATCAACAAACTCCTCTTTTAGAAGACCTAAAGAAATTGTACAGCTTAGCTGCAAAATAAGCAATTTTGCAAATACTATCTGGTAAGCACTTTAGGTGCTGAATTGAAAAACAACATGTAATTAAGGACTTGCCTCGAACCACTATGGCCACATACAGAGATTAAAAAAAACACAAGCATCCTCGAAAATAAGAATGCAAAAGCTGAACTCACCCACCAAATTGACTGAAACCACCACTGTGAGAACACAGCTGGGGCAGGAAGAAAATGACATGAGGTCGTCTCACATCTGCCATATGGTTCAGGTCCGCTAGCCAGGCACGGCTTCCTTGCACAGCCAGACACAGACTCACAGGAGCTGGCTGGACATGACAGAAAGCTGAGGAGCTGCTTCCCTCGTACTCAGCAGGCATGGATTCAGGGCTTTACAGAGCCATCAGCTGGAACCATCTGTGACTGTCCTACTACTTCCAATTTGTGTAGGAAGCGAGTCTTAAGGAGCCAGGAAGGGAAAGCCTCTCACACAGTCTCAGCTATTAGAGCTGCACTAGCACAGAAAATTACTGCCTACCCTCTGAAGTTGCCTGCTTGGTTGTGAAGATCCCATGTTCATATCAAATGCTGGAATTCACCTTTCTTGGGCTCCTCTACCTCTCCCAACATAAGCACCAATGGCCGAGCTACTTGAAAGCAGCTACACTATTTAGGAACATAAACCCACCTTTTTTGTTGTGTGCCAAATACACAGAGAAATATCACAGCTAATCTCACAAAACAAAAGTTCCTTTGATGTTTCCAATCATATTTAATATGCAATCATATTTCAGTAAGCCTCAAAAGATTTTTTTAACTGTGAAATTCCATAGGTGCCAATGAAGTTTCACAAAAATAGATTCCAGCCACTCTGTGGAGATGAAAAAAACCCAAGGCAGTAATATAAAGGCCATCAAAATCTGAAGGTATCCTGCCAATGAAATGGCTGAATAAGGGTGAAAAAAACTTCACCAGAAACCTTAGGCTAGTATCATTATAAGGAAGCTTCATTTTGATCTGTAGAACAAAACACTATTCTAGTGCAGAGAAAAAAAATGACGCAGTGCTTTTCTGCAATTTATGAGTTTATAAAAGAGCTCCATTCTGGGACTTGGTTGACTCCAAGGGCACAGCATTGATTTGCCTATAGTATGAGGAGAATGTGCCTCAGGTAAACCCTTCTTGTCTATCATACAAAGGCTTGCATTATAGATCTTTTGCAGACTCATTCTTAATAGATAAGAACACACAAACACTTCTGGAACTGGAGGCAAGTCAAAAGGAATTTCATTCCCACAGCAATCCACACAAGTTGTTAGAAGAGACAGATGCTACTTCAAAAAATTTTATTCTACAGGGTTTGGCAGACATGAGTTTGAACTAATAACTGGTTAGCACCAGAGGAAAAGAACCCAGAAAAAAAGAAAGAAAAAAAGGCAGCTTCTTGACTGAAATGTTTTAGCTTCTCAAAACTTGAGAAGAAGCTTTGGAGATATTGCTTGCTATTTCACAGGGCCTGAAATAATAAGCATGCACTGAAACATCACAAGATGATTTTAAAAAAAGACATATTCCATTCATTTTAATAGCAGAAGTTTTTATTGTAACAAAATGAAGTGACCTGCATTCAATATAAACAATTTTGAAATGGGAAGCTAAAGGGAAGCACCACAGGGAGAAGGTGCATGAGACATTAAGGACCTGATACCTATTAATTAAAACCTTGCCTGAGTAACCAGTGCAGTAGTAATTCAGGCAGATAATCAACATGACAGGGCCATAGGAATTACTTTCCTTTTTGGCATTTTAAAGTGTAAGGCAAACATAGTTTAATAAAAGTTTCATTGTCACTGGCCAAAGAGTTTAGCTTAAGCTTCCTGGTACATCCGGAGCCTAACACTGCATGTAGCCAGTTAAATTCAGTACTTCAAGATTTATACCCATCTATCAGGATTAGAGACATTTTTTTCCCTATTTAAACAGGAAGCTTCTCTCCCTGTAGCAGCAGATCAGCCTTTCCACCCCATAAGCATCCTAAGGAAACTGGTTAATCTGCCAGTAGCTGGACACATTATTTCCTCTTTTCCTTCATACACCATCAGATGGTTAATGTGGAAAAAGGCCTTTTTTTCTCAAGTATTAATGTTTTGATATTATGAGGGACTTGGGGGGCCTGGGACTGTTTCAATTCCACTTTCTTTTCTGATGATATTTAAAGTGATAATTGATTAAATATCACTTCTTTTTACAGGTGTCAGCAAGGTGGAGTGTCAGGGAATGGTGAGAACAGCATATGGGAAAAAAGCTACTCAGAAAACCCACAAAGAAGAACCAGCCAGCAGGCTTTACACTACAGACAAAAGGAAGTGAAACTGTACCAATAAGAATATAATTCAACATTTTCTGCTGATTCATCAGCACATATATGCACTTCATTCTGCTATTTATAAATAGCTTTCATAATTGCAGACCTGGATGTACCTATCAAAGGTCATACAATTACTAAAAGTCCATAAACTTAGACACTGCCTCTTTTTTATACTTAATGCCTCCTTTTATATTTAACTTTCCTACATTAGCTGCTTTATGGCCTGAAGTATCCAAGAAGAGAGAGAAAAAATATACAAAATGTAGACGGAAGGAACATAAAACCCAGAAATCAGTGATGAGCAACATTCCCAACAAGCAGCTCAATTTCTATTCACAATCCTTTCTAAAGTGTTGAGCTGAAGGGTATTCAGATTTAAATGTTTGAATGGCAAGTTGATGGCATGTAGAGGTATTAGGAAGAAAAATGTTGCATAATTTCATTGCACCAAACCTCGAACTGACTAAAAAAATCCTGTGATAATATTAAAATATTGCAAAAGAACGTCATCGGTGCTTTTTTTAACCAAAATATCAGCTAATAATTTTCTCTTCACAAACTGCTAAAATAGGAAGACCAATATCCAAGAAGTACATTTTTCTACTTACTATCATGAAGAAAGGAAAAGGCATTCACACTAGATCTGACCTGGAATCAGCTCATGCTGTACTGGGAGTCCCCAAACACACGATATAAAAATCCTTGCTTTCACAGGAGAAACATGCCAAAATTTGGAACAAAAAAGTCCATTTTGTACCATTCAAGACTATGCACTTTGTAAAGCAGTCATGAGATGGCAAGAAACTATGGGAAGTGAGCCCAGAGGCACTGAATTTGGCAGGAGTTAAGACAATGACATAAAACTTTGTCATATTACATGTACTTACAGTGTTGTTGCTCAGACTGGAAAATACATGTAGATCTTTTGGAGGATTCACAGCTGCAGTAATATCAAGGATTTTTTTATAATTCATAAATATTCCTGGGAATTTAACCCAAATATTTTCACATTTTCCCCACTAATTGTACAGAAGATAGCTCTTTTTGTTTTAGGTAATGCTTCTAAAAGTTAGCAGTTTATAAAATAGCTGTCCATAGGTTTTCAGCTACACAGATTAACCCTACATCAAAAGACAGCTTTAGGCATGAAAATTCTAAGCCTAGCTTTTTCATAGTAGATAATAATGTTCTTTCTTCTGGCTGCTATATTTCAGTATATGACAGTACCTGACAGCCATAATGGTAATTGGTATCTGTGTCTTAGAATAGCCAGTTAATCTGATAAGTGCTTTTGAAAATTTCCTGGCTTGTTAATGTTCTGACATCATAACATTTTGAGGTTAAACTACTTCTGCTGAAACTTAGATGAAATTATAGCTCTTATACAAACACATAAATATAAACCTAACCAAAGGGATAATTAAATGCCATTGCTAATTAAATAAACACTAATTTCTTCCCCCTGTTCTGGTTCTTTCAGAACTGCTATTAATATAGGAGGACCTACCCCTCTAAGAGAGGAAAGAGACACTTTTGGTAAAATGTTTTGATTTTGCTTCTTGTCAAGAACAGACAAGAAGTTTCAAATAGCAGAGTGATATGGAAAAATCCAAGTCTGGATAGAAACAGCCCAAGGAACCTGTGTGAGTCACTCCCTGCCCATCGCTTCTGCAACATCCTACCGGAGAGCATGGAGGAAACCAGCACAGCCTGATAAAACTGAGTCACCTGGAGTGGAAATCTGATGGAAAATTATCACCTGCAGGTGACTCAGTGTGAGACACTAGAAAGGTTGATGTCTCAAGACATTTTGGGGTGAATGAGTGGGGGGGAAGGGAGAGTTTGGGTCTTGCCCTGCAAAAGCAATGCCCTGCCCCACACCCCCCATTCCTAGAGCCTGTCCAGCAGTATCCCAGTCCAGCAGTGGTGCCAATCCCTGGCACAGTGGAGAAAATGTTCTACACCCACCTCTGGAGCCCGTAACCCAGTTCCTGAGTGGCCAAATGACCAGAAAATCCACCTGGGAGAAATGCCAGGAAGGCCAGGATGTATTTAAGGCCAACCATGAGGCAATCAGATGTTCTTGACCATAACTCCTGGAGTTTCTACCAGCTGGACACTGCTGGAACCCAGGAGTTGGTAGCTATAGGTGTCTTTTTCCATATCTTTTCTCTCTTTCTTCTTCTCCTAATTCCTTCTTCTCAGAATTCTTGAGTAACTTAAAATTGAAGGGGCTTAGAGTTTCCAAAGTTGAATGAGCCAAGTTAGTGCTCTGAGAAGTGCTTTGTGTTGACTGAATGCTGCTCTAAACTTTTTGCCAAAGTTCTCTGATCTTCTAAAGCTGCCAGTAAAGTTATTTTGTTGTTTTGACCTCTTGAGAAGATCTTGTTGGTATTTCTCCTGTGTGTCTAACTCAGAGTGCATGAACAACTGTAAGCCCTGTTAAAATCCTCATAGAGTGAGTGTTTTGGGGACTTACATTCAGACAAGGAGAGATGAGGAAGGATTCAGAGAGAGTTCCCCAACCTGCTGTGGCCATTACCACCAGGGACCAGGATAATACACTTGCCCTACTGGTGCAAGCAGCCTAGGTTTTTTGGGAGGGAGATAAAAGAAATAAAAGGTGTTCCTTATCAGAATGGCACAATGTTGCAGTAACTTTGAGGCAGTGGGAGTGACTGTGCAGGGAAGAGAAAAGCCAGAAGGGTAAATCAGACCTTAAATCTATAGTGGCTAACAATATAAGGAAAGAGGGAAAGGCTAGGACAGTACAAATACAGAAAAATGAGACTATATTTTGAGTACTACCACAAGAAAACTAATGGCAAGTGCTGCATAGGATTTCGCTTTAAAGTAGAAAACATTTCATTTTAATTAAAATAAATAGATAATATTAATTGCCATCACCAAAGCAGATGCTACAGAGAGAATGTCACACAAATATATGGGGAACAAGTAAGTGATACAAAAGCCCATACCTACCAAAATTAAGGGAACCCAATGAAGCTGCCCCTTGAAGTTTTCTGGCCAAAGACAGTGTGACTGAAGCTCTACTCAAATAAGTAGGATTTAATCCCTCCAGCTACCTCTCATTTTGGACCTCAATATCTTGGGTTCCTTATCAGGAGTAAAACTCATGACTTAATCCAAGCACAAAATATAAGAATGTTATACACAGCAGACCTTAAGATTACTGAATAAAACAAGAAGGTATATTTTCTGTTTGTTGTGGGAGAAAAATACAATGTAAATTAAATTTAGCATTCAACAAAAAGGGAGGAATAGATAAGCAGAAAAAAATAGAGTCTTCATATTTATAAAGGCCTGAATGTAATGTTGGAGCATTAATAAGCCCTTCTGCTTTTTTTAGTACTCACCGCAAGACTGTTCTTTAAATGAGGAGCTCACTGAAAGGGTCAAAAATGTAACTGAATCCAAGGAGGTGGTCAGATACCAGGAAAATATGGCACATATTTGCAGTGTTAAAACCGTCTTACCAGAATATTTTTTATATCATCTTACTGTCAGCAGTTGCTCTAAATTTCAAACATGCAAGCCCATTCAGAAAAGGCTTTACTCAGGAATCCAGTGGAAGTAAACACCATAAGAAAGAAAACTTTTTTTTCTTTGATGCATAATAAACATCACCTGACATCACTTATTCTGGTTTGTTTCTTGCCTACTCAAAATTCATCATCTCTCATTTTTCATCTTGATTTATTCATGTCCACTTAACAATCCCCATCCACCTTTGTTCAGCTTTGTTTGTGTATCGAGCACTTGACCATCATTATCTGACATTACTCATCTTCATTTGCTTCATTTCCCTGATATTCTTGTTCAAGGATTCATCGGTTCTTTGAAATTTCCAATTTTTTCAGTATGTCAATATCCCTACATATAAGCTCTGTAACTAACATTTTTTATTGTTCTGACACAGTTTGAAAACTATTTTCAATGCCAGTATATCTCATGGAAAGGCCTTTTCCCCTGCTTCGCAATGATGAATACCCAACATTTCCCATATTTTTGTCATGAGATAAACCAGGATATATCTATATTAATTTATTTACAGTCATAAATATGTATATGTATACACAAGTATATAAATATATACAACACCATAATTTCCAGGATAAACAAGTATCACTTCAATAAATAATGTATTCTCTTGACCTCCCACCTTCAGAATAAAGAAGATGTCAACCAGCAGTGTTGTATTTAGAAGTACAACATATTTAGCCTTCCTTTGCTGAAGAGGAACATATTTCATATATATTTCTTTCTTAAGCTGAAGAGGAATATATTTCATAATTCATTATGCCCTTCTGCCTTAGTCTTTTGTGAGTAAAAAAACCTAAACGAATAGTTAATACATAGATCAGCAAATATGGCATCTCCCTTACTCTTGAATTTTCTTCAAGTGCTTCGCATTTTTATCATTAACCTCTTAGAAAATACTCAGTATTTGATCTGAAAATAACAAATAAGTTTCTCACACATTTGTAATTCCTCAGTCAAGGTGATTTGAATCTATTCAGTAAATAAAATTACCTTTTTATACCATGCAGAGTGTAGATCTTAGACACAAATATTTAGTGTACATCCAAAAATAAATGGAAGAGTTCTCAATACTCTCTTCAATTATTTCTATGAATGGTCTGCAAATTAATTTGCTTGCTAGCAGAAGATGACAACAGAGGACAAATAAATAATTTATACAATGTGAATGAAGGAATTATAACAGTTTCAGTAACTGCTCCAAACAGAACAAATCTGCCTTTCCTCAAGGCATCTCTTACAGCTGGCATCACTTAATCTGGCCAAAGAACTGGTCAAAGGCTCCAGAAGGTGCACCTCAAGGTTTCCTGTGATTATACTCATTGTACTGAAATGAAGGAAAACTGCAGAAGAGGGCACCATCAGGAATTTAACCTCATCTCACATGCAGGAGGTTGAAGTCCAAGAATGAAATCAGCTGCAAACCCCACTACATTTTCAGCCAAATGTCACCAACCTTTAAGCAAAGATGGGCTAAATACAGGCCTTCCTCACTGCATGACCCTCTGTTCCCTTCTCCTTGCATACAGATTTTGTGCTTGCTTTTTCCTAATCTTCAACTTGATGTGCTCCTCGATGAGTTCAAGCACCCTCCTCACTTCCCTGTTTTCCCCTACACACACAATTTCCATGTTTCCCTTTCCACTTCCTATTGCAGTATGAGCCATATAAAACTCATCTTTCACCAACAATTTTGGCAGCTCTGCCTTTTATATCCCCCCTCTAGGGTGTCTTTGTTTCTGGTCTAACGTACAGTAAGTGTGTTGTAAAGCAAGCAAAATGATTTTTCCACTTCTGGCAGGTAAATCCAGATGAAACATCACTTCAAGCCCTGGTTCGTTAGTGTGCATTTCCCCAGTTCTTGTCCCTAATTCTTTCAAGTTGGTGGGTCTGTGACAAATACAGACCAGCACAAACCTATGGAAGGTAAATGAGATACAGCTGGGGATATCTCAGCCTAAATTATACCACTTTCATATTTCTCATTTTAATTCAGCTCAGTGTCTTTCTTTCCAATTATGCCAACAACACATACAAACTGGCCCCATAATAGCTATCAGTTCATCATAGAATTAATGTTAAAGCTATATTTTGTATAAAGCTTTTAAAAAATTATATCACTAGGATATAATTTTGTGATGCTCTCGTGCCCTGAGCTGTCTCAGTAAAACATTCCCAACATTATCAGAAGCAATGGGTGAATGTGCATTTATATTTCTCCAGGGAAGGATGGTTTTAAATAAGAGTAGTCCTCTGCCTCTTAAAAAAGGTTCAGATATCTTAAGCTAGCTCAAACTAGCTTAAGGATGTGGAAGAGTCCCCTGGAATAGCCTGAAATAACTATATGTCTATTAGCATAAATAATCTTGTTCAATCCAAAGGATTTCATAAAGATTCATAGATTTAAAAAAACTTGAAAGGAAGTTTGTTGGGTTTTTTAAATGTGGCTAAATGTCATAGCCAGTTCTGAGCAGATTAAGCACCCACTTCTTTTAGTTCTGATGGAATTGAGGGGAAGCTGGAAAGTATTTTTATGCCAGAAGTAGAAGTAAATTTTTCTGTCTTTTTTTTTTCTTTAAATACATGTATAGATAACATGTATTATGTTCAGTCTTAGCCTTCTATCTTCATTCAAATTTCTAAACTTAAGTATCCTCATCTTACTGAAATTAATGCATTTCTTCTAGATGGGGCTTCATTACAGGTGTTTCAAGACAGTTATCAAAGATTATAAATCTCACTACAGCATTTGAAAGGTGATAAAGAGCCTTAGGAAATAAATAAGGAAAACTTTCTACTGGCAAGGTCCATTACCATGTAAAAAAATCTTTCCTGCTAGACAGTAGAAACCTCATTATTTGAGATGTTCAAAAGAAGCCTGGCACCAGCACTAGAAAATGCAGTATATTAAATAATCCTTCATTATGAAGAGAGGATTTGACCAGATGACCTTGAGGGGATCGTCCCCTTGCCTGGTTTCTAACATGCAACGGTTTAGGAGATAAAAATGCAATTAAATCAGGCTGAGGTAATGTATGAAGTATTCAGATTGTGTGTGAGGAAATAGCATTTATATAAATAAATATATGTGGACCAGAAATGAGACACAAATCTCCCTGGGGAGTTCAGGCAAGCCTATGGCTACGGCAGTAGACATGCTCTAGAAATGTAATATCAAGAACTACTGGATACTTAAAAAAGGTTCTCAAATACTTAGCTTCCTCTATATCCACCTCCTAAAATATGAGTAGATGCTATGTTTTTATTTCTGGATTTTTTGAAGGTGCTGGAAACATGAACAAAATGGATAATTTCATGTGTATCTGTAAATTATCCTATGGGGATTTGTAGAGAACACACACAGTTTGCTAATTTGTGCAGGACAGGATGGCTGTTTAATGCATGCAAAAAGTGTCTGAGTTTTGATTTTCAAATTAATTTCTCAGTAATTAGACAGTATCTCTGCCTCGTGGGAATTGAATCAAAGAGCTCATGGATCACAAGTGTCTCAGCGGATGAGACAACTGTGGTATGAGGGATTTCTCTTTCTTTTTTCTTTTCTTTTTTTTTTTTTAATCAGTCTTATTTCAAGCAATAAGCTTTACATTTCAATTAAAGCATCTCTTTGCTCAGGTTTGTTTAATATTTTCAGTTAAGTGCCATATCTGTAAAAATAACTTCTGGAACAACAAAAAACCCCACCCATATCCAAATGCATAGGAAAGGCCTTCCTCAAATCCAGCATAAAAACCCCATCCTGGATTGTTTCCATTTCTTCTGGTGCTTGAGCTTTTATTTGTCAAAATTTTCAAAATGCTGTCTCTGAGGAAGTGACATAGCATGGAGAGTTTCCAAAAAGCTGAGCTTCAAATGGAAACTAACAGAGCTGCAGGTGCTGTGCACCTCCACCCACTGGGAACTTGTTAATCCAAGCTCAACTTCTTCCTAGCTCAACACCTCCCACAAGGAAATGCAAGATTCCTCCTTCCCCTTAAGCTTGCCTGCATATAAATCTCTAGCAAGGGCAGTCTGCATGATCTCCCAACACTATTCCTGAACTGCTGATGCGCTAGTGAAGGGTTTTGACCTGACAATCAGGTTTGGCACGAATAACTCCAGCCCCTGGGATGGGGCTGGAGCGTTTTAGGTCTCCTGTTCCAGCCAGGGCTTCTCTCAGAAGGTGCACCTTGACGTTCATCAGGTACAATAGCATTTAGGCAAATTGCATCTTATTACACATCATTCCCTCACTCATCTGGAGGGCAGTTCTTTCATCTCCCAGCCACCGTTTTGACACAGACTTCAAGCAGTTTAACCAGGAGCTTAGTGCCCAGAGGGCTCCTGAAATCAGAAGGGCTGTTTAACTTGCACTGCAGGATAAGTGCACATGTAATGAGCTGCTATCCTGTAAATGCTGCTCTGTAGCAGAAAAGGGCATGTAAGGAGGGGACAACTGAATCCTTCTCACAGAGAACTGGAGTTTTATTCAACCCTTAGACAGATGTCACTTTTCAATTTTTTTCATACCTCTCTACTTGGTACAGGGTAAAATTTAATATCTGCTGTGGCAACATTCCACCATAGTTTGCTGAGTCAGTTCTGGTTTAAATATTTAGCTTTGATTATACTTGAGGTAGGTGTTTGGTGGACAGATCCCTATTTAAATTGAATCCTTGCATTTTTACTGTGATTCTCATTATTTCAAATCCAGCAGAAGGATGGGGTTGAGGGGGTCTCTGCAGTGGATTTTTGCTTACAGACGATGTTTCATTGTCCTCATCTGGTACTACTGTGACTGGTGAAACCACGGGTCAGATTTATAGAGCAGACTGAATTACAGGGGACCTCCAGAGGTGTCATGGACATCAAGAGGATGTTGATGTTCCACCAGCATTCCTCATCTGGCCTCAACTAACCTTCCACACTAACCAGGTATGATGAACCTGAGAGACTGCAGAGAGACTGTGCCTCTTCCAGTCCTGAAATTGGCCATGAGGATTGAGTTTTGACCCTCTTCCAAAAGCTATGTTTAATATTTTAGAGGTTTTGATTATAGTCTTTTGTGAGAAAGAAGAAAACATGATCCATGACTTACCAGCCTCACTGTTCCTTTAAATAGAGTGCGAAAGAGGCTTCCTCTGTAACCAAAACCCCACTGAATATGGGATGCACAGCTCCATATCTTCACCTCCTTCAGTCTCACAGNGTAATAATCTACAGTGTATTTCTCAAGTAGAATTAGAGCACAGAATCTGGCAGTTTTCAACTAACACATTTTGTTTGCATTTTCATGAAGGTTTTTTTTTATCACATTTAATTTGGTGGCACAGTTTGTGAGTCAAGCATAAGAATACTGAAGAGGAAACCAAACACATTTGTAGTTTTTATTTTGGGAAACCCTACAAAGAGCTTAGAAAAAAAACCCATCAGACTTTTCTCTGCATCTGTAGTGATGCTGCTGGAAGTAAGAGAAAAAACTATATCTGGACTTGAGAGGGAAGAATGTGTTATCCCGTCACCCAGGTAAGTATATGTTAAAATGCTATAGTTTGAACAAAAACAAAAGCAAAGCAATAGCAGAAAACTGAGAAAACCCTCTACTACACTGAAAAAAAAAAAAAAGCCACAGCCATGAGAATAAAAGGTTAATGTCTATATTTAATATGTTGCTGCTCAGACTTTGACCACCAGCTTCCTGTTTTCTTTTCTCCCTTGTTCAAATGCTGCTTTTGTTTTTACAGACTTGAGCTGCTGAACAGTAACCATCTCCTAACAATATGGCCCTCTCTGACCCCACATCAGCAGACAGCCCCCCAGCTGAATACAGCTAATTGGTATTTACTCTTTGTTATCAAGCCTCTACCAGCCTAAAGCATGTTTAAAAAATGCCTGCTCATGAAATGGTACTGCAGCAAAATTACACGTTGGCCAGGAGGATGGATGCTACCTTTTCTGAAGGAGATCAGTGCATGCTGGCTTTAAGAGCTTTAGTTTCACATGAATTGAGCCTGATGTTGCATAAAAATTTGTCATGTTGCAGTCCAAGATAAGGCAGCCTCTCATATACACCCATTCCGCTTTATTAATACTTCCTAGGGAAAATTAATAAATAAATGCCATGGCCCAGGCTTTATCCATCTCCAAAGACCAAAGATCAGTGGTCTTTTTAGAGCGTCTGCAAGAGCACTAGCTGTTGAGACATTAAAACATCCTGTGTTTGCAGTGCCTACAACAACCTGATGGTCATTATTAAGTTTTATAGCTCACAATCACAATAATGTGTAAGGGCACAGAAATTTTGAAAAATAAAAAAAGTTGTTTTATAAAAATGACACCCTTATGCTGCCTATTCATAGCTACAACTTGTTTGTTCAATTTATGAATGGATAATTCCTTAGGAGGGTTAAGGGTTAAAACTTAAGTTTGGGATATGTGCATATAATCCCTGCATTTCATGCTACTTGGTCAGTCAGCAATATTTTACAGTCTGCCCAGAATTTTAAGCTATCTTAGGAATTGGCAGAAACACAGACTGTATTTTAGAAGTGCATCGATCTATGATACACTCACACCAGACATACTGGATCTGGAGGATTGGACCAGGCTCCTCTCACAAAAACCTCTGTTACATGAATCCCTCAAGAGGGTCACAGGCAATCTTCAAAGCCTCACAAAATTTTTGTGGCAATGCCATTCTCACAGGAAAAAAAATTGCTCTTAACTTTATGAATTAATGTATTAAATTACTCAAATATTTTGTACTCGTATAAAATAAGAATTCTGGCTTATGTTCCATGGAATTACTGTTTTAGTGATTCCTGAGTTCACTGTTTTGGTGTTACATATCCGTATTTATTAACTTAAATGTAAGCAAACAAGAAATCGAGTTTTTCTTTCACCAAGCAGAATAAATCTAGGGTCCCTTCCCCAGTGTTAAAAAGTTCTGGGCTCTTTATTATTGCCCTGCAACACGTGCAGTCATATTCCCTAGACATCCAAGGAAAAAAACATTTGCAAAAAGTCAGAGAAATGACAGTATCCCAGGTGAGAGTTTACATAAGACACGGTGGACTCATACTCATGGGTCTTATTTGCACAGACATCAAAACACCAGTGTGCCTTTGCTGTCAGCCTCCTGTGCCAACCTGGCTGTCACCTCCTTCTCTTGTCTCTCAACTTCTCTTTTTCCTGAGGAAGTCCAAAATGTCAGGAGTTTGAATAAAAAGGCAGATATATATTTCACCATGTCCACCAGCTCTACAGCCCTAATTGAATCACAAACCCTCTCTTTAACTGCATTCTTGCACACACAAAGGCATCCGGCACAGAGGAAAGCTGGTGCAATTTTTACTCTTTTACCTCGCTTCTTTGTTTTGATACAGTGCCATGAATAATTCCAATAATTCCCCAAATGGGGGAAAAAATATCCTAGATTGTTCATACTTTTAAGTAGAAAATTAATGTTGATAACAGCAGGCTTCAGAAGCTCACAATCTCGAAAATCTTGAAAATGTGGTGACATTTCCACCGTTCCATTTGGCTTTAGTTTGGATTGATAGGAGCTATCTGATTCTTCCTCAGAAGCTAATGAGTGCCTGTAACAGCGAGTGAAAAAGAAACATGAACTGGAAAAGAGCCCCTTTCTGGTTTCTCATCGTTGCCGTTGTCAGGGAAACAGCTTCCCCATCAATGGATGGCATGGGGTCGGACCAGCTGCTTCCTTCCCAAGGCTGGCTCCCCGACATCACAAGGCTGCACTGAACAGATTAGAAATAAAACTGAATAAATGCACATCTCCCCGAAAAAGACCAGTTGAAACAAAGCTCAGCAGAGTTACGGGTCTTCTAATTATGTCTTTTGAGCACGACACCACAAGAACTGTCTCTGAGAGACATCATAAATCCGAGATACCGACAAAACATGGTCATTAAAGATCCCATGCTATCTTTTCATAAGATTAAACACATTGTTAGTCTCACTGCCTTGGCTGTGCTCCAAGTTGAATAATTGCATTCTGGATAACATACCTAAATTCCCCTGCCACTTAAACATGACAAGAAAGTTTTTATCGCTTCCTTTTGTAAAGCACCAGGGGTCATTGCTGGTGCATTTTAATGGCTTTATACCACCAAAGGCCCCGGAGAAGCTATACACTCATTCCCGGGATGAGACAAACAAACAAACTCATAATTCCATGCATAGCAAATAATACAGTCTGCTACACAAAAGACTGTTTCACATATGAACACACCAGGGTTTGCACAGAGATAATAATAATAAAGCTAGACATGATTAATGAAAGATTAAAAAATTATGGAGAAGCTGTAGGGAGCATGTGCTCACTACAATTTTTGATACACCCTAAGGATTTAGTTAGATTTAGTTTCTGACATTTCTTCAGGTCTCTACATCACTCATTATTTCTTGGAATATGAGTTTAGTTTCTATTTCATGACAGTGTTCCGGGAACATACATTACATTTTTTATTAAAAGCTAATTAATTTTACATTTTGCCTTGGTCATCAAGTGTGGCCAGTGATACAAGACAAGTAAATTCCCTTCCTGATCCCCTGCTTGGGGACTAAGAGACACAACAGTATCACCAGAACCCGGACAGGCTCCTTCTCCCATGGGATTCTCATGACCAAGGGCAAGGTGCTGCAGCTGGGTTGGGGCAAACGCTGCTAAGAACACAGGCTAGGGGATAAGCAGCCCTGCCCAGAAGGACTTAGGGGTACTGGTGGGTGGGAGGCTGGGCAGGAGCTGGTCACGTGTGCTGGGAGCCTGGAGGGGGAAATGTGTTCTAGGCCAGATCAGAAGCACCATGGGCAGCAGGGGAGGGAGGGGATTCTGCCCCTCTGCTCTGCTCTGCTCAGACCCCAACTGAAGTGCTGCATCCAGCCCTGGGGTCCCAGCACATAGACCTGGAAGGACATGGAGCTGTTGGAAAGAGTCCAGGGAAGGCCACCAAAATGATCCAAGGGCTGGAGCACCTCTCCTGTGAGGAAAGGCTGAGAGAGTTGGGGTTGTTCAGCCTAGAAGAGAGAAGGCTTGACATGCTGTGGCCTTCTTGTTCCTGAAAAGAGCCTGGAAGGGAGATGGAGAGGGCTTCTTACAAGGGTTTGTACTGATAGGCAAGAAGGAATGTCATTAAACTGACAGAGGGAAGGTTTAGGTTAGATATTGGGAAAAAATTCTTTACTGTGAGGGTGGTGAGGCACTGGTACAGGTTGCCAAGAGAAGGGCTGGATGCCCCATCCATGGAAGTGTTCAAGGCCAGGTTGGGCAGTGCTTTGAGCAACCTGGTCTAGTGAAAGATGTCCCTATCTATGGCAGGGGAGTTGGAACTAGATGTTCTTTAGGGTCCCTTCCAACACAGAGAAATCTGTGACTCAATGAAAAGAAACCATGACAAAGTCAAAAATTACAATAAACGGCTACATTTTTTACTTATTTACAATATTTATGTTTACATATTTGGTTTGCTCCTAGTGCTTAAATCACTTGAAATACAAGAATTACTCTCTCATAAATTGTCCAATATGAGTATAAAAAGTTTGCTTGTTTGCTTTCTTCCCTAGTAGACCCCCTACCCTGCCTTCAATCATCCTAGGATAGGAAATGACGGTGAAGTAGTCTAGACTTCTATAATTGCCAACAGGATCACAATCTGTCCCTGGTTTTCCTTTCTCTACTGTGACACATTCTGT
Organism: Notiomystis cincta; assembly: GCA_013398075.1. Lineage (NCBI taxonomy): Eukaryota > Metazoa > Chordata > Aves > Passeriformes > Notiomystidae > Notiomystis > Notiomystis cincta. The sequence continues at coordinate 23,922 of VZRX01013348.1, read as the reverse complement.
TCTTTAACTAGGCACATGATGAGATGTAATTTGAATTTACAGCATGGAAAAGAATCCCCAAGCACATTAGAAACTCATCTGCCAACTGCATACAGCGATTGTTCCTCTCATTTCTGAAACACAACCACTTCTGCTGCGAAGCAAACTGACTTTTAATGTCATTGCAACTGTTTAAGACTAAGAAGATAGACACTGTATCCAGTGATAATATCCAAGGGATTTCCAAGCTGATCCACACTCCTTCAGTGCCTCTCTTGGAGCTCTTCCTGATGGTCTGTGGAAAGCTGCCTCAGTGTATTGTGCAGAACCTTTCTCCAATTCTTTTAACCAGAATCCCAGAAGGTCTTTGGAAAGAAGAGGCTGCCTGGTTTATATTTTACCCCTGTATGGAAATGCTACATCCAGTCATAGGGGCAAAAAAAACCCGTAAAAATTTACAGGATGAGAAAGTATAAAAAGTGCAAATACAATACATGAAGGAATATTAGAGAATGGCACAAGCTGTGGGATTATTCGTGTCTGACTTTCTAGAACATATCCATTAGGCATCCATGAAATCCTATAGTATTTTTCCCTACTTCAACAATTAACTGCAGGAAATAATTTTGATGTCCCAGAGGAACCAATTAAAAGGTGTTCTTGAATTGAAGCTTGAGTCACAATTAAGTTTCATAAGACTTTCTCATACGCTAGACTGAGTTATTAAAAGAAAGAAAAAGAGTCACCAGAAATGACACTTTACTCCCATTTTGGCAGCAACAAATCACTTTGGCATATGAATGGACCCTAAGATCAGTGACCACAGCAGATGTAGCGTTTGCAGAAATTTTCTATAGCCAAAAGTGGCCTTCTGCATATGTCTCACAGTGCTTCCCTCGTTTTGGTGGCATGCAGGGAGAATTTGGCTGCATGAAAGACAGGGTTTTGTAGGCATACTTGAGGGGAATGCTAACAGAAATGCAAGGTATATAATTGCACAGCGTCTGAATTGTCTAGGATGCAGCAAGTTATAGAGGCAATAAAAAAAAAATAAGAAAGAAAAATAAAGAGCTACATGTCATCCTTCCCCCAAGGAAGCCAAGGTTTGAATACGTGAGGATTAGCAATAAGCTGAGGAAGGAGCAATGAGGAGCAGCTACACACTGAAAAATCAGTCAGAAGAACAAATCCCTCTTTTGAAAACACAAAACCTACCACACTTGGCAGGAAGGAGACTATTGAGGACTATGCACAAGAAAATCTCTTACTGCCAAGCAGCAGAGACATCTTTTCCCCATCAGTGAGGACCTTTGTGCCACAGAGGGAACATCCCTGAGGGAAGCAAAGCCAATGACTTTCCATTGCACTGAGTTATGGCATCGCAGGGAAATACTGGATCAAAGCTATTCCCAGCTACTTGTAGGCCTGTGACTTGGCAATTGATGATTTTGAAGGCATGCCACTCTTGACTAAGCAGAAACAAAGTCCCTCTAAGCCCATGGAAAACCTTACAGTCCCTTGACAGCTCCTCCAGTTATGTCTCAGTCTTGTATTCACGCAAGAAAATGTGCAAAACGACAAACATGAACTTCTCCCCAGATCTGGAACTCCTTCCCAATGCCAGCCCCCAGGGCTGCTCTCAGACCTGGCTTTACCACTGCACCAGAGGCATGACAACAGCAGCAGAGAGAAGACCAAGGCTGTAGGGTTCAGTCTTTTGTTTGTTGCTGATGTCTCTGCCCTTGCTGTTCTGGGGACAGGACTGGGTCTCAACCTCTCAATTTATATTTTACTCTCTTCATAAGAACAAATGGCAGACAAAAATCAGATTTTACGTTGTCCAGGGACTTAGAACAAAATGTGATATAAAGAAATCTGTCTCTCTACCCATATCTGAATCCTTCTCATAATGAATTAAACAACAGAGGAAAAGGGTTATTTGGTACTTTTTAACTAAATTTGTAGCAAGACTTGACATGGAATCTGCTTGCTAGAAAATGCTGTGTCATCCACTTTAAAAGAAATGAAATCTGCAAGGTTAATTTTTGTCAAGGTTTTAACAGTCCATGAAGAACATTTTAGCAGTTTCAAAAATACAGCCAATGTCTTTTACTAGGTAATTTGTGCAATTTGCAAAATTCTCATTCTTATAATCCAGAGGAAAAATGTGATACTCATTCCACACCTTCTAGCTTGGGAAAGCAAATGGTGAAGAAAAAACAGCTGTAATTTGTCATTTCCTAAAAAAAGAAAAAAAATTGTTTATTTTAGAATTATTTTAACATTCACTTTTCTACAGCTAAGCACACTTCAGCAGGTATTACATATTTTCACTCATGCTGTAACGTGATTTATTAGCTAACAATCATGCTGCTATCACAGTTAAAATCTGAGCCACAAGTTCCCATGAAAGTAACACTATAAAATAAATAATATAGCTCTAATGTCACTGGGAAAACAATATTTATGAAAGACTACTGATAGAAAATATCTTCATCATACTTTTATTTTTACTACAAAAGTCAAATAATGAATATACATCTGTTCATTTCTCTTCAAAATCTAAAATGTAAAGGAAAATAGTCAGGGCCCAATTCTGACTTGTAGATTCATCCCCATTTTATGTAGCTGCTTAAGGAAAAATTAACTTTCAAACTTTCATTTTCTTAACTCCACACAAATCAACCCTGAGTAAACAAGAATGGCCCAAATACACAAAATTATCTTGGGATCAAATCCATACCAAATCCACTGAGATTCAAAATATTTTATTTTCACTTTACTTTCAGTTTTCTCATGGCGCTTCTCATTTTAGATTTTCCCCCAAAGGAATATGTTGCTATAAATTACCTATTCATAAAACACATTCCACACTAGAGAAAATTAAGAGGTCCCAAGAGAAGTTGTGCTGGGATATTTTCACATGAATTTTCTATAGCCTGGGGGTTTGAAGAGCTGAAAGCATGTAGTGTTAAGTGGATGGAGCTTCCAACTCCTTATTGGAGAACTGAAAGGAAAGCCACAGATTCATGTCACCCACAAGCTATTCAGAGCTCTCCTTTGGACAAGGTTTGGCAATATTTCAGCTCCAGGAAGCTGACTGGGGAGTCTCCCTACTAACAGAGAACTATAAAGCTCCCCCAGAAAGCCTGGTGTGGCTCTAAATTTAAGTCCTGATGCAATGTTTAGGTCTCTGAGGTCAGTGAGGTTTAGAGGAGCTGCATCCCAGCAAGGTGCCCACCTGGACTGTAGCAAAGGCCTGGATTCAGATTGATTTATATTGTTGGAGCTTTCTCTGTATTCCACTCGCACTCTATTTGAGGTCTAGAGTTATCCTGGCAGATTTTAATTACCCAGGAGCAGTCTGAGTAGATCATATTTTCCCAGTATCTAAATAGTGCTTTTTAATCTGCTTTTTACTGTTCCTGACTCTCATTTGTACCTCAGCACTGATATAAAGTACAGCAGTTATACCCTAGGGAATCTGTCTCCATCTGCTCTTCTGCACCCTCACCACATCCTTGTGCAGCTTGGTACCACAGGTACCATCCTTCCTTTCTTCAAGATTTAACAGTATTTTCCATGGATGGATGATAATTTTCTTTTTTTTTTAAATCACAGGGAGTTTCTCCATTTTTACAACTCCAGCTCTGAAATATCAGTTCTAGTTTTCACATCTCAGAGGGCAAGAACCATACTAATCCCTTAAATTTTTTTCCTGATTCTCAAGAATTCCACTTATATTTACTCACTTTGAAAACTTGGATCAACTGTCCAAAATCACATATTGGAGAGATACTGTTAAGAATGAGGGAAATCCTGATCAATGTCCCCCTCTCAGTCTCTCCCCTTGTCACATACCCACCCACCCATGTCCCCAGACTGACCCTATGATATAGAAATACCAATCACCTGTACAAGACAATGAAATAAAGCCTGTTTTACAGGACCATCACCAAATGAGAGACACTGTTTGTAGTGAAATTTGTCAGGTTCAAAGCTCGGACATAAATTGACCCATATCACTGTCAAAACAGGACTGAGAGAAGATAGATGAAGACAAAAACAGAAAAGAGTAGAAAGTGCTAATGGAACAACCAAAAGACAGAGCATCATTTTCTTTTTCCTATTTGCTATGGTGGAACAGAAAATATTAAGAATGGAAAGAAATGGTACCCACTGCAAGGCACTGAGTGCTGTGGACACAGATGTGCTGAGTGTTGTTACTCAGCAAAAGAAACCAAATATGAACATCTGGCTGCTGCTTTTTGTTATCATTGCCCCCACACGGTTTCTATTGCAGAAGGGAGTTGGACTTATTTGCTTTCTCTTGCTTCACTCAAAAATATCAGTCGAATGAAAGGTGATTTAAATTAAAAGTCAAGTGAGCCAAGCTGAAACAAGAGAGATCTGGTAGTTCAGCATACACAATTTCTTACTCTCTGTGTGAAAAGCATCTCTCAGGGCAAGCACAACATTTAACATTAATGTGTCTACATTGAAGACTGCAGTACCTTGTCAGACTAGAGCTGTCTTTAAACTTCTTTTCTGGGTGCTGGAGACAGTGGTATCATGATATTAGAGAGCTCCAGAAGCGTTATTTTACTATAGTTCTCTAAACAGACAGAGCCCAAGAACTGCAGGGAAGATCAAGAGGCTGTGAGTCTGTTCAAATGTCAAGCAAGCAGGTCCTTTTATGAATGGGGAATTTATTAACATGCTTAATACATGCAGCTGACAAATACATTATTGTTTCCTTTACAGTGGCATCTAGAGAGGCCTTTGGCTGAGATAAGGACTCCCAGCTGTGCTAAACATTATGTAGGCATAGAGCAAAAACAGGCTCCATTCAGAGGAGCCTGCATTGTACAGAGGCGCTGTGCAACTGAGGCTCGGTTCTGCCTGTCAGCAACACTGCACTTTAAAGCCTGGATTTCTCATCTGCATCTTGGAGCAACGACTTAAAGATTCCATGTAAAAACACTGGTTTGCCAACTTGATGCTCTATTATACTCACCAGACCCCTAATAACTGATTTGGATGGTACATTAGTTAAACACATGGAAAGCCTAAAATCTGTGTATTTCTTTACCACAGTATTAAATACTGTAACTCAGGTGCTAGTTAGCCTATTCTGCTTTACACAGTTCTGTGTAAGTCTTCTATAATAAACCATGTGATGACTCATAAACATCTCAAACATTTCCCTTGGTGCTCAGTATTTTATTACATGGATGCCAATTATGTTTGAGCAGCAGACTGCACAAGCCTGAACAGTCATCTATTATATGAATGCTTCCACCGATTCCTTTACTACAGAGAGTTATGCTTTCATATATCATACTGAATAGGATTTGTTTCCACAGGCATTGGGGGTAAACTGTTAGTGAAAGTGCTTTCACAGGTTACAGGCACCATCACTGTGCTCGACCTTACTCAAAAGATTTCTTAGGCTTCAAATAATACATCTTCCCCTCACCCCAACCCCCATCACCTTTTTTCTTTTAAAGCAAAGTTTGCTATGAGAAAAAAATAACCCATTTTACAGATATAAAGTGATAGTCATTGTGCTCAACACAATTTAACAGGATTGACTTAAAGAAAGGAGCTTGAAAATAACCTAGGATGAACAGCAGGTAAAAATATTACATTCATGGAGCACTCAGTAATGAAAAGCATCCAGCTCATGCAGATGTATACAGTATAGGACCTTGATGTACAGAACACACTGAAGTCAGATAATGGTCTGGATATTATAGTGCTTTTAAAAAGAAAATATTCAGAACTGGCTTCTTCACCAACAAGAGACATGACATTTCTAAGTTACAAGTTAGTGCAACATGGCCAAGGTAACACAGAAATCACAAAAATATTCAGACATCTATTTTTGAAACACTGACATTTATCACTCACAAAGATCACATGCCTGCTTTTAGCAACTCAGGAGCTGCTGACTGCTTCCCTGGAAAAAGTAGGAATCCCTGCTGGAGCATCAGGCACAGACCAGGAACCATGCTCCATGAAGCAAGAGAAGAGAGCACACACAGCCACAGCACTGTCACCACCAAAACCCCTGCAGATACCTCCAAGATGTTACAGAGAGGACCAGCAGATCTCCTGGACTGTCTATGCCTAGCCAAGGGAGAGATGTCTGTTCCTGGTCTGGCTGCTGAGAGGGTGATCACAGGATTCCTTCCTCCTCCTGCTTTGAGTTGAGTCTCCAGCTGTCACTGTCACCTTGGCATCTTTCTAAATATATGACCAATGCTAAAATGGGTTCATGGGCTACTCTTTTTAGGTCTTCAACCAGGTTCAATGGATTGCTGCCTGACACATGCAGCAATTTTGGCTCCAGTAAACTAAAGATTTCCTGTCAAAGGGATTAGAAGGTTAGACCAACCCATATTACCCCTCCAAAGTGAGCTGCTAAGGAGAAACATGACCATAAATACCACAAAGCTACTGGCAAATGGGGTCAGGAATTTGAAGACCATGAATGAGCCCTCTTCTTCCACTTATGCTCAGTTCAGACTGGGATAAGACTGGGCTAAATAAAAGTCAGAGTAAAGCACAAGATGGCAGATGGGAACTTCATTTTATATCTGAGAGATTGAAACAAAATTGATGCTTTATTTGCATGCATTTGTAGCCTGAAAGCCTGATGAGAGACATACAATAAAAAAAATTTAATCACTGTCATATTTTTGCCTGACTGATCTGTCTGACTTCACCAGAATGGCATGGTTTGTTTTAAAATGTCATTTTAAAGTGGAAAAATAATCTTTTTTCTGTAGGTTGCTTTGAATGAATCAAGGCCTTAGGGGTGAAGCCTACTACTAAATAACAATTATCACATCTTGTCCAGTGTTTTCTGCACATCCATGCAGACTGTCTCTGTATTGCTGACCTAATATTCAAAGCTCTTGAGACTATCACTCATCTATATGCCGTAGACACCTTCCTACTCTTTTTTGGGGGGTTTAGTCTTCTTCCACAAAAGATTCCCTAATAATCTCATGCCCACCCAGCTTCCTTTTCCACTTCTCAGACTATACTTTTTGCTTTTCCTCACAGAGCCAGTCTCAACCACTAACACGTGCTTCCCTGCCATTTCTTCACATTTTATCCCTTCATCTCCTGTAGCTGTCCTGCCACAAATTATTTTCTGTCTGTCTTTTCCATCATTGCTTTATTCTGTCTCAGTCCATTGTACCATTAACTCTACTGACCCTTTTTTTTTTTTAAGTCCAGCATTCACAGCAGGATGAGAGGCCATTGGAGAGAGACCACTGTTGCTCAGCTTTGTCATGGATTGTCTGGTCCATGCAAATGATAAAAGCAATGTATTGCCACTGTGCCTTTTTAGCATTTTGAAAATAATGCACAAAAGACAAAAACTCATGGGACAGTTTTCAAGAGAGATTGTGAAAACTCAGGTTTTGTTGGTCATAAAGGCACTTTTAGAGGCTCCACTGGGCCAAGGTGCTGTCTGTCAAGTTCTCCCCTGCTCTGAGTTATGTGGCAGCCAGTTTTACTGAAAGTCTCCACACAGCAGTCTGCAAATGCCTTATAAAGCCATAAAAGCCCAGGCTGGAAAGTGCCACATATTCTTTATTCAGCTTGTTTCTTCCACCTGGTCAAGGCCAGGCTCAGTTCTACCTCCTCCAGACACAGAGATGGTCCTATTGAAAGACATATGGAGGCCAGTAGTCCCAGAGCATTCCAAAAGAGCTGGAAAGAGGAAGGAAACAGGGAGAGCTGCCCAAAGCATGGATCAACAAAGAAAGTGGTTGAAGATGCATCTCCTCATCACATCTCCTCCACATGGGGAAGAATAAAGCGTAGGACTGCAACAGTTAAAAGGAGAACCTTATGTGTGAGAGGGATGAGGTAAATGCTTCCCTAAGGAATCCAATTCCATGCATGTTTCTGCTATAGGATTTATACCAAGACCAAGCAAACCAATTAAAATGAATTCTTTGCTGAGGAGTCACTGAGATCTACCAAATACCTAAATATCTTTGCCTGCAGTGATTAAGTATGTAAAGAACTTGAGTAAAATGCACTTAACTGTGTGTGTCCATTTCCTAAGCAGCCACCTGAAAATCATTGGATCCAATTGGCAGAAATTCTGAGTACCCACAGACCCAAGAGATAACAACAAAAGCATTATGTCACTTTTGTAAACAGATGATATTTCATACTGGTTGAATAAAAAACCAATAACTGGTGGGGCTTTCTTGCCTTCAACTTCTTATGTGAATTCCCAGTCTGTAAAACAAGAACTTTGTCATGGCTACCTCCCAGGTTAATTTGAAGATAAAATTTACATCTATAAGGCATTCCGATTCTGTACTGAAGAGAATCATGGAACAATCTATGGGATTATTAATAGTTTTTCCATCATTGTACATGTCCTCATTAATAAGCAATCAAGCGCTGTTCACCATTTCTACCAGAACAGAAAGAGATCCTACAGGAGGTGTGATTAAAGGCTGAATCATAATTCAAACACACAAGAGGACCACATTACAGCACTCAGGGCAGTTTCTCCTTCATAGAAAATTGAGAAATTTGAATAAAATTGTAGTGGTGAGGGGAAATCACTTCTAGGAAAACCAGATGTTCTAAACTGCAGCTCTTTACTTGCTCTAACTTGGGCTTCCTTGTTTCTACTTTCTATATATCTAGATGCCCACAGGGAAGCTGCTGATAGCTTCACTTGTTCTGATGATATAGCAAAACTTGTAGTAAGTGTAGCAACTTTCTTGCCCTGTAATAGGTTGTGCTAACTAGTCTTTTGGGATCAGGAATTCTTTTAAAGGTAGCATATAGTGTTGATGTAACATATAAAAAGGATTTTCTACAAATTACCATGTCTTTAAAAATCTGCAAAAGTGTTTATCCTGCAAGGGTGTGGGGTGGGGGTGGAGGGAAGTTATTGTGTGGCCAAATGTTCTGAGTAACATGGTTCACTACTTACAAGTGAGGAAAAGTCTGTCAAGCTTCTGTAATTGAATCAGACTTTGACAATGTGAGGATACTAATTTATGTTTTACAAATCCAGTAAAATGACAAAAGGAACGGAGAAAACAAAAATGAGCAACTCACCATGTCCTGGAATGCAGTTTCATGGGTGACTTGGTCCTGCAGCTGAGCATATAATTTATGGGGGGTACTGGACTAGACTTTCTGAAACTCTCAACTACAAAATATGCCTTGAATATATCCAGGTGCTTCTTGCAAGCTAAACTGTAGTAAAATGTTGGATGCAGAGAACTGAGAGTTTGGGGTATTTTTTCCAAATATGGCTTACAAACCAGTACAAGTCAACACATGGCAGTTGAAAGCCAACTCAACTCTTCCATGACTAAAAATGCATCAAGAATATTCACCAGACATTAAAAGCCCATGAGCTCTCTCCCACTGCTTGTGAGTCAAATACGCCAGCAAAAAAAAGGTAGGAGATGAATATCTGTAATTAGTATCTGCCTTTCAATAAAAGGAATCCCAGGTGCATGGAAATAGCACTGTGTGATCCAGCCACTTCCAGCAGTGCAGATGCCTGGACCCAGGCACAGCAGGCTTACAAGATGTACCTGGGTCGGATGTGCCAGGACAATTACACAGCAGTCCCACGCACACTCTGCACAGCACAGTCATTCTGCTGACAACAACATTAAAGTTATTGTTGGTCAACACAGGAACATTAGTGATGATCTCAGTTCCTTGGGAGGAAGAACACAACAGGGCTTCTCAGCTCCTCAGCTACCACTATGAGGAATGACCACACTGGACCTGGCTAAAGAGAATGAGGAGTTGATGGGATGGATGCATTTTCACAGAATCACAGAATAAGCTGAGTTGGAAAGATTCACGGGGATCATCAAGTCCGACTACACAGCACCATCCTCAAGAATCACACCATGTGCCTGAGAATATTGTCCAAACCCTTCTTGAGCTCTGTTAGGCTTGGTGCTGTAACCACTGCCCTGGGGAGCTGTTCCAGTGCCCAGCCACTCTCTGGGTGAAGAACCTTTTCCTAATATCCAACCTAAATCTCTCCTGATTCAGATTCAGGCTGTTCTCTTAGGTCCTGTCTCTGGTCACCACAAAGAGGAGATCTGTGCCTGCCTCTCCTCTGACTCTCATAAGGAAGTTGTAACTGCAGTGAGGTCTCCCCTCAGTCTCTTCCAGCTGAACAGACCAAGTGACCTCAGCCACTCATCACATGGCTTCCACTCAAGGCCCTTCACCATCCTCGAGATCCTCCTTTGGACACTCTCTGATAGCTTAATATTTTTCTTATATTGCAGTACCCAAAACTGGCCCGGGACCCTAGTGCAGATGAGAGCAGGACAATCCCCTCCCTTTCCCGGCTGGAGATGCTGTGCCTTATGTCCCCCAGGACACAGTTGGCCCTCCTGGCTGCCAGGGCACTGCTGACCCATATCCAACTTGCCATCAATTAGGACCCCCAGCTCCCTCTCCTCAGCATTTCTCTCCAGCTTCCCATTCCCCAGTCTGTGCACACATTCAGGGTTGCCCCATCCCAAGTGCATTCTGGCACTTCCCCTTGTTGAACTTCTTATGGTTGGTGATTTCTCAGCCCTCGCATTTGCTGAAGTCTCTCTGCAGGGCCTCCCTGCCTTTGATGCAGTTTTGAACACATTTTCGAGCACTCAGCAAGAGCTTACATTTTTCTTTAAGAGCCAGCCATCTAACCTGGATGGTACAGTTCTCAAGACTGAGGTCTTTGAAAGAGAAAAGACCAAAAGAGAGATGCTCCTATTTCAGGTTTTTAAGGAATAATTTCCCCCCATCCTTCCCAATCAATAGCTTTTATCTACTTACATACTGACTACGCACACGAGGAATCTGCAAAGAGCAGATTGAAATTAGATGCCAAACCTGATATGAAGGCACCACATGCAGCTGAGGAAGGATATATGTAGCAGAATATGCTTAAAAAAGAATTCTATAACAACTATGTGGATTACATAACAGACTAATACCCACCTCTGAAGATTAGTAAACTCTCATAGTCTGTGAATGACCGCCACTCTCTCAGTGGTAACTACAATATATTCTTGCCTCTGAGATGACATGCTCCTTTTTGAAGTGTCAGTTTTCCTGCACATGCTGATTTTCCATTCTCCTAGCTAGTTCTGATGGCTTGTCCCCCCTGCTACAGATCACAGTTTCTTATTTTAAAGACCCTTTCTGTGAGGGGTTCCTTGGCTAGGAAGGACAGCATGGCTGTAATGACATTTTGCTTTTTAGTATCCTCACCTATAAAACAGAGATAGTTCATCTCAGTGCTCTGTGGTTCTGTTTTTTGGTGTTAAAAAGGTACCTATAGCACCCAAGATATAAGATAGGCACTGTGAATTATTATTTTTAGGTTTCACTTTATATATATATCTACATTAATTCTCTTTGCCACAGAAAACTATTTTGAAGGGGAACTGCGCAGTTTTCATCATTCACCACCTATTTTCCTACTTCTGAGAAGCTGATGAAGCTGGTGAAAGCAAACACAATCACAGGTATCTTCCCAGTAAAACATCAGGAACAAGGAGTTAAGAACAAGGAATTAAATTTCCAAGAACCCACAGTTCAAAAGTTATATGTATACAATCTTCTAAACTGTGAAAAGCACTTCTTTTATCTTTTGTTTTAGACAGAAAAGAAAGGTCTCTTAGTTGGAGAAGAGCTTCACAGTGTATATTTCAACTTCTGTTTCAAAAATGAAAAGCAACAGAAACACATTTTTTCGATGTTCAAATTCTGTCATAGACCTCACAGAAAACAAATCTTCACAGCATCCAAGACCCAAATCTGGAAGAAGCCTTCGTTCTCCATTAGCCAGAGAGACTCAGTGTGGCAGTTTGTGCCTCACCTTTCAAGCTCAGCTATTTATCTGTGCTGGCAAAAATAAAGAAGCTTGAATGCTGTCTCCTGCACAGAATAACCCTCTACACCTAACAGCATTACCATGACAAAAAGAGTACTTATGATTCCTCCTACACAGGAGTAGAGGAAGAAAAACTTGTAAATTGGTAGTGACATCATCTGCTAGAAAGTGATTCACACTTCATGAAACAGCAGGGAAAATGAAATTTACTCCCAACCACCACAAAGCTCTTTCACTGAATCAGTGTGTGGCAGAAATGATAGTAGGAGACATAAATCCTTTCTCCATTTTTGAAAGACAAGGATTGTGTAATGAGCTAGAGTGCATAGAGCAAAATTACCATATACTGTCACTGAAATATATTTCCCCTGTGGTTTTGCCAAAAAAAAGGCATGAAGCCAGGATAGAAAATAAAACAGGTGATGCTGGAAGCAGAAAGTGGATTAATATGCATTACCAGCGATATGTGACTGGCTTACAAAATAGTGCCTTGCATGACTGACAGCACCAGAAGACGAGCTGTTTAATATTCTCTCTGAAGTTGCCCTCTCCTCAGAACACAGCCACACCTGAATACACTGCAGCCTTCACATCCCCTGCTCTGCTGACAACGTGCTGAGGGAAGTGGAGAAAATTTTAACACGTGGAGGATAACATTTCCCCACATCTCTCTGAACCCTGCTGGACCCTGGCAAAAAGGGAAATGAAATAATTGCCTAGTTTTCCTACAGAATTCCTCAGATGTAGCTGCAACTGCTATTTAAATCACAGCAGTGCCCATGATGAGCAGGTGTTTGCAGACAAATGTGAAGGATCTTGCCTTGCCAAAGACTGCGGTTGATTGAATTACGTGATTACCAGGCAGGTATCATTTTCTGTCCATGGGTCAAAGCTTTGTAATCTCCTAATAAATTAGGCATGAGCACCATGCAACAGAAGAGAATTCAAAAAAGTTTCTGTTTATGAAGATAAATAAAGTTGCCTCCAGTCTTGCAAATCTACCTTCAGCGAGAACTACCATGCTGAAAAGAGTGATGTTTATCAAGCTCTGCAGAGACGACAAGTCTGAAGCTCCATTTCCGTGTTGAAGAGAAGGAAACAAAAGATTAAAATACCTGTAAATTAAGTAACCTATATTTTTCCTTTTAGCTCCCAATGCTCTGGTGCAATGGAACAGAAGGACCCCAAACATAGAAAAACATGTGACACTGTTTTGGGCCAAACCTCAGCAATCAGGTTCTGAAGGCTACCATACAAAACAGCCATTATTTCAGCAAACTATTAACCTGAACATTAGGCAAAAAGTTTCCAGAACTTTGAGAACCAAACAGGGCACTGATTCAAGTAAGCCAGACCTTGAATACAGTTTTGCCACAACAACCACATGAATTTTATTGTTTCACGCAATTTTTATAGAAAAACCCAGCTGTACTGACAGCTTCTGTCATGATTCAGTGTCCTTTTTGGAGTACTGCGTTGACAAGCTGGAAACAGGCCACAAGCACAGGAAGAAAATAAATGAAATGTACCTTCCTGTTTCCATCCAATTTTGGAAAAGGCACTTGCATGGCGGAAAGTGGTAAGTCACCCCACACCTGCTACAACTTCCTTTCTTCCCCTTTTTTAATCAGCTACCAATGTTAATAATGTAAGGCTTATATAAATAATTGGTTCAGTATAACCTCCTACACAATTATAAGCTCCGCCAGAAAAATTAAATGAAAGCACTACATAAAACACATATTTGGGTGAAAGAGGCCTAGGAAATATAGAAATTAATCTGACCTTCTTATGGTTTTAAACCAAGCTATGTATCTCTTGATGCTGGAATTAGAAAAGGAGTTACATGAGCATGATTTTTCTCCTGGATGGGTCAGTCCTTGCAGGAAGGGTTCTATGCTTATTCAATACTTTTCTGGGATATAAACTTCTCTTCTCCTCTGGGATATAAACTTCCACTTCTTCAATAAGCACTACCCAGCATCTGACTGGTGGATTTGACTTCTGCAGGGCCTACTATGTTTAGACTCAGACAAGAATCCTTTTATTTCAATAATAGTTGTATTATGAGTAAAAGCCTATATTTGTTTACACATTTATAGAAATTACTGTAATAGATATTCTCTGCCATTTCATAACATTTTTTCAATAGTATTAAAAAACCAACCTAGTAAATAATTATGAAACAGTCCCATAATCCACATTTTACTATTATACAGCTGTAGAAGTAGAGTCTCATGGATCAATAAATGGATAAAAGGAGAGGCAAGCCAATTACTGCCTCTTCCGAAAAACAATTTTTCCCTCCACATACCTCTCCCCCCTCTCTGAGAGTGAAGTGGAAGTATTTGCTCTGTGTCACACTGCTACTTGCCTTTGGTGACCCAGCAGAGGAAGGATCACCAGTCACCTTCTTGCCATTTTTACTGATGCTATCAGAGTGCAGTAAACCACTAACCCTGGCTTTAGTAGCAGTCAGAATTGTTAGGGTTTTTTCTTTTCCTTTTTTTTTAACATCTTTTGCACATCAGTATCAAAACTCACAAAAGCCAAAACCTGTGCTAGAGTACTTAAGTACACAGTAAGACAGTTCAAATGAAGTAGTATTTTCCTACAGCTTGGAAAACATAATATACCTATCACTCTAATATTTACCACTAATGAATACCTAAATCTAAACTTCAATGTCAAGGTCAGCTTTTTTTGGAAATGTCAGGCCCTACAAGGAAATAACATAGCTGGAGGCAGAGGAATGTTTATCTAGAGATTCAAGAAGATGGCAAGTCATCTTTTAACAAAGGGTTTATTTCAGGATTCTGCCTCAGTTCAAACTGTCACTAACACAGATTTTATATTACTAATAGTAAAAATTTAAAAAGCAGACTGATCCTTCAAAGAGTAGTTTAATAAACCTGAACAGCTTTCTGCTTTGCTGGTTGACCACACTGATGTAACACATAGTCCTGACACTCCTGACCAACAGCCCTCAGGGAACTGGGGGAGACCCACAGGACAGGATGTCCAAGGACAATTTGCACAGCTGTAACATTATTATCCTCTTGGCACACAGTTGCAACTAAACTTAACACATAGGCAAAGCCATCACAGAAGCACACAATATTTACGTTGTCTCCTAAACAAGACTGATACAATTTCCGTGTCACAATGTGGCTACTTTAATTTTTGGCTAAAGGGTGGCTTTAACATCAATAGGATATTATGCTGGAAAAGAAGACATCGGTGTGCATTTTTTTCCTCTAAGGAGCAAAATGTATTACTGAGTCCATTCCAAATTTTAAGAAACTACAGCCCCTCTGAGCACATGTACTTTTAACTGCTGCTTTCCTTACACTCTGTAGGTGTGACATATTAAGAAGATAACAGCTGCAACCACTGGTTATCAAAAAATCACTCTCTAGGAGAAACTCTTTTAAAAGCAGCCACACCAATCAGTCTAGGGTGACACTTACAAGCAGACTGATCAAAAGAAAAATGTACAGAATTCAGTGCAGCAGATATCAAAGCAAAAAAGATGTCCTTTTGCAAGGTGGAGGATTTACATGGCTTCCTAGTATTCTCTCTGGCAACACACCTGGAGATTCCCATCAATAACATGTCCCAAAGAAGGAGGAAACATCTTGGCCAATATAACATTTTCCTTTGACAGTGGTAATACATCATTTTATTTGCTATGATGACTGTTCCTGCAGCACTTATGTTGCAGGGAGCAAAGGTAAGACAATTCACCTCTTTCAAAAACTTTCAAGCACTTGAGAGCCTGTTCCAAGACAAGCAAATGTAAAAAAGAATAGAAAATCCTAATGTGCAGTTTTGCCAAAAAATCTAAGAGTATTTTTTCCATTTTTTTTAAAGATACAAAATATTTCAGTGTCCCTTCCTTTTCTATTCAGCTTCTTATTCATAAATATGGGTGGGCAGATTCAGTATGTTCTTTGACAGCTTATTCTGTTCCCAATCTGTGCACAGTTCCTGTTCATCTTTCAGAAAGATGGATCAGACAAGAAAAACAAAACCAAAACAAAACAAAAGAAATTCTTCAGATTTGCAAACGTATCCTTCCTATTCCAGCACTTCTTAAGAACTATTAACCAAATCCCTTTCCTAGTAATACAAAACCCCTCTTATCTGCTAAAGATGCACTTTCACTACAGTATCATACTTCCATCCTTAGGGCAGGACCTTCCCTGGACTGGCAATAGCCAGGATCAAGCCTCTGGAAAGGATCATCTAACTCAGCAACAGAACTGCTGGCTCCAGCCTCTCGAAAGCCACTGCACAATTATGATGTCCTTTTAGCATAATTACCTTGATAAGCTACATATTCATCTTTGGCAGGATTATCACTAATGATTTCTTAATCCCTCTGTTTCTTATTTCAAAACAAGAGTTGCCATCCCATGTATTTACTTATTTTCTGATATTTCAAATGGCTTCTCCAAAGTTACTGTATGGTAGAATCCTTAATAGGATTTCTCTACAAAAGAGATATTTTTATATGCACAAATGACTAGCCAATGTAAAAACATACATCAATACATGATTTTTAAAACACAAAGGAAGGCTTACAGGTTTTATAGAAACCAGTAAACATGGCTATGCAATGCTGGTATCTTTTTTATGGGCCTTTTTATGGACAACCAAAAAAAAATCCATCCCAAAACTCAAATCAAAACAGACCCCACACACATATTCAAATCTATTTATTCTTTGCCTTGTAAAAGGTCCTTCCCTATCCTATCTCTCCTTGCTCCTAAACAGCAGCCAGTAAAATATAGTTTCTCCACTGATTTGCAGGAGCTATTTTTCCCAGCTGGGTTCTTAAGCTGCACACTGCACCCTGTAAAAAATATTTAGTCTGATTTACAAAATCTATTTCTCTCCTTGGGCCTTTAAGCTGCTGTTGCAAAAGTGATAAAGGTGTTCTCATTCAGACTTTTATTGTTCCTGGGCCCCTTGCCACCTGTTTTTATTTTCTCCCTCTTCCACTTTCTTTCAGCTTTTGTGCTCAGGCATCAGGCTTGTCCATCAGAGCTGATTCCAGTACAGAATCAAATAAGTCATTTCTGCTCAAGAGTGCAAATTGTTGCAACTGCGAATGAAAGTGTTGTCCTAGAGACTGAAATCCTAGTTCAATCAAATTTAAGTATGCTTAAATATAATCCAGTTTTGCTTTATTGACTAGCCAAACCTCTCTTTTGAAGCCATCATTGCTCTTTGATGGTC
>VZRX01013346.1:301-37328 GCA_013398075.1 Notiomystis cincta | reverse complement strand
TAGGGAAAAGGGAATGAAAGGATTTCTAGTAACAGGTTTTCCAGGACCTCTGTGCCTGCAGTGCCCCCTCACAACCATTGAAGCAAAATTCACTTTATTTACAAGTCTGCACAGATCTAAATTACTGCAGACGGACATCAAACAGCAGGAATTTCCACTGCATTAGGAGAAAGAATTTACAGGAGAGAGTTTCACTTGAGTGCTTTTAGACTGCCTTACTGATTACAGCACTTGCAACTGGAGGAGCCAGTGAAACAGAGCTTCCCTGAAACAGAATTTCCTCTTGAACTTCCCAGCTGTTTAGTTTGACCAGAGATAAATCTCTATTTTGACAAGAGTAGTGGTTTTTATGCAAGGTGCACTTCTGAATACCACATTTTCTGAACACCTTGTGCCTGCAGGTCAATGCTCCAAAGCTAACAAACCTTCAAGACAGAACAAAGTCTGATTTAAATAAGTGGTTCTGTCATGAAGAGTTTGGTGGTGACACAGGTGTGCATTCACAAATTGTTCACATTTCCCAGTAGAAGTTTAAGCTCCTCTTATCCCCCTCAATCTCTAACAGGATAACTCATTAGCTCCCTGAAGCATTTCCCACTGAAGCC
The DNA here is from genome assembly GCA_013398075.1 of Notiomystis cincta. NCBI lineage: Eukaryota > Metazoa > Chordata > Aves > Passeriformes > Notiomystidae > Notiomystis > Notiomystis cincta. The sequence goes on along the minus strand of VZRX01013346.1, from coordinate 36,723 downwards.
ACAAAATGTATTCTTTTTTCTTTCTTAAGATTTTACACACACAAAAAAAGAACACGCCTGCATTTTAAGGAAGATTGGTTCACTTATTTAGTTCAAAACATAATCCCACAAACAGTTCTGTCAGTACAAGTGAGGGGGCAAGAATAAGTGGGGGGAAAAAGAGGATCAAGAATATCTTCAGCATTGCTGCTAAGCATCCTGGCACCCAGCCATTGCTAGAGGCAAAAGACTTTGTATACTATGCCCCTTTACAAATATTTTTACTTTTAAAAAGGACAACAAAAAAACTCCAAATCAAAATAGGCAGAAGAGAGTGAACTGGAAGTGTTCACCAAAGAGATGATTTTGCCACCACAGGGCACTATCCTTTTATCCCTGACCAAATGATTCTGGGATTTTCCCTCCACTGCTGTGTCCCTTTCACATTGTGTACTCAGCAGTGCAGGGGATGTGAAGAATGACGACAGGTGAACCATAAACAATGAGCTGCAAACAACGATCCTATCCACAAAATCTTCATTACATTTCTGAGCTCTGCGATGAAGAAATAGTGAATTTCTTTAAAGAGTGATCAGTTCTTTAACATCTACTGTACACAAAAATTAAATAGGAACTTGTGTACAAGATTATTTTAAGCCATTTCCACATTAAGTTTGCTCTTTTCCCTAAGTGCAGTTACTTATTCTACCACAACCTATTCCCAACAGAGGGTGAATAAAGGCAGTGGGGAGAAAATAGCGTCTCTGAAGACACAGTAAAAAATCTAAGGCAAAAAGCATTTTCTTAAAATAACTGCTCCTGATTTTTACATGCCATGGGGCAAAAATACAAGAAAAGGCAGCAGCAGAAAACATTGACATAAGCAAGGAGTCACTGCAAGTTTGTCATTGTTTGTATAAATGGACAAAAAAAATAGAAGTGACAAGAAGCAGCGAATTTCAAGACCAGCAATTTTTTTTTTTCCAAAGGCTATACAAACTGGAGAGAAGGAGGGGAAAAAATATACCTAGGAACAATTGCAGAGTTTGAGACATTTACAAAGCAACCTACTAAAAAGTCACTTTAAGAAAGAAGAGGATAGCATGATTTTTACTATCATAGAGATAAATGTCAAGTTTTAAAGATTAGCTGTGCACATATGCACACACAAAACAATGCAGCAAACTTGCAAGGGCTACTGAAGTGTGTGAAACACCAAAGCAGTCTATGTATTTTAGAAACAGCAGCACTGGTCCTGGTTTTGGTGGGAAAAAAATCCTGACACTCATACCTTAAGCAAAGAAATAGAGATGTTCTGAATATTTAAAATGTTCCATCTTCCAAATTCTCTTCATACTTCTGAGTTGCAATGGGTAATAGTTAAAAAAGACAGCTTTAAGCAGCTTTTAAAAATAAATGTTTCCATGAAATACTCAGGATCTTCCTTTCACAGATTTCTATCTCTCCATGGAATTGGTCAGGATGAACAAGACTCTTTTTTGTAAACATACAATGCAAGTAAATATAAATCTGTCAAAACTGAATTCCGGGATTTGGATTTTTCCCCTACCCATGGGAGGGAACATAGGATCCCGATGTAGCAGATGTAATGCATACTGAATGCAGAGCAAAGAGAAAGTAGGGCACATAATAAACGCATCCGAAAAGAGACCTTCATAACTTCAGGAATAATGGTGGTATAGCTCTTCCTTCCACGTGGAGGAAAACATGCTCATTACTAGTAATCCAAGTGTTTGGAGGGAGACTGTGTACACCCTGCCCCTCACAATAAATTCACAATTCACCAAAAAATTACATCTTTTCTGCCGCTGATTTGAGACGAAACAGAAAACAGCTTCTCACGAAGAGCTAAGTTACATCCTTTCTTCCCAGCCTTGTTCAGTGTTACGTCATCTCCTCCTACAGACAGAGACTGCAAACCATTCTCTTAGTTACAAGACAAGATTACATTCTGAAGCTAAAAACATTTGCTCTGGAGCATAAAACAAAATCAAATTCTAAAATGTGATTATGCATCCTTCTCATGAGGCCTGTATTTGCCAACCTATTAGAATAATTTAAATCACTCCTGCACAGCTTTAACAAGTCAAATACTATATCTGAAGAATTACTGGTTAGTGCACTGGAACCAGAGCTTAGAAGGCTTTGTCTCCTTCTCCATGAACAGTTTTTCTACTCTTTCAGTTTTGCTTAGTAAAAATATCTCATTTAGTCTAACAACAAGAAAGTGATTGGAGCTGAGTAACATCTGCTTTGTTCTTGTGTCTTTGAATAGTGACTGAGAGTATAAAAAAATGAGGAAAAAAAGAGTAAATTAATTTTACTAAAAATCTGAAAATAATATGCACTTAATTTGTTTTTAAAAAAGAAACATTTCCACAAAATGAACCTTCAGAACAAACACTGCAGTTCGTTTACTTTTTTATAATTTAAATTAAGTAATTTTGCACTTCTATTTTAAATCAATTTTCAACCCAAACAGCTTGCTATAAGTTACAAGTAAAAGTAATGCAATATTTGACCATTTAGTTCATTCTTTAAGATCATAAAAATGTATTTTAAATGGATCATTACTAAAATATAGTTATTCCATTTACACATATCAGCGCATGAACCAAACTTTTTTTAGTAAAGACACAAAATTATTAATTTTATTACCATATTTCTTGCTTAGTAATTTAAATCATTATTTGAAAAGGCAGTTCTAACACTAACCTCTCTTTGCACAAAGAGAAAAAAACCTTTTACAATATAAGATTTCCTCAACAGCTTTAATGAAGTAGAGTGTTTGGAAGTGAAGGAGATGGTTTGGGCCTTGAAACAGGAACAACCGCTGGTAGGACAAGACTCTGAAGTGAATTCAGGAACTGGTATGACTTACGAAATAATCCTTCCACCTTAATTCTGTCTGTTCTTTAACACAATGTCCTGTACAACCCTCCAGCAGTCCTGGTTACAATCTGGAATGTGGCTGTAAGGCAGCACTGCTCAACACTGTGCTGTCACACCACTAAATGTCTAAATAATTTGTCTCAATATCTAATGCAACCTGAAATACTCTGTATCAGGTGCACATAACAGAAAAAAGTATCAAGCTGGAAGGCAGGGGGAAGATGATGTACTGCCTGTCTTTGAAAGTTGACCATCACATCTCAGTGCAGATGAGCATAGTTGATACATAGGTCAAGTCTGCTCCACTGCAGCATTCCCATCAAACAGCCTTCACACTTACTGCCAAGGTCTACATAATTTTCCTTAACAATGTCCACCTCCCCAGCATGCGGGAACAGAATTGACAAATAATGCGTAAACAAGTTTCTTCTCTTCAGCATTTTTAAGTCACTCTTTGGGCACCTGTTAACTGCCAAACATCAGAAGTGACAACTTGGCATCCACACCAGAAGGGTGTTTGGTTTGGTGTTTGTTCTTCAGCACACCTTGGGCCTGGAGGTTCATAAAAAATATAAAAAAATAAAAATAGATAAAGCCAGCTGTGAACTTACTATTGCAAAAGAAAATCAGTAAGTAAGTATATCTTCATGAGGCAGGCAGCTTTCCCTGACACAGTGCTGATCTCAGCACCACACAAGGCAGTATTCATCTCATCAGTCTTGAGATCTGGAGTCCAACCTACCAGACTGAGCCTCAAATTCAGGTCCTTTGAAATTCATGGGGAGAGACTGGCTTCCCTTCAGCATCTGCAGGCCTCTCGCTCGCTCACTCTCGCTCTCTCTCTAGCTTACCCACTTTGCTCACACTAATACCCCTGGAGTAATCTGTGCAAGCAGGAGCATCCACTTCAGCCTCTCATATCCCATCCAAGTGCCATGATACTGCTATGCAGCCTGAATAACTGGAGTGCTCAGCTCCAGTCTTTACAGGGCTAAAAACATTCAGGGGCAGAGACACACACAAACTAAATGGGCAATGAGGGCTAAACAGAGGCAACCGCATGCATCATCTTGCGGTGGCAGCAAGGGATCAAGAACACAGGAAAGCAGGAGCACCTAAGATCCTGCTGTAATTCATCCTTCCTCAGCACTACCACGGGATAACAGAGTACCTAGGTTCTACTGCTTCATTTTCCTGCTTAGAGATGGGACACAAAACAGAATTTCCTGGGTCATCTCTCAAAAGCAAACAGACAAGGGAGAGTGGCTAAGATTTCTCTTCTCTCTCACTTGAAACGCCCTCCTAGAGTTTGAAAACCCTTTTCCAATGAACCTTTGGTGCATCACAGCTTGCAAAGTGGGAGTGTGGAGTGAAGAGAAAATGGGAATCTTTTCAGAAATTAAAGCTATCACAAATTGTTTTCAGTCCGGGATGGGCAGTGTACTGCATTACAGGCTAAAAGCATGACATTTGTGTCAAAATAGAAAAGGAGTTATTTTGTTTTCTGTTGATATAGCAATGAAAATGGCAAAGCACTAATGTTTCAGCAATAAGTGCCTTTCAATCTCCAGCATAAGGAAATGTCTTGTTAAAATGGCATTATTTATAAGAGCTTCAGAAGTATTGATTTATCAAATATATTCCCTATTTCTAGCTTACTAGAAATGAGTAACTTCATATTCCCAGTGATTTTTAAATAATTAAATAAAGCTAATAAAACATATAGGACACAAAATCTAGTGAGAAAATCAATCATTGTATACAAAAAATTGCATACAACAATTACGTTGTACCTTGAGCATGACCTCCACATACAGTGTACAGAGCAAATTATGAAGCTTAAACATCCAGTGTCACACCTGCCCCATGCAGCATTTCAATTGAGACCAAGTGAGTGCTGCCACCCAGCTCAGCACTTTAGGTCACCTCATCATCCATTCCTCCCACTGCATACAGCAGTGAGTATGGTCATTTCAGCAGGCTCATTTCCAACAGAAGCAAAATTCCTGAGTAAATAATGCCCTCAAGGCCCCAACATACCAAATAAGCAGCTTTCCAGAGTGACAACGTCTGCCTTTCCCATAGAGTACATGTTAGAGAGTCAGCAGCAGAAAGTGGGTGCAAGCGACGTCCCAACTCCTGTACAGGACAGAACTTTAATATTGGTAGATGTTGGCTCTGATGATGTGCTCATGTATTGAACTCTTTATTCCATACCACTTACCTATATGCAAAGATAAGGTTCTTTAGAAACCCATGAAATCTAAAAAATCTGGATGTTTCAGAATCTATAACAAGATCATAAAAATGCGCTGCAACCAGAAGTTTTCTCCCTAGAAAGCTGTCTAGACAATCCATTATGTCTGATCAGGCAGCACTGGGCACCAGTGCTTCTTTAAGCACACACCAAGCCAGCCAGTGTCACAAGCCACTTAGGAAACTAAAAAAGCAAGATATCAATGTATCTGTACTAACAATTAAAACGCCCTCAGCCTGGAAGTTTATTCTGAAGCCTGTGGGGAGTTTAAATATTTCTTCACTCATATATTTTGCACTGAACTGGCAACTTGGCCATCATCTAGAAAATCATCATTTCTCTTCTCACCTTTTTGCTTACAAAAACTGAAAGAGAGCTGGCAGGCAGCAAAGGAGGACGTCACCATGAAAGTCAGATAATGAATTGTCACCATGGCTCTAAACTTACCTCTTGCCTTCTTGCATTAAAAATGCTTTAATGTGCTTCCACTGGCAAGATCTGACCCCTACAGCTCCTCAGCCCTGCTAGCCAAGTAGAGAGTGAAGGAGGGAGTGAAGCAGTACCCAGGAAGAGGAAAGCAGGAGTTTGGGACTACCTAAATTTATGCATGTGACACAGATAGGATGCATGTGGAGGTGTTGAGGGCGCATGCTGATGTCTTTGCAAAGCTAGTTCATCATCTCTGAAAGAGATTGGAAGAGATTGTATTGGAAGAGATTTTCTATTACTGGGGACAGGAGGAAAGAAAAGTAAAAAAATCACACCTATCTGCAAGGAGGAGACACAGGAACTACAGGCCAGTCAGGATAACCTCATCTGTGGGATGGTTATGGAAGAAGTCTTCATGGAAGTCACTTCAAAACACAGAAAGTAAAAGAAGGTGACCAGGACAGCCTGTACAGCTTACCAAGCACAAACTGCAACTGACCAACCTGACCTACCAGATAGCAACCTTCCAGTATCTGAAGTGAGCCTGCCAGAAATGGAGAGGGACTCTTCAGCAGCTGTAGTGATAGGACAAGGAGTAATGGGTACAAATTAAAAGAGGGGAAATTTAGGTTAGATATTAGGAAGAAATTTTATACTCTGAGGGTGGTGAGACACTGGAACAGGTTGCCCAGGCAGACTGTGGATGCCCCAACCCTGGCAAGTATTCAAAGACAGGCTGGATAAGGCCTTCAGCAACCTGGTCTAGTGGGACATATCCTGTCCATNAGGAAAGAAAAGTAAAAAAATCACACCTATCTGCAAGGAGGAGACACAGGAACTACAGGCCAGTCAGGATAACCTCATCTGTGGGATGGTTATGGAAGAAGTCTTCATGGAAGTCACTTCAAAACACAGAAAGTAAAAGAAGGTGACCAGGACAGCCTGTACAGCTTACCAAGCACAAACTGCAACTGACCAACCTGACCTACCAGATAGCAACCTTCCAGTATCTGAAGTGAGCCTGCCAGAAATGGAGAGGGACTCTTCAGCAGCTGTAGTGATAGGACAAGGAGTAATGGGTACAAATTAAAAGAGGGGAAATTTAGGTTAGATATTAGGAAGAAATTTTATACTCTGAGGGTGGTGAGACACTGGAACAGGTTGCCCAGGCAGACTGTGGATGCCCCAACCCTGGCAAGTATTCAAAGACAGGCTGGATAAGGCCTTCAGCAACCTGGTCTAGTGGGACATATCCTGTCCATGGCAGGGGGATTGGGACTAGATGACCTTTGAAGTCCATTCCACCCCTTAACATTCTATGAATTCATGGTTTCAAAAGGAAGAGGAGAGCAGTAGGTGTTGTTTATAGTGCCTTTAACAAGTCTGCTGACAGTCTCCTGCAGCATCTTTATTAATGAATTAATGATTGGTTATCGGACGATAAAGAAGGCAGAAAATTGGCTGGATCATTAGGCTCTAAGAATTTCTATTCTCAAAGGAAAAACATACAATTTATGACCAGTTACAAGGCAGCCCACAGGGATTAATACTAGGGCCAATGCTCTTTAATATCTTTTATTAACAACCTGGATGATGGTGAGTTCATGAATACCAAATTAGGGAGAGTAAGCAATAAACAACATCATCTCAATGGGAAGCAAAAGGGCAGATGCCAATCTCTTCTTTCTGCTGATTGTGTCAGGATCTCAGGAAATGGCATGAAGTTGTGTCATGGGAGGTTTAATTTTGCTATTAGGAAAAGGTTCTTCATCCTGGTGGCTGGGCAATTAACAGGCTCCCCTCAAAAGTGGTCACAGCACCAAGCCTGACAGAGTACAAGAAGTGTCTGGATAACACCCTCACAGTGTGATTCTTGGGGCTGTCTTCTAAAGGGCCAGGAAGGAGCTGGACTTCAGTGATCCTTGTGGATCCCCTTCCAACGCAGGAGATTGTATGATTCTATGAACTGAGGACAGCATTGCTATTCCAAGGGATCTCAGTCTGAAGATATGGGCTGACAGGAATACCATGAAGTTCAGGGTTACTGCACAGCTAGGAAGGAGTAACCACACACCACAGTACCAGAACACAGGGCTGACTCACTAGAGAACAGCTTCACAGGACAGCAGCAGGTAGCCCAGCAGGCAATTTGAGCATGAGTCAGAGTGTACACTCATAGTAAAGGCAATCAGTCACTTTCCAGGCTGTGTAGTTGAGCAAATGTGTGGCATGCAGACAGATGGACATGTTTATTCCTCTCTACTCAATGCCCACAAGACACATTATCTGGAGTAATGGGTTCAGGGCTTCCAAGTACAAGAAAGACGTTGGCCTACTGGAGTTACATACTGGAGTGCACTCTCAGGAAGTTCACAGATGAGACCAAGTTGGATGGGAATGTTGATCTGCTGGAGGGTATGAAGGTTCTGCAGAGGGATCTGGACAGGCTAGATCAATAGGCTGAGGCCAACTGTATGACAGTCAACAAGAGCAAGTGCCTTCAGTCACAACAACCCCATGCAGAGCTATAGGCTATGGCAGACTGGCTGGAAAGCTGCCTGGTATAAAAGGACCCGAGGAGTGCCAGCTGTCAGTTGCTGAACACGAGCCAACATGTGCCCAGGTGGCCAAGCAGGCCAATGGCCCAGGCCTGCATCAGCAATAGTGTGGCCAGCAGAAACAGTATTTGACCCTCTGTACTTGGTACTGCTGAGGCCACATCTCAAGTCCTGTGTCCAGTTCTGGGACCCCACTATGAGGAAGACATTGAAGTGCTAGAGCATGTGCAGCTGTGGAGCTGAGAAGGGCCTGGAACACATGTCTGATGAGGGAGTTGGGAATTGGGAGTGTTTAGCTGGGAGAAAATGAGGGTCAGGGGAGACCTTATCACTCTCTGTGACTGCCTGAAAGGAGGATGTAGCCAGGTGGGAGTCAGTCTCTCTTCCAAAGTAACATGCAGCAGGACGAGCAAAAATGGACTCAGGCTGGATCAAAGGAGGTTTGGATTGGATATTAGGAATAAAATCTTCCCAGAAAGGGTTGTCAAGCGCTAGAACATGCTGCCCAGGGTAGCAGCTGAGTGATCACATGTGAACTAATTTAAAAGATTACGTGTGGTGATTAGGGATATGGTTTACTGGTGGATTTGGTAGTGCTGGGTTAACAGCTGGATTTGATGATCTTTAGGCCTTTTCCAACTTAAAAAATTTTGTGATTCTGTAAATGAGCCCAGTGGTGTGCCACCAAGAAGATTAAAGGGCTCGGATATACGTTGTACATGAAGAGGCTAATAGGACCCATTCAGCTTTAAGAGAAGGATTCTTGCTGCCTACAGCTATCTAAGGGGGAAGTGTACAGATCATGGAGGCAGGCTCTTCTTGAAGGCGCCTGGAGACAGGACAAGAGATAATAAACGCAAGTTACAAGGGAAATTCCAATTAGATGGAAGAAAAACTTTATCATCATGAAGTCAGTCAGACACCGGCACAGGTGTCAGAGAAGTTGCGGAATCTCCATCTCTGGAGATATTCAAAACTCACCAGACATGGCCCTGAGCAACCTCTTCTAAATGAATCTGCTTCAAGCAGGGAACTGGACCAAATAACTTCAGAAGTCCCTTCCAAGCCAAATTTAAAGAATGAAGCTCACCATTTAGATCTAGATATGACCAAGTATACAACAGCATGTGACAAGCTCAAAAAGTAGGCAACTGCAAAAGCTTCTCAGCTCTACCAAACCAAAGCAGCAGCTTCACTGTGTGCATGCTCCCTGATGTGAAGGGTGAGCAGACAAACCAGGTCTGTTTGAACATTTCGATGTTTCATCACTGATATTATTAAAGCACCTAATTATTCTGGCTCCCACCCAGAAGGAAAAGATTTTTTCAACATCTCTGTTTATTCACTATTTCCACAGCCCTGGAGGTGAGTTCAGCCTCTTCTCCGAGGTTCCAATTGAGTGGCTCAGCATACAAGTTTTGGAAACCCCAGAGCACCCTCATGTGGCTAGATGTTGCTAGGAGTTCTCCTTCCTCCGTCTGAATTGTGTGAGGCACAAGCAAAATCCACATTTTATTCAGAGGTTTATGTCCCCACCACACAACCAACATGGTTCTTATACCATAAATAATATTTCTGCTGCCACACAGCTCTTCCAACAGACCCTGTTTCAAGTCTCTTCATCCCATCAAAGTACAGCTGGATGACAGGCCTGCTAGATGGCTGGGCAGGGCACCAGAAGCCAGAGCGAACCCAAGAAGAGCACTCCAGAAACACGGTGATGAAACTTGCTCCTGTGCAGCCCCTGTGCAGTCTCTACGTATTACTGCTCATGCCAGACTAGGGAGCAACCTTCACCACCTCTCTCTTTTCTCCTCAGACTGAACAACATTTTATCCTCAACTTAATGTAACCCTGAAATTTCTTGGTAGCAGATAAAGACTTTTCCTTTCCCCTGCTCAACTTTCTTTTTTTTTTTTTTAAATAAAGACAGGCTAGGAGAACAACAGCTGCACTGCTTCTTTCCAGCTCTCCCAACCACTGCAGTGTGCTCCTTGTGCTGCATGGCAAAGGAAAGGCCCTGACACTGCATACAACTCCCTCTACCTAACCCATGCCTGCCTGTCCATCCCCTTTCTCCTTGCACCAGGTAGGCTTCTGGAACAGGCATGGGCCCTTCACATGCTACATTGAGCCTGGCAGATCCTCTTAAATTATAAGCAGAAGCACTGTAAACTGCATTCGAAGTTCATAAAATAACAGCCTACCCATATTTTCATGTTGAAGCCATTCAAAAGCAGCAGCAAGGCTGTTGCCAAGAATGGGTCAAAAGGCTTCAGTCCAAACATACTGCTCTACCACCAAATAACATCTTACTGAAATGATTCTAACTCAGATGAGATTGTACGAGTCTGTGGTTGGCTATTTCCCTACTGTCTGTAAGTTGAAAACTTAAAGGGAGCTGAATAATAATTTTAAAATGCAGTAGCAGCAAAAACAGAACACTGTCCTCCAGATTCCCTGCCCTGATAACAAGTAAACACAGGTAATACCTTCTAAACTCCCTGTTTTAGGGATAGAGAAGATGTATATTGTTTGATTACCACCAATGACAGAAGCCAAATTAATTAATATGTTATACAAAACATTACAAAGCTAATACAGTTGACAGAGGAAACTACAAATATTTTATTTACAATCTCACAATAGTTTGGATCAGAAAAGCCTTCTGTAGGACATCTAGTCCACTCTGTTCAATGGTAACCTGTTAGAAATTCAAAAACCAAGGACATTTCACCTTATGAAGTGGTACTTTGAACCTTGCTGACTAAGAATGGGTAAATTTTTAAACTGTGATGAAGAACCAGTTTGACTACAAGTTACTGTATGCACTACAATAAAATATAAGCAAAGTGTTATTGTCCACATTACACATGATCAGAATAACCTCTTCAGTCTTGAAGGCTTCAGAGGATTCAGTTTAATAACCAAAAGAAGTTGCAGGTGGCAGTTCCAATTTCTCAAGTGTTTTGAAAGAGTACTTTTTAAAAGTACAGCTCTCAAAGCATAGGAATGCTACTGCATTTATCACTGAATGCAAAATACTTCATTTAGTGTATCAACTGTGCTGGTGCAAAATATGTGGCTAATATGAAACAACCACTAGTCACCAACTCCCACATACAAACTAAGGAGAGAAGCATTACAGGCCAGATTAGGTTTTTACTGTCAAAGGTGCCACCTCTGACCTCTGAGTGAAGCCCAAAAGATGAATTTTTTTTTTTTTGTGATGTTGCCAAACCAGAAGTCTGGAAACTAAAATTCATCAATGATTATCAAAAATTACAGACTAAAACTTTGGTTTCATTGCCTGCTAAAAACATAACTTGAAATGTAACTCACTCATCCACATTCATTAGTGGGTGTTCATTCCATTCTCCACCCCACAGGCAACAATGAGCTGACAGGTGGCAACTATTCTTCTTGCTTAACTGATAAACAAGTTAAACCTGGAGAAAAGCAGCTTCCAAACTGAAAGAAGCTGGAAGCTGATTCTATTTCAGACCTGCTCAAGAACTTGCACAGCTGAAAACACTTTTTCCCGGAGCTGTCGGTTAAAGGCCATTACCTCTCTGCCTACCAATTCTAGTTTCATCTTAAATGAAGCTAAAATATCGTAGTTCCAAAACAAAGCCCAAAATCAGTAGGAACCTGTTCCACCATCATTGTGCCAACCAAAACTCTAGAAAAAAGGATTAAGTGTTACCACCCAAATAAGACCTCTCTCCACTAAGTTATGCTACCTACATAAAGAAAATAGCAGGTCAGCAGCCAAAAAAGCTGTTTACCTGACAGATACATGTCATTCCATTTTCAGATAACTGGCAGACCCAGTAACAATCCACTATGAAGCATGCTGACTAAGAACATAAGACTTCAACTTGAGAAGATGAACCCATGCACTAGCATGAAGTAAGACGTGCTCCACAGATCTCATACACTAATAAACCAGAAAGCAGAATCAAGACAGGAGTCCTTGGCACTTCTTGGACTCTGAAAAAACACTGTGAGTTTTTTCAGATATAAACCACATTTCATCACCTTACCTTTCTCCAAGAGGCAACTCAAGCAACTGTGTTTAGGTAACACAGGCCTGTGATAGGAGGCACCCTATCAAACACGCCTGAGATTCCTGTCCTGTTCTGGAGATAACCAAATCACAGCAGAGCCTGCCTGTGCTGGCTCACATACTCATCAAGTGGTCACAGACAGTGTAAGAAGTATGCTCAGGAGGAGGAAGCAGGAATGTCTGAAATTATGGAGTTTGTCTTCCCATGATGAATTCCTACTTCCCTGGAAATATCTGAACATTTGCCTGCTGATAGGAAGTAGAGAATCAAATCCTTATTTTGCTTTGCCTGTATACACAGCTTTTGCTTTACCTATTAAAGTATCTTTACCTCAACCTAGGAGTTTTTTCACTTTTAGCTTCTGATTCTCCCCTCTCACCCTCTGCAGGGGAGTGAGTGGGTGGCTCAGCTGGCAAGAGTTGCCTGACGGGGTGAGCCCACAACACAGGACTATTCCCTACAGCTTAACTACAAGTACTGATGTTAAGTCTGCAGTTCATAAATGGAACAATACATCTGAGATCAGTTTAAGACTTGGAACATACTGCCTTATACTTGACGTATCACTCATGCAGGTAAATGTCAGTCTCTTCCACTTCTATTGCCCAGTTCATCCATGCATCCCATGAAAAGAAATACCCTTAGGTTTTCTAAAGGTGACTACCTTTACTTTCATGCAAAGCCACCACCTGTCTCTCAGGCCTAAACCTGCTACATGCCATGCATTCCAAGAGTGACTTGTCCACCTGGATCCCTCACCACTTCATCTATAAGTCTGTGGATTTACTGCAATTCTTCCTCTCACATTGCTCCTCCCTCCAGAGAGCCACGTGGCCCAGTTACCTCCAGCATAGGGAAATGGGAAAATAAAAGAAAATCCATTCCTGAACACTGTGGTCAGGAATGTACTTTCACAGCACACAGGCATGCAGGAAAGGTCTCTCAGGAATACAGAATTTAAACTTATCCTTCTCTTTTATACCTTCTGAATAATACCAAATAAGCCTGCAAAAAGATATGGCCTCCTATTGAACCACTTCCAACATTTTCAACAGGACAGAAAAGGCCACAGAATTTTTTTTTTGAGGCCCATTAGCCTGAGGGGCTGAAGAAAGATTTACACTGAATAGAACTTCAAAACCTGAGTATCTACTGGGAATCACAGAAAACAGACTGATCCAAACTAATTTTTCTCATGTTTTCTGAAGAAAAATTATTTTAGTGTTGATCTTGCAATGGTTCAGGACAAATTCCCCATGGAAATAAAAGAACAAGTTTTCAAATTAAACTCTTCGCTCTCTCTGTGTCTATACTTAAAAAAAAAAAAAAGTTATCCATTCAGTATGCAAACAATTTCTAAGCTCCTTTAAAAAATAAAATTGATAGTGTTCTATTTGGATTGAATTATTCTGAAATGCTTGAAGAGTAAGTAACTTAGGCCTCCAGCACAGACCCATACCTGTAAAGACAAATTATTTTCCAGACTTGTGTTGGTCTCATTTGCAATATCAACTAAAAAGAAACCAAAATTATGTATTAATAAAGACACCATGTTTACTACTTAAGTATTTACTTAAATTTCAAATTGCCCCTACATCCTTATAATCTCCCTTTCTTAATCTCTTTTGTCTCCTAAAAGGTCTAAAAATTGATGCAGAAAAAGCAAGGGGAAATTTCTGTTCCCACCATACACAGAATTACAACGAAAGTGTCAATGCAGACAGGTGCCATTTTCTCAGACAAAGCAGACCTGAATTCTTCAACAACTAGAACTCCATTAATTAAAAAAAAATTAAAATCACTTTTTTAAAAATTAGAAAAAAAAAACAAACAAACCACAAAACTAAACAAAGCAAAACAAACAAACAAAGAAAAAGTATTTTTGGCATCCTATTTTCTCACAGACATGCCATTACAATCCCTTTTCCTAGACATCCTCCCCAAAATACTAACTAAAGCACTCTGAAATTAGTCTAACGAGGATACACATAATCCTGAGGAGAAGGGATTGAAATCCTACCAAGAGCACTTCCATGTTTAGTTAGGCACACGCAGAGGGTGCTGACAGCCCAGCAACAACTCTGTTCTCACTGTTCCAGCTGTACAGCGAATTCAGCTACTGGGGAGCACAGTGCAGAAGTCAGACACTTTCAACAAAACTCAAGTGCTGCCCACAATCAGCAAGGAAAGCTGTGCCTCTGCTGTGTCCCCAGCTCTGCTCAGAGTGTCGGGGCTGGACAGAGAAGCACAGTGTGCATGTTACTTACAGAACACCCTTGGAAAAGCACAGCGCTCGCCTGCAAGCTGTGCAGGATGCCCTGCTGAACCCAAATACTCTGAACAGAAGAAGACAGAGAGCTGATTAAATGAAGTTTACATCCTTCATGGCACATGTAATGTACTAGTGTGTCTTGGGGTGATTCTGTGACAATAGTGTATTCCCCATTGCCTGCTTGAAGTTTTTTGCACCTTTAAACTGCAGCCATGAGAACTCTTCAAAGTGGCTCACTTGACCTTGAAGCTAGAATGTTTACATATTTTTACCCAGCTTGAGACTTTTCTCCTGCTCGTAGCAGAGGAAGAAGGTTTTTGCTCTCAACTTTTTGGCTTTTAGCTGGAGAGGGACTGAGACCTGCCTCAGCAGCTTCTGTTCCTTTTTGGACTGTTTTTGGCTTGCTTCTTCATCCGAGACCAACTCACCATCTCTGGGACAGTCGGTGGGAATCTGCCCCTAGACCTGGTAGGGCTCAGCTCTGCTTAGGCCTTGGGCCTAGAAGCTAAGTGAAGGGACTGTGGGAAATCCACCAGCCTCCACCTCTGGAATGGGAGGGGGGTTCAGTGTCCTTTTCTGCCCTGTGCCTGAAGGAGGTGGAACTCTCTTTGTTAAATAAATATGGTTTTTTCACTTTCATTTGAGAAATTCTTTTCCGAACCCGTGGGGAGAGGGGCTGCTGGGACCCGCCTGCCCGGTCAACAGGAGAGAGAGAGAGACGCCCTTTTCGGGTTGTTTCCTCCTGGATCTGTGTCCAAACCGGCACATAGTGCTGTTCTAGAGTATGTCAACACAGTGGTGGTGCTGTTGAACATCACAAGCCAACTGATGCCCTGAGTTAACTAAAGAGCAGAGACAAAAGGAGAGGTGAAAGTCTGAGTAATTCACCAGGCTGTCACACTGCCAGGGGAAACCATGCAACAGATACCTGCACCTGCTAAATTCACATTACTGTTTTCTCCTAATTATTATGCAGATATGTCTGTGAAGTCAACTATACACACATTTTTACATTTCTTTTCCCCCCCCTCTAAAAAATTTAGTTTAAAATATTTTGCCACAGGTATTTGGTGAATTTAAGTTTTTGTCATTTCATTACCACTAGTTTTTATTACTGCTGTTTTAAAATTTAATGTTATTTGATGAGATTTTGTTGACTTAAGACCAAGGTTCAGGATTCAGCAGTACAGCAAATTTAAAATCATCTTCAGAGAAGGAAGGGAATACCAGAAATGTATTTCAAAATGTTTACCCTTCTACTTAGAAGGAAAAAAAAAAATCCATCAAGTCCCATCCACTTTGAGACTGACCTGCCACACCACTGAAACCACTCTGAACAACTTCAAACAATACAGGCTCTTTAGAGAAATGGTAGTGTTTTGTTACTTCTTTAGTGATTTTGTTACCCCAACAGTCTCCAACACTCACAGGGCTCAAAACATATATATGGAATTTGTATTTTAGTCAAACAGATTAATACACTTACTCATTTTTGTTCTAAGTTATTTCATCGTGAAACAATAAACAAGCAAAACCCCAAATTTCATTCAATTACAGCTTGCTCAGTCTCAGCAGTTGCCATGCCAGCAGGTACTAAGTAGAACTAGATACCTGCATTAGAAGACAAAGGAAATAAAGCATTAATCCTTCAGAACTGGACCTACTTCTTTTTAACCTTTTCTTCGCCAAGAAAATAAAGGGAAATAATTTTATTTCTCTATGGAATCAGAAAACCCTACACTCTGGGGCCAACCATACTATAAATTTTTTAGGTCACTCAAACTGCAGCAATCCTCCCCTACACCCTCAACTCTCTCTCAGTACTGACTGACAGAAAGTCACTTTTCAGAGTCATGTGACAGAGATAAAGACTTTTTCAGATAATATGTGGGAAAACAGTGGCATTAAGTGATTTTTTGACCTACTGGCAATAAAACAAACCTAAAAGCAATCTCAAGGAATTCAGTTCCTATTCAAGGAGAGGCATCAAACAAATGCCTCTGTATTTATCTAACAAGTTCACCTAAAATTCATTGGTAGCCCAGTACATTTTCAGATTAATTCTTCAATGGCTCTATAACAAAACAGCTTTCATAGATCATCTTCAATTAAAAACATAATTTACTACATGAGCAGAAAAAGAAAGTAATATAATAATTTCTAAAGCCTAAAAATATATTGAAAAAGTTTTTACACCACTGAAATACTCAAAGGACATTAAAAAAACAATTCGTTGTTCTTGAGCAGAAGTTTTAATTAAAACTCATTAAAGGACATAGTGAGAATGCACTAGCACATGAAAGTACGGCAAATATTCCCCTCAGCTAATCTCTAAGTGAGCTTCCCCAGAACTGTAGCAAAACACAGCACTGCAGGGCAGAGCTCAGTTAAGCCCTCTGTAAATTGATCATAACATATGCTGTGACACAAAGCACTGTGCACCCCACCCTTTATACCACCAGCAAATACTTCTCTATGCACATTATACACAAACAGCTCAAAATATTTCTAATTTCTTTATAGCAGTGAAAATTGTCATATTTCGAATTTGCCCACCCAGTCTTTAAACTTCTGAGCAATAGGTTGTCTTGTTCCTTAGTGAGAATTCAATCCATCCCATTTTGCTAAGCAACTCCAAAACAAACATCAAGTAATACCTATTAACCAAATGTTTCAGACTTAGATCAACTGGATTAAGATGCATGGTGCTTCATTCTACATGTTTTTAAGCTATCAAACTACCAACAAATAACTTTTTAAACAAAAACACAAGAAAACATTGATTGAAATAAGTGAAAGGTCACAATAAATTATTTATTTTTGTTTAATTTCAACCACTTGAAACTGACAACTGTTTCTAGCTCTGACACTGTAAATAAAGCATTGCTGAAAACTAGTAAAAGACAACAGGAATACAGGCACAAGGAAAACAGAACTGCTTAAACATTACATTCCAATGGTTAGTGTTACAAGCCAGTGAGAATGACCACACAAATGAGAGTTAAACAAAACAAAAAAAAAGTTTGATACCAAATCCAGAAAAAATGTTTCGAAAATACAAAAGGAAAAGGTGCTTTGCAAAAATACTGGTATCAGACAAAAAAAAAAAAACCTAAAGCATGGATTTTGCCCCTAAATCTGAAAGGGGATAGCTAGAAGATTAATCATTAAAACAGAGTCTTACTTAACCTAAGCAGGGATGGCCTTACGGCTTCAAGTAAGCACTCAGGTTAATAATACTCTTGGGCAGTTTCAGTGCTAACTCCCATTTAATTAACTGAGACTCATTTTGCCGCAGTAATGTTCTTCTGTGCCCTGGATATTTCCAGCTGATCCCTCTCTAACTCCAGAACTGCAACAGAGCACAATTGGTACCAATGGAAGACTCTAAATCAGTTCAGTTTAAACCAGTCTAAAAGTTGACTTTGGGGAACTTCTATGTCAGCGTAACTTCTTTGATACAATACCCCAACTAATTTAAAACAAAATTACAATTACTTGACTAAAACTGTAATTCTAAATATTAAAGAGTGGAAAAAATACTGCAAGGCTGGTTTGCACCTAATATTTCCTGTTCCTTAGGTAAATTAAACAACATGGATTCCAACTCTGAAACTGAATATTAGAAGCTCTCACCTTGGTCATTACTAATTCCCACATAATAATTTTGAGGCTGCTCTATAATGAAAAAGAGAGGAATATTTACAAGGATGCACAGCCACTTTGCTTCAATTTCAAGTGTTGTGTGAAATTTCTTATCTAGCATTTTGAGCATTGCTGAAAGATACCTCTATATATTTCATTTTTCCTCCAGTGTTAGAGCTGAAAGAGGAAAACTGAGTCTGGAGAGGGGGATGTCTCTGTTAAGCACTATTTTGTTCATCCAGCTTCAGGAAGGAGAAAGGAAGATATCCTTGAGACACACAACGTGGTCAATTCAACTGCCTTCAAAGAACTGGTTTCTGAAATAGAGCTGAAAGCATCTTTTCCTCTATGAAAGTTAAAAGTGGGAGGTGAAAAATTAAAAACAAATCAGACACCAGGTTTTAGTATGTCAAGAAAAGGTAATGCAAACATTCTCTATAGAAATGATTATGCAATCATTCCCAAAAATGATCACAGAAAGTAGCAAATCACAAAATATGTAGTTAAGGGGACAACTTCATGCAGAATGGGTTTTGTAAAGTACATACCCAGATAGGATCTCTTGGGAGGTGCTTTGATTTCTTCATCCTTACTATCTGCAGCTACATAAAAAAAAGAGTTGAAGGGAAAAAAAAAAAGAAAGGAAAGACAAACAGACTTTTATGATTAAATGCAACTGTGGTTATCTGAGTTCCAGTTTAGTCAGTTAGTACATTTTATTCATTAAAAATAATAGCCAGACCAAAACATGCCAGGAATTCTTAGTCCCTATGCTTTCTATAAGGTTGCCATCCTATGATGTTAAGATGGGACTGGGCAGTAGGAAGTCCCAGAACAGCCTCAATGCACAACCCAACAGCAGTGTACCTAAAAGTGGAAAATAAAGGCTTAAAAATCAGTGAAATAGACAGCTTGATTCTTACTTTAGACTACATAAACTAACTTTTCATGATCAGAGAAAACAACCTGTTACCTCAGCAACACTGGGTGTGTGGATATGTATGTATAAACAGCTGAGACAGTGGTTGCCTTGCCTCCAGTGGAAAATGCTGTTCAAAAATACTGTCACAAAGCCCAGCATCAAGAAGGAGAGAACAGATCTCATCTGCAACCATGCTGCATGCTAAACATTTTTTACTCTAACCGTCCTCTGCCAGTTGAAAACTGTGTATTACACAAGAGAGTTTTCCAGTGCCAAAACCAAAGCTCTTCAAAGCATCAGAGTGCTATAGTAAGATACAAGTTATAAAGCAGATTAAGTCAAAGAGCAAAACTGGATGAACGACAAGAGGAAATCATCATGTAGAAACACAAGAGCCCATGTTCTACTTGTGAAGCCTGGACTGCAAAAGCAAGGAGAGATGTCCAAGAGTCTCCTTTCAACAAATGCTGTCCACTCGTTTTCAGTATAGTTCATACATTCAGGGGGCTCAAAATCTGTCACAATGTCTTGGGCACAACTACAATCTTTGTTGGGGAGAGGTTGGAGACTGCTTTGGGGTAAGAAAAAGAAGGTTCTTCATAGTGTGTCTGTCTCTCCAAGAATATGAAGAGACTGCTCTGGCCTACCAATATTCCCAAAAGTAACCAGATGTTTTCAGCTGTCTGTATCTGGGACCACCTTATTTCATCCATCTCTTGGTTCTCAAGTCAAGACATAGCACATGCATATTTTGCATTTCAATATTCAGCTCTTTAGCATGGTAGCACCACCATGCCCCAAACTACTACAAAACTTTGAACAAAAACTACAACAAAATTAACACGAACCCTGGCCCTTTCTGTACTGAGCCAACAACGCATCATACATATGGCTGCACAGATACAACTTTAAAACTTGGGAACAAATATGGAAAGCTATTGTTACTACAACAATGGTACCAGGAGATCTGCATTAGAGCAGTTAAGATGTAGTGAGGTTAAATACAGGATAAAAGATGTTCTCATTCTCAGATGCTCTCAGCAGGCTATTGTTCATGCCTGCTGATTTCACCTGAAGATTCTTTCATGTAGCTTTCAAAGCATTAGTATGCAGGGGAGAGAACTATTCTATCAATGGAGGTTTTAAAACCAAATTGTGGTATTTGTTGATTTTGTATTTTGCCTGTTTTGGGTGCTGGCTTTTCCTGATCTGAATTGTTAAAAACAGGCTACACAGACCAAGTTTTTTAAAAAAAGGTAATAGAACAGTTGGATAGATTAAGACCACTTGCTCCATTTTCTATGAGCATGTACTGAAGGATAAAGCTTATATATCCAAAACGAAAACTCAGAGAAGGCAGCAACAGCACAAGGTGGGTTCCACAACTTTCAACTTAATTTCATTCTGCAATACTAAAAGGGAGCAGGGGAAAATCCTATAATTGAGAAGTAACTGTGAGAAGGGGAAAAAAACTATGAAAACTCACATAACCTTTTTAAGTTCTATATATAGAGTCTAAAAAAACCAAAATCAAGCATTACTAGAAAGTCTAGGGAAACTGCATTTCTCATGCTATGATAGTTACCCTACAAATCAAAGTATAAGCAAATTGACTGAATGGTTTTATATATTCTGAGTAGTTATTGATATTTTGAGTATTTTAAGCCAGTAACACCACAAAAAAGGCTAAAGAATAAGCTTGTCAGGATTTGAAGAGATTGCTTCTTAATGCTTTGAGATAAGGAAGCAGATTCCTTCTGAATTAGTTACTACTTAAGGGACCTAATTTGTGAGAAAAATAAAAACAAAAGCAAAAAGGCAATTCCCACATAACTGAAAACATACTTATGGTAAACAGACTTATGCCACTTGGAAGAAATGCCACATTTAACAATAATATAAGAAAACAGCAAACTCCCTTCCACTGAAATATTCTATTCTTTCTAAATATTTTGGATTATTTTGCCAAAACATTCAAAGGGAGGATAGAAAAGAAAAACATTTAAAATGAAGACCAGATGTGTGAGAAATAATAGATTATATTATCGTACAGAAATGGTGTACCTTCCCTCAGGATTCTGCAAGGTTAACCAAAAAACAATTACTTCAAACCTAGCTCTTCACTTCCCAGAAAGCTACAAGGAAAGAAAGTAAGTACACAGATTTATCAGCTTGCCTAGATCACCATAAAACTTTAGAGATAAGATTAGGTGTATGATTAGAAACACAGTTCTCACTCCTGCTCAAATTGTGCTTGAAACCTATCCTGCCCAGCTTGAGAGGAGCTTTATACTCATCTGTATGTTTATTCTGAGACATCATACAGTTGTCCTTACTAAAAATCAACCCCATGTAAGAAAAATATTCCAACTATTCTCAATGTTTGTGGGAGGATACAAGCTTTTTGATGAAAACAAATAATTAAGGACCACAAGTAAGTAAAAATCAGTCTCTCTAGCAAATTCCATATGACAAACTGAGTTTTAGGAAAAAGGATCAAGTAACACAATGCAACCTTAAAGAGTTTATATCATCTGTCAAGGGAAGGACTAAGGATTACCCCTTAGGAGGTAAGGAGACTGTGTCTTTCAGGAAGAGTTGCTTAAAGAGTGCTATACATTAAACTGAAGAGCCTCCCTTTTTTGTCCAAAGGTTACTGAAAGAGCCTTATGTGTAAATGTGCACAAGAACAATTTCCTCTCAGAAAAAGCAAACAGAGAAACCTCTCCATCACTCCACAAAATGCTAGCACAAACAGCAGAGGAGGAAGAGAGTATACATGCCCCTTCCAAATGCTTCCTGGATTTTACCTGCTACTAAATCTGGCTGACAGTAGTTTTTAAGTCATTCATCCTGCCAGACTGACAACCCCTGTGAACACAGCAGCTTGTGTTTGGAAGCTGGAGTGCAGCTCCTCTTCCACATGAATTCACTTACCTGAGTATTTTCTCGCTATGCTCCACAATGAGCAGAAATGGAAGTAGCTTCCTTAGCTATTAGATAAATCACCCTACTGCACAGCCAGGAGCTGCTGCCTTCTAATGATGACTGTGGGTATTTGGAATTGGATCAGACCCTCAATTATTAGAGAGTGTGGAAGAGAACAGATGGAGAGAATAAATTATACATCCTTAATGGCAAAACAACTGACAGAAAGCTGATGGTGTTAATTGTATTCTTGTTGGTAATAAGGTGTTACATAAAATGTAAGTCAAAGACAACACAGAGAAACAAAAACCTACGCCTTTCACGCAGGGAAAAAAGCAAGGACTTTGCACAAATACTGAACATTTTATTAAATAGAGAATAATAGTCTGGCCCAACTGAAATTATCAATGCCTAAAAATTAAGAAAAATAAAAAATACAGGATAATTCCCATAAATCCCAACTAATCCCACACTAAAGCCAAAGGAAATGGTACACAAAGAGATAGTTTTGCAGCTAAGATAAGAAGCATCTGGTTTTTTGACAGTCAGTAACTCAAGTAAACAGAAAATTATTATCTACAAAAGCAAATGTCTTCAACATTTAAATAATAGAGTATGATCATAATTAAGTACTTGGTAAAAAGTACAGCTAAGAAAATAACTTCTTACTCCAGCCAAGATCTTTAAAAAAATCCAGGCTAGCACACTAGTATAACAACCAGCTCTATATTCAGAATGTGGTGTAAAATACTAAGGACAACTCCAATTTCTAGACTGAACCAAGACCTGCCTGAAATAAAATTTCAGCTGTACATTTTTATCTGGAAAATAAGCAGTTTAAAAAAAAAAAAGTTCAGAAAGTGCTACAGTGGGGAGACTGGATTGCAATTAAGACAGAACTTTTGTACTAAGTACAGCACACCATACTTCCAGAAATATTTCATCTGCAAAAGCCGTTTCCCATCACTGACCTGCAAAAGAGCGGCGTTTCACGTTTAGCTCATTGGACACACGAACTTCAGTGCACAGTTTCAGCATCAGTAACATTGTTATGATCATGATAATGCTCTGCCACAAAAGAGGGGATTCAAAATGCCTTCCAAACCTAAAAAAGGAAAAGAAAATATGTAAAACATCTAAGCACCTGGAAAAGAAAATGCTAACACTAACAGGTATGGAAGGCTGAGGAAGTCAGTCACCAGACCTAGTTGCACATACAGTAGCTCAGAGCAGAAGCATCTGAGAACCTTATTTCAGCATCCCAGTGGACTGATCCTAGAGATGCTGAAGCAAGAAGCTTAAGTCTTTGCTTCAAAAACCAGAAGCAAACCTATTGTTTTGAAAGGAGAAGCACATTCATTAAGCTCTAAGTTGGTACAGAGAGACCAGAGAATTATGCCACATTAACACCAGTTATGTGTGCTCTCCACACACACACTCCAAAGACTTCACATGGACTTCTGTGCAAAACTTCTCTTTCTCAATTTTTTAT
This sequence comes from Notiomystis cincta, assembly GCA_013398075.1. Taxonomy (NCBI): domain Eukaryota; kingdom Metazoa; phylum Chordata; class Aves; order Passeriformes; family Notiomystidae; genus Notiomystis; species Notiomystis cincta. The sequence continues at coordinate 13,258 of VZRX01013346.1, read as the reverse complement.
TTTTAAATTAAATCCTAGAAACAATAGCATTTGACCTATAGAGAAATAAATACCTACAGCCCTTCTAGACATTTGAGTGGAAAAGCCAGGTCTGCAGAACACACCAACTATTTAATCAATTTTTGTCTTATTTGGATCAGGATTGGGTAAGTAAGGAAGTACAGATGATGTGTCATGGGAGCTTCTGAGCACTTTCTTCATATAACAGAGAGGGTGAACTTGGATTGTGGCCAGTCTTGACTGAAGAGCTTAGTCTTAAGTGATTGCACAAGATTCTGCTGCAGGAAAAGGAGAAACCTTTAGTGGAGATCAGTGCTGTTCCAAGATCCTCTTCCTACATTACTTGATGAAAGCTCAGCAATCCCCACCACACACTCAGTAAGTGCATTCGGGGTAAAGGGTGGAAGCTGATCATGTGCAGCCCTTGAACCACACTGCATTTACAACAGGAAGGTGACATACACATCACAGTGAGCTGCTTCTCTATGCTCAGTTCTGCTAGGTTTTATGCCTTGAAGATGGAGATGCTGAGGAAGTGATTTGGTCAGAACATACTATTGTACTCCCCGGCTCCCTCACCTGTACCGTAAGGCATACAGGCTTTCTAAATTTCCTAACAGCACAGTTACTAAGGTCAATCTTTGACCACATCATGCTGACTGAGTCCCAAGCCTCACAGGCATGGCAATTATTGCCCTCTTCTTGACAGTTCCTGTTTTATAGCACCCTGGCAAAATGTAATTTGTTATGCTTGGGCTACTTTCACAGCCAAGCTCCATGCTAGTAAAAACCAGCTAGGTTCACCATCATGCTCTCTCACACTAGTGCATTTCCACTACAGCCATTTCAACAGCAAGAGATTTTTTGTTATGAGTCAACTAATAAGGAACAAGAGAGAGACTGGAAAGTCCTTCCCTAGCTTCCTTGGAAATCCTGTGCAGAAGAGCCAAGCAGCCCACATCAGTGAAAATGGCCAAGTGTTTCCTGCCTAATGGCATGCAGCTGGGGAAAAGTACAACACCTGGATCCTCCATACCACTGCCAGAGGGCCCACCTCAGTAACCACTGGAGGAATAGTGGTTCTGTGATCTTTAGTCCCCCACTTCTTTCTACCCTCGATGGAGCCATTACTGTAACAAATTTGGAGGACACTATGAAGAAAGAATTAAACAACACAGCTGATAAGCATAATCATAGGCAGTGTGTGCTCTGGATAAGGCTTTCACTGCACTAGTTCAAAATGCAGGGGAAAAGAACCAAAGTTTGGCTAGCCTATGCCCCAGGTTCATGATTCCAGAGATCATTCAGCCTGTGTTGCTGACTGTGGCCAAGTTCCCCTCATCTACTGGAATTCGATACTATTATATTTGTCTCTTACTCAGGGATTAGAAAAATAAGGGAAAGACTTACTGAGAATTACGGAGCAGTTAATTATAAACCAGTTTACATCAGGTTTAGAAAAACCATCTCCAATTACAAGTGTATTTGCATGTAAAAATACAGTAATGCATTTAAGAGGGACTGAGCTAGCAGCACAAGAAGTTTGAAGCTATTATGACAGTAAATCCAGTCACAGGTCACCACAAGGTTAGATTCTCCCTGAGGATGAGATTCTTGGTCATTCACTAATGGATGCCTCACAAAAGTACTGCTTGCAGCATAAATATCCACTCACTACAAATACAAATAAACACAACCACCTGCTTGTCTGATAGCAACAATTTGTCATGAGATGCAGAGCCTCTCCCCCAAACATAAGTGGGAGGGGGCAGAAAAAGTAAAACAAAACTCACAACACACAAGGGAGTTAAAATGAAAATTTAAAAATTCTTATGGGAACTTCAAACAATGCACACCACCTGTAGGGTTTTTCACAACTATCCTGTCAAATACAAGAAAGGTTATACAACAAAACATACTCATGTGAAATGTATCTCCCCAAACACCAAACCCTAGAATGAGTCCTGCAGGCAACACAACTCTCTAAACTATATCACATATTCAGGAAAACAAAAAGCTGCAATGGAGACCAAAAGGCAGAGCAAACTACACCACATGGATTATACCACACTACTGGGCAGCAAGACTGAAGGGAATATCAGTGTCAAGGACCACTCTTGGATTCTTGAAGCTGTAAAAGTAAGGCCAGAAGACTCAGTTTGCTCACAAACACCACTCCAACCTGCTTACTCTACTTTATATTGATATCAGGGCATGCCACAGCAACACTAATCCAGTTTAAGATTCCTCAGGCCAACTTGAGCCAGGAGCAGTATGGGATGTAAGCCCTGCAGGGAGAGTGTGCCATTCCACGTTCTGTTTCTGTTCTGCCTTGCAGACATTATTCCTATCTCTGGCTAAGCAGAAGCCAGGAGAGAAGGAACATTAAGGTAATTAAAGCACCTTATGAGAGAAAGATGAAGAGCCTTAGGATACTAGAGCAGGCTTGCAGAAAAGAACAGCTTTGGAGTCCTGGGAGTGAGGGGTCACCACTGTTATTCTGTATTTTCATCCCATAACTACAATGTTGTATAATAAAGTGAACAGTGACACTTGCAGTATTCAAGGAACTCAGACTTCATATGTCAGACTACAAAGAGAGAAAGAGTTTTTCCCTTGTTTACTTCATTTGTATAAACAAAAGAACCTTTATTTCCTGTACTAGTCAAATACGCAAATAAAGGGAGGGAGTGGCTTACACGCTATTAGTGTTTCCATAGCCTTCAAATGACTAATGCATGTTCAGGGTGATGAAGACAAGAGAAGTGCATGCTCAAGCCAGAGCAGAGACTAACTAGTTATTGAGAAGACTACATAATTCCATTGGTAAAATTCAATTTTGCAATAATCCTGCTATTCCAGTCCTGGGCCTACTCAAAACAAAGCAAATGCCAATTGCAAAAAAGAAGGCTAAGCTAGACCGAAAACAAAAGTTTTGCTTATCACTTTTCCTAAGGCATCTTCGAAAAGAAACTGACTGCTTTTGGTGCAGCCAGATCATCATCCCCCTGACCACTGTTTCCTCCTATACTCCTGGATGCTGTTCCAGCTTTCATCTGCTGTCTGCTACAGATTTTTTTCAGATCTTTGGGAAGTTGCAGATTCTAGGCAACATGGAAAGCACACAGGATACACCACACACTATCAGAATCATGACAGATAGCCCAGGGTAGCCGCATGGCAGCTGTGCTGAAAGTCATCCCGTGCAATTACAGAATTTAACCTGTAGGGTTTAAGCAGGAAGAAGTAGAAACAAACTGGTTTTGCAACAGGATTTTTTGATATGAGGTTCCTCTTGACATATAAATTTCCACGACTTTATGCATCATCCCAAACAAAACTCCTCACTTGGGCATACAAAATTCTACTTTACTTTCTGCACAAAAGAGTAGTGTATCTTATCCCTGCTCCCTGGCACTCATACAAAGGAGGAGGAATTGCATAACACTTCTGCTCTCAATATCTGAGCAAGATTCCACCAGCAGGCCATACGTCAGGCAGTCTTTCAAAGTTGTAGTCATTCTGCCAGCTTGATGTATAGCATCATCCCACATTCCACACATGGTAAAAGCTGGCAAGATCCATTTTAATAACAGAAGCCTTAAAAGCACAGGTTTCTCTTTCTTATAGAAAATTCTTCAGACATCACTGCTCTGCTTTCCGAAGCCAGAGCAATACTAGACAGCAGAGATCTAGTTCCACAAGTGGCACTGTAGGCGTTACAGCATAATAAATACATAGGAATCTACCCCTTACGAGCAAGTTCACCATTTCTTTATAAATTACTGCCAGCTCCATACTTGAGTCTCCAAATCTCTATTTTTAAACCTCTTAACCTCTTATTGTTAGAGAGTTTATTCCATTGACTCCAGCACAGAGAGCTCTCGGTTCTATTGATACTGCTGTTTTAAGAAGACTTTTTGTTTCAGGTCAACTGATGTGGAATGGGTAGAGGGTTACCTTTGCGCAAAAATAAAACAGTCCATTGTCTCCATCCTGTCCCTGGCTCTCAGAACTTGTTCCCATGGTTTGCCTTAAGGCAACTATTTTGTGAGAACAACTCCACAACTGGATAGTTTTATTTTCTGGTTTGGGATTTCTGTGGCACTGCTGTAGGAATTTTAATACAGTGTTGCATGGAATTGCAGCTGAAAACATTTGTAAAGAACACTGTCGTCTTGGAAAAGATACAAACCATATTATATAATGACATCCATTTTACAATACATAAAACTGAAAAAAAAAAAAAACAAAACCAAAACAAACAAACAAAAACTTCTGGGAATAGCAGGGAACATAAGTACTTTTGGCTGCACTTAGTCAAGATACATATAAAAATGTGTATGCTGATTTCTAAGAAATCTATAGTTCATTTTCCTCTAGCTATTTATTCTCATTTTAATATTAGAAGAAACTGTAATTTATCTCATCATAAGCTCTGTTTTAAAAAAGAAAGGGTGAAGAGAGAGAGGGGGAAGACAGGGAGAACTCACAAGTAAGTTTTCCTGCATCCTCCACCCCCAACTGATTACACAACTCTCACACGCCTTCTGGTTCCTGTTCTCCATCATGACAATGCAAATCCACTCAGCTGGCAGCCTGCAGGCCACACAAACCCAGATGATGTGTGCACTTTGGTCTAGGGCCATGGGGAACTCTGGAGCCATCCCACAATTACCAAACAGCCTGGGATAGCTTAAACAGATAATTAATCACCTCAAAGTTCAGGGTATCCCTTGAGCAAGGAAACAGATCTAACTCAAGAACATATAATAAGGCATAAGGCACAAGCTATCCAAAATGGTAATGGAAGTGTTTAAAAATGTAGGGGAAATAAAATTGCTATAGTTTTTTGGGTTTTTTTGGAGCAGGTCATACACTTTCATATGCACTAGAATTACAAAAGCTGAGAGTTCTGCCTCTCAGTGTCTATCCACAGTGCAAACTTTCCCCAGGCTGACCAGTCCAGAGAAAAAATGGCTTGTAGGGTTGGAGAAGACAGACAGGAGAAGCAGTACTGACAATGCGACGACTAAACAAAGGGGCAGCTAATGCAGTCATGAATCATACCCAGCAGCTATATTGGCACCTCAAAATAAATATTGCTTTGACATGTTAAATAAAATTGTAATAGATTACTACTAAAAATAAAGTTAAATTAGTATATCAAATCTACAACAGCACAAAATCTGTTTTTACGCTGGTAAACAGAAATTCCTTTGCGTGATATAGTAAGCAAACTGCCTACTTTTCAATTTTTTTTTAGAACCCTTTTTAAAAAGGCAAAAGACTTAAAAAAAAAAAACTTCTAGTTTCCTTTTCCTAAACAAAAGCCATGCATGCACAAATAAGTGAAGTAGAATCACACCCGTTGCTATCCATACCCAGTCTTCATTCTTCCAGACCAATCCTTTCTTAATGTTTTACACAAAGTTCTGGCACATTGCTGAAACACAGCAAGGCCAAACACACATTAACTGAAAGCAGAAATATCTCTTTAAAGATGACATTTTGAGACATTGTGCGAAAGAGAAGCATGAAAAATGGATACTGTGTTACTGTCATCACTAGCAAACTAAAAACTCTTTGGGCACACCCTGAAATTAAGTGATGAGACTTAAGAAAGACAAGCAGGAGAGGCATTTCACTGAGCCCTCTTGACTTTAAAAGGTGGCTTACCATTTACCAAGGAGACAGTCTAATTGGAGAAACAGAATTTGTGAGAACAGGTAACTGGAAACACAATTGTTATCCTTAATCTTAGTACTACTTTGTTCATTGGCTATTGTCACAGTGCAATCCACCAGCTGAAACTCTACTGATACATAAAACATGACAAGAACATTAGGAAGAAAATACCCTATTTGGAGGGAAGTTGAAAGGTCAAACTTAACCCAGTGCAAAACCAGACATTAAACCAAAAAAGGATAACCTCCAAGTACAGTTACAGAAACCTGTGGAATCTGTCATTCCACAAAGAGAATGTGAGGGAATTGCCCCAAAGGTGAGGTGAAGGAAGTATAATAAAGCCATAGGGGAAAGGTGGGAGGACTGGGTCTGTTACAAGTAACACAACTAAAGAAAGACCAACACTACTCAAGAGCAAAAATACAGAGATGACATGGCATAAAAGGCAGGAATAGTCTGTCCTTATGAGCCACAAATTCAATACGTGAAATTCAGGGAAAATCTGGAAGTAATAACAGAAACAAATTATAGAAATTTCTTTAAAGTTATAAACAAAACAGATAAGCAAAAAACAATAGAAACTTCAGCCATCCTAGGCAATAATTAAGTCCTGAAAAGCAACACTATTAAAACTTGCCAGTTTTTAAGGCCTAACAATGTAAGTACTTATTTTTGGATCAGGGCAGAGGGGAAGTCCAGCAAAAATTACTCTGGCTCAAATCATGTGCTTAATAATCAGGGGTAATGAAGAAAAACCAAATGAAACCAGGAGCTATATGGCAGTAAAGTTTTCAGAAGCGAGACCTGGATTAATATCAGATTTGCTAAAGGGAAGAAGATATCAACTGGTACCTGGGGAAAAAAATTATATATAGAACAAAATTACTTGCAGGAAACAAATTATGTCCTGGCACCAGAATGGATTAAATTATTTAATAAATTTAAAACAAAATAAATAAAACTTTTCTAATTAAAATAATTCTGCTGTTTATGTCATTATCAAGAGCACTGTGTCATAGATAATGCGTAGGTCATACGTGACATTAACCAAATAATGCAAAAATTGAGTTGCCAAGATGCTCTATGGGTGCATTTTAACCATGTTCACAGAAATCACCAGCTCTTGCTCCATGGTTTTCCTTTAATCCTCCAGAATGCCCAAGGATAACATCTACCCTCAATGCTGTTTTCATGACTTAGTGCTTATAACTAACTACCAGGGATGTCTAATTTTTTAGGCAGACAAGCAAAATATTCTCTCCCAGGAACACTGAATTATCATTATGCAAGTACTCTTTTGTCTTTTAGTTCAGCAGAATTAGAAAGAGACAATTCACTGCAAGTACAGACAGAAAGGTTTCTGCAGGCTCCTGCAGGAAGCCATTCCATGCCAAGCTCAAAGGTGATCAGAGACTACACAGTGCTTATATGTGTCAGGGAGTGATACGATTATGTGGCTTAAATACTCACAGTAAAAAAGTTACATACTCCTATCAATATAACTGCATTCTCTTTCTTTTGAGGTACTGACAAACCTTTCAACATTGACATAAACTATAACTTTTCATTACTTGCAGTATTTATACTTTCACACATCTCTTAACTAGATGTATTTAAAATCAATCCAAATTAAAGATCTTTCAGTTCTTCCATAGTCTGAGTCTCACTCAACAGATACATTCACCTGAGTTACCCAGAAACTGCCAGCATCTCCATTCAGGTGTAAGTCATTTGTATATTTTGACTACCTCTAGTAAAACCAAAACTTAAGACTATTTCTCTTTCTAAAACTGCCAGCTCAGGCTTTTGACTTCTCCTCCTACCAATTCCTCTACTTCCCTCCTGTTCTCTGCTTTCTCGATATACTTCTCCCCAAGAAAACACAGTTCCAATGCAACAAGTAGCTCTGATCTAGTGATGACTCCTCTGTTTGACTGCCAGCTTGTGGTGCCAGGAAAGGGTCTCCTGTTTTCCACTCCAGCACAGCACTTACATGTTGCATTTTGCCGTAGCAGAACTCAGGAAGCCATTATAGAGAGTCAGACAAGGTTTCTTTAAAAAGAAACTGGAAACCAACAAATGGATGCAGCCTGTTACCCATCAGTTCTTTATGGATTAAAAAGCAGGATTTTGTAGTCAAAACAGAATCATAGAATAACTGCCTTAGTTGCAGTAATTGCCCAGACTATTTCATCTTTGGTTTCCAAGTACATTCTCAGTGGTGTAGTATCTATATAAGAAGTAACGAGCAACATGTTAATAACATTGATTCACAGAAATCATGCCCTAATAAAATTTTGTATGTCCAGCAGCACAAGACCTAAATAGGAAAACAAACTTGCTCTTAAGTACTAAAAGTGGTGTCAAAAGCAAAGGAAATTTGCTTTTGAAAGGCAGCACATCTTTTCCTTGTTTATCCAAGGATGAAAATTTTCATCTGTAGTTGTGCATGAAGATCTATAAGTGAATCTCCTCTGAAGTCAAGCTGGCATCCCGGGAAAATGCAAGAATATATGGCAAGTGTTCCAGTGATATTAATGCCAACTGGACACTAGAATAAGTGTGTGGTACCAAAGCTTTCACTCTGAAAATGGAGATAGAGGAGCATAAGAAATGTAAAATACAGACAGCAAGAAAAAAAGACCTGACTTAGCATAAACCTCTTTACCAACAAGTTAAGAAATTTCATCTTGGAAATCAAGAGCGCTGATAATCAGACCTGGCAAGGGGAACAGACCATGCTCCCCAGCCCAGTTCATTCTACTTAAAATAGACTCACAAACTGATGGAAGGACGGCATTTAGATCTTCAAGAGAAGGGAAAATGTACGTAAAACATATTTCCCTAAACATTCCAATCAAAGCTTTACAGCTGGCAAGCAAGCACGAACCTTTAGAATTGAGCAGAAACACAGCCAACTTACCAAAAAAGTATCCGCAGGATATTTGCGACCAGCAGCACCAGGCAGACGTAGGTGGAGAAGCCCTCCGCGTTCTGGGTCCGCCGAATGTCCCGGTACTGGGGGATGTAGGGCACGACGCCGCCGAACACCATGGCCCCCGCGGCGCCCCAGGACACCAGCTGCTGCATGGGCACTAGCAGCCACTCCAGGCCGCCCGGCTCCATGCCGGGGCCGCGCGGGGAGGCGCTCAGGCTGAGGGATGCCCTTCAGGCTGAGGGGGCCTCGCCGCAGTTCTCCGGCCGGCGCCGGCTCTAGCCACGGGCGGGCTCCTGGCCGGGATGCGGCACTATGACTGCGCCCCCTCCCGCGGGGCCCAGACCTGGGGAAAGGGACGGGACGTGAGCCTGGCTCTGCCGAGGGCGGCTCCGGCCGCTTACAGTCGGGTACTGGCGAGCCCGGACCGCCGCCCTGCTGCGGGCGGGTCGAGGCCGGCCCCGCTCCAGCCTCAGCCCCAGTCCCAGCCCGGCGCTCCACAGGGGAAGCGCGGCCGCGGCAAGGCAGCCACGCCACTCCATCGCTGAGGAGAGCGGCCAGCGGCCGGGCACGACCGGAACATACGGCTCAGCCGACACCCCCGCCCGGCCTCCCGGGTCGTGTCTCCGACGGGGCTTCTTCTCCTCCCTCGCCCACCCGCGCTCTCTCNGGAAATGGCTTTAAACTGAAAGGAAGTAGATTTAGATTAGATATTAGGAAAAAATTCTTTACTTTGAGGGTGGTGAGGCACTGGAACAGGTTGCCCAGAGAAGCTGGGGCTGTCCCATCCCTGCAAGTGTTCACGGCTAGGCTGGATGGGACTTTAGGCAACCTGATCTAATGAAAAGTGTCCATGGCGGGGAGGTTGGAACTAGATGGTCTTCAAGGTCCGTTCCTACCCAAACTATTCTGTAATTCTGTGGCTCTCAGAATTGCAGTGGCTGGGGAGAAAAAATGCATCTTCTATCCAAAGTAGGGGAGACCCAGAGTGACCAGGGAGTCTGTACTGCTGCTTGCACTGGGCCAGTAGAGGACAAGTGTTGCGCACAGATATGTGGAGAATGACAGCATGGACACTGCATCCACCTCCTTCAGCCACACTTAAAAGAATGGATCATCCACCATGCATCCAAGTGGCTGCACAGCTGTCCTCAAAACTTGTTCCTTGGGCTCCCCGCAATACTACTCCAGACATACTTCCTTCTACCTTGTAAGTGCCCCTGCCACTCATCCAACAGGTAGGAAATGAGATGGGTTTTCCTGCATCTGAGTGATGTATTATTTTGTGTCTTATAGCAGCAACTGTAAATAGTTTTTGTGAGTCTTAAAGGGGGAAAGGAGCTGAATTAAAAATAGAAATGTCTGTTTCGGGGTTTCGGAAGCCTTTTGTTTACTTCGTGCATAGCAACGCCTTGCTCAAGTGCAACCATTTCTTCCACTGGGCAAGTTCCTGCAGCATGCATGCAGTACATGAACCTGCGTATCACCACAGAACGTATTTGTCAAAGACATTCTTGGAGTACCATCACACAAACATCCAAAACAGCCTCCTGTGTAGATTAGCTGACCAGTGTTAATATTGGGACTTACCTTTCCTACAGGGAAGTAGCAGCTCAACTACTTGAACTACTCCATTACATAGACTTAGTAGTTCGATTGCCAAAGTTAAAAGTAGATAGTGGATGTTTTGAATTCTGATATTTCGATGAGGATCCTGAAGTTCCTGATTTTATCACATCTGACTCACTCAGAGAGAGTATAACAATCCAATTATGTATAAACTGCATTATTTAAAACATATTTTATTATTTAATGGTTCCTGTTTCATATATCACTTGTGCGTTGTTATCATCAGGCAGTTATGCCAACTTCTTTACATGCTTTCCTTGGAGCCCTTAGCACATTATTGTTCCTTAAGCACAATGGTCTAAGAAACCTCAAACTGAAAATAAGAGTAGCCCATATTAGGAAGCCAATTTTTGTTTATGTAAATACAAGTATTTTGAGAAATCATGGAGAAACTATCTTGAGAAAATAGGTATTCTGAAGTAATGGTTGCCTAAGTAGAAGAAACTGCCCGAGCTGGCACCAGATCTCCAGGTTAGCTTCCAGAATTATTCCAGGATGCTCTTAAGTCTTGCAATAATCTTAAGTTTTGCAATAACAAATTGCATACAGTATTAAGATTCTAAAGTAGTCAACTGGAAACAGACAACTGCTTTAACTTAGGTTGTTCTCCCTTACTTGAAACTGTAAGGGTAAAAACTCTGAATTACAGGCTGTTGCTGTGTAAACACAACTCAGTTTTAGTCACTGAAAAACATCATAGTTATTCAGGAGTTAATCCATGAATGTAAGCTAAACTGACCAGTAACATCAGACACTGCAGGAGGAGGAATGACAGGTTGGCTGAACTCCTCGGGCTGAGCAGCTGCCCAAAAGCTTGTGCCAGGGTCAAGGAGGGACCCTTCAGGTCTCAGGATGTTCTAAAAAGCCAGGAACAGGTTTTTTGGTAGTAGTACTTTCCTGAGGTTCTTGCTGCCTCCAGCATACCATCCTGCCCCTCACAGGAACATCCAACCACAGCAGACCCAGCAAGACTCCAGTAGGAGAGTGCACTGCAAGAAATTTATCTAAACCTGGGGTGATAACGATTGGAGAGAGTCTTGCATCATCAAGCAAACATTCCGCAACCTGCAGGTCTGAGTGCAGTCACACAAGAATAAGCCTTATGAGGCTTCCTATCAAAGCAGATTTCTTTATCTGGGAGATAGTAACTGAGAGGGAGCTCAGATGGACCACTCTCTTGGTGTAAAAGCAGAGCCTACCCTAGAAACAGTACTGCTTCACTGCCAGACAGCAATCCTCTGAGAACAGGTGCATTTATTTTTTCACAGACTGGCAAAATTCCCCCATTTGGGAAAAGAAAAAAACAACAAACCAAAAAAACTCTGTTTGCTAGAACTACATTACCCATTCAGAAAACAGAAGCAAAGTTTCACACTAGATCTTTGAAGAATAAATTAATCTTTTTAGGATATCTGCTGTAGGAGAACTTAAACTGATGGTGTGAGCAGCTCTAGCTACCTAGTTATGAACTAGCTTCTAGCAGTTAACATTTTGGTGACAACATAGTCCCCAAACCTTCAAACATAACGAAAACTTTGATTTATTTTAGATTAAGAAATCTGATAAGAAATGTTCCTGTACTATCTTTGGATATGGTTTAAGCAAGCTGAAAATGGTGAACAGACATGGGATGTTTCCAAGAGGCTTTTAACTTTAATGTTGGTAGAGGTAGTAAAATTACTATACAAGGTTTAACTTTTGCAAATAGGTCCACTGACTTAAAAAAGCAAGCAGAGCTCCATTTCTACAGTAGCCTACATTTCACCATATTCTTATCAGGATGACCCTGGGATCAACAGGACACAGGAATGAACCACCCAATGGACCAGTTTTATGACAAGCCTCTTTGCAGTTTTTCACTGGAGGAGGAGGAAAGCTGTTTGTAATAAGTTTACCTCAAATAATTGACAGAGGCTAAGTCAATTATAATTTGCTGATTTATTAAGCAAGTGGTAACAAGCAAAACAGAGCTGGGCAGCTGGGGAGTCCCTGCTCCACCAATGGCACGTGCCGACCGCAGCACTTATCTCTGTATTTATCCTTTAAAATATTCCATATGCATTAGACTTCCCAATGCGCCTATACATATTCATGACCTAACCCCGCTTCGTATTATGTGCTCAAAGGTTATTTGCACCTGCGCAGCACATCCTGGTGGTCGTGGGCCGGGGTCTCAAAGATGAAGTAAGAAGTCTTCCTCTCAGTTGAACTCTTTACCTTTCCTTGTCACGCATGCTCTCTCGGTTCTTGGGTTCGGCCCAAGCTACGAACCTAGTTCCTAGTTCCAGCCGGTTCAGGGGTTTGGAGAGCAGGGACAAGGTCAGGCTGCTCTCCGTTTTACAATAAATCTACATTCCCCCATCTTCCTTCTGACAAGCCCCAGCGATATACATTATTAACAAGGGGCTCTGGATGAATCATTCCTTAACTCCTGAACTTCCTTGTATCATATCTACATGGATTTCTTCCACTTAAGGATGGATTGGTTCTCCCATACGTATTTAATGAACAAAGTATAGTGATATTCTATACATCTTGGTGCTTCACTTGTAGTTACTGCAGTAACAAAAATAGCAGGTTGCTGCAAGTCTCCCAACAAGTCTGTTGTTCTGTCAATTGGTTTTGAAAGATGAGTATTTGTCAACGCTTTTGAGAGAAATTTTTCCCTCCTTAGAAATGCTAATAATGGTACTTAAGGAGAAAAA
>VZRX01013343.1:897517-933793 GCA_013398075.1 Notiomystis cincta | reverse complement strand
TTTCTCTAAAAAACGTTGACAGATTGTTAGAAAAATGTCCTTTTACATGATTCTGTTTATTATGCTAGGTTTAAGATGCACCAAATGAAGAGTGAAACTTCCTGTTTTCATTTATGTACTTGAGGAGAGGAATAATACGTGAGAGCAAAGATTCTTTAGCATGTTTAGATGCAGGGCATAAACACCACCAGGGATGGCCAATATGCCAACTTTCTGTCTTCTTGACTTGGGGTCTGTGAAAATGGTCCCAAAGAAATGGGTTCTTGGTGAAATATCTTGTGCCCCAAAACAGCGAGCCCATGTTAGTGTTCCACAGCATTCCTTTTGCTGCAAGGGACAGGTTGTGCACGGGTCAATGCTGCATTTACTGTGTACTTTAAGAAAAAATGGTGTCAAACCTCCCAGCAGGTAATGGGGTTTAGGGGTTTCTCCTTGTTTTCAGGCTTAGATGGCCTCTGAAGTGTGAAAACGTGTCTGCTGTGACAAGCGCTGTGCTCGAGCGGCTCCCTTCGCCTGCAATACTGACCAGGATTTGAAGAGCTGACTAAAGCCATTTCTGTTTCCAGACAAAGGCACAGATCAAATCGTTTGTCTTGCTTCCTAGGAATTAGCTAGTGGGAAACTGCAAAGTGGTAAGTAATGGGCTGGACTGGACTGGAGTGCTACTATTGAGTTAATTTTCTTGTGTCCTGTTCTAGTCAGCATGAAAAGCCTTCTTTTCAGAAATGGACTAGACCAAGTCACCTTATACCTAAAGAAGTAATAAACTATGCTGAAGTAAGCGTTTTTTCCCTCATGCAGCTTCTAATTTGTACAAATGATGTTAGACTGTGCTTGCCTCACTGTGAAACAGAAGTGGGAATTTAAAGAGAGTTAACACCCGAGTTATTAACATGTGTATGCACACAAATGACTTAGACAAATTGTTCTGCACACAGGATAATTAAACCACATTAAACTTTAAAATTAAAAAAAATAAAAAAGTAGTGAAATAATGAGACAAGAGCTCATGAGGTGCAGGAAGAGGGGCACTACAGCTGCAGGAACCAGAGCGGATTTTGTTCTCTCCAGCAGATGGCAGAATTTTCTCAGCTACAAACAGACAGCAGCACATTGAGTCACCTGAAACCTCATCCCTAAAGAGGCAACATCCAGGCTTTTTTGACTTGCAGATCCATGGAAAACCTGGTGAAGTTGGAGTTCAGTGGATAACAAAATAGACAAACAATCTCCTCTGATGGAAGAGAGGTGGAAGTCACCTGGCAGCACAGCTAGCATTAGTCCATGTAGCTCAGATTTGTACTACAGCTGCATTGTCACACCTTTTCCATAATACATATGACAGCCCAGAGAGTTTTTCCACATAGCTTTGACAGGCAGTTTAGGAAGTTCAGACAAGCAAATGTGCTGAGTAGAAGAGTAGTAGAAGGATATTCCAGCTTTTGTGACAGCTCTCAACCTCTATTTTCAGCCACTGACGAAGGTAGGATCCTGGGGTAGATAAACCTTTGGTATGATATATCTGGCTACTCTTATGATACTTTGCTATGCTACTTACTCTAGTAAATTTTAAAAATAATGTGAGAAAATAATATTTTACTACAGATGTTTCTTAAGTCCTTGTTCACCACTATGTGGTAGAGCAGCTGCTCTAGGTGAGGCAGAGGGGTTTAATCTCCAGGCATCAATGGATCATTCTCTGTATATCTTTTGGCAAGCCACTCATCAGAGAGTTTTTCAACTTTCTACCTGAAAATCGGGTGCAATTCTCTCAGCAGATAAGGTTATATTCTTTGGATGAATTTGCCTTTATTAGGTGCTCAGAGAAGAGTTAGAGTGATGACTAAGAAGATGGACAGTAAGCATGAACTCTTGATCTAAATATATCCTTTTAGCTAAACTTTGAAATAATTCCTGAGATCTCATCTTCTAGCAAACACTACATTTTAGGTTTTTTTAATGATAACAATTCATTCTTGTTTTGTTGTTGAAATTGATGTTTGAGGGTTTAGAAACTTCTTTTAATAGCCTGAGTAGGAAGGGTTTACTTCCACTGGGAAAAGCAACTAGTTATCAGGTATTCATGTAGCTTGTGCCAAAATTGTATTTTATTTGTTGATTTTTTTATGATAAATAAATAGAACTTTTTCAGCTACAGAAATATGTGGTCAAATAAATTCTTTTCAGAGTCCAATTCTGGCACATTTCTTATCTGATGTCCTATTCTTCCAGTCAATCCATTAGAATTGATGGGCAGAGTGCTGTTCCCTGCTCTGCTACCAGCTTCTGTCTTTCTCAGATTGTAGCCCAGCTGTGAAACCCCACAATGAAAGTTAATGCTTCTGCCCATGCTCTCTTAATACAAGCAGAATTTTAAATAGATGAGGGTTCAAGAACTTTCCCCTCTATCTTCAGGAAGGTAGTAGGAGAGGATTCAATGCAGTGTGGTTCTGTATTAATTCATACATTCTATTCCAAATCAAAGTTAGTGGAGCAGAGAGAAAGTCACTAAAAAAATCAGCTGTCATATATTTCCTGTTCTTCTAATGAGCCACATTATATAAGACTAAGGAGATGCTAATTCATGTGTCCAGACATGTTTCTGCTCTTTGGCTTCTGAGTTAACCTTACTGTGTATCTTTTGTGTAGGTTTAGAATTTGTGGGTTAGCAGAATTCAAGGTTTGCCACAATACTTCTGGTTAGCAACCTCTCAATAGATTGATACTCAACCATCTGTCACGGGTGTTGTTTGCAAGGTGGCCAAATCACTCTTTCAGCTCTAGGATGGTAAGAGACCCTGAACAATTTTGCTGCAGCTTTTACTGTGTTCATTCCCAGCCATCTGTGGTCCCTGGAGCATCATGGATGTCCCCAGAGCTTTTAAACCTATTTTCCATCTGTTGCCTTCCCACCTATCAGCAGTACTAGTATGCCCCAGAAGATTTCACTGCTCTCACTGACAGCAAGAGCAACATTTGGAGCCTGCTGTTGTGTGCTGGTGCTGCTGGGAGCTGGCAGGCAAGCATCAGGAATTAACTTCAGAGCCCTGCAGATTTGGGTTAGGCTCAGATTTAGACCGTGGTCAAAGCCATGTACTGGTCCTGGGAATTGAGAAGCTCACCTACAACCTTAAGAGCGCTACCAGGACTGACACCTGAATATTCAGAGCTCTTAATATGATTCCCCTCACCATGGGTAGCTGGGCAGAGGGCAGAGCCTTGATTCTATTTTGCTGTACTTGCTGGTCAGACCAGCTGAGGCAGCAAATCAAAAGCAATTTACTGCCCTGCAACCTGGGAATAAGGAGAAGGAGGAAGGGTGAAGGTGCATTTGATGTGTCTTCTGGGCACAACTATCTGCAAGATGGCCAGTTATCCCCTCAGTTGCTCAGACTCGAAGCCACAAGCACAGCTGACCTCTCTGCACAGTGCAGAGGAGTGGGGAATGGAGGCAGGTATTTTCTTGTGCTTTGGGGGATGGGATAATGCTGGAGATGGAAGAAGCTCTCAGAGCTAGTAGAGGGAGTGGCTTGGGAATAATACCCAAAAAAAGAAATAATATCTATTGATTTAGTGATCTTACCTCAGGGCTGGGATAGAGTCCTGGAATTTATTAATCTTTCAGCTGTGCATGCACTTTGGAAGCTCATGGTTTCCAAACAGGCTCTCCTTTCCTTGTAAGTTCTATATCAGCCACATGGGAGGAAGACTGGAGAATGTCTCCATACTTCCTTTTTACAGCAGCCTCCCTGCTACAGCTACATTCACACATCCATGTTTCACAGAGAAATTACTGCTGATTCACAGAAAGCAGTGTTGGAGTACTCATTCTTTTTCCCCCCTAGGTACTCTGGTGCATCAATAAACAGTCAAA
The DNA here is from genome assembly GCA_013398075.1 of Notiomystis cincta. Lineage (NCBI taxonomy): Eukaryota > Metazoa > Chordata > Aves > Passeriformes > Notiomystidae > Notiomystis > Notiomystis cincta. The sequence continues at coordinate 929,919 of VZRX01013343.1, read as the reverse complement.
CAGTTGTTTCCTAGTGCTACTTTTACCTGTAAATGACTGCAGGATTTGGGAGATTATATAATTGTGTTGAAATGATGGGATGGCATCAGAAACCATATCTCTGAAGGAGAAGGATTCCTTATGAGTGAGTCTGAGTGGCTGAGTAATAGGAAGTTATAGGAAGGAAAGAGAGAAATCGACAGGGAGACAATAATCTGCAGTTCCAGAAGCCAAAAAGGTGAAAAAACAAGAATAGATTAGAGCAGAACAAAACTCTTAAGAGAGCAGAACTGAAAATGGAAGATATTGTGAAAAGGTTATAAAGCACTCTGGTAGCTCAGTTTTTGGGAACTCTCGAAAGACTTGTTGAGTTTGGTACCCATTTTCCCAAGCAATCTGCTCTGCAGTAAGCACAGTTCTTCCCCAAGCTGAGACACACCGAGTAAGAGCCCTGCAGATGCTGCTTCTGGCTGATGAAGACTTTGTGGTCCTTGATAAAACAGCTGAGAGCAAAGAGCCAGCCTATTTGGAATTTCCAGTGCTCCTTCTACTGCATCAGTCCTGGCAGCAACAGGACAAGAACTGGAGTACAGCAGGGAGTGATGGGGTGGTGGAGTAGAGTGGTGAAAAGGGACAAGGTGCCTAGAAAGAAGACTGGAGAAGGGAGTTTTGGGAAGAGGACAAATGCTAGAACTCGTATAAAACTGGGTAAGGGATTTGACTTTTTCATGTACTCCGAGGAAAGAATCTGGGATGCAAGAAAAATGAGTTTAACCTAAGGAAAAGAAACCACATTATGAAAGCATGAAAGACCAACAGTGTATTTCTAAATAAGATGGAAACATTCACAATAATTAACTTGTAATGGAAATCAGGAAGCAGAGGAGACAAGAAAGAGAAGAGGGAGCAGCAATAGAATAGACTTGCAAAGATATTACTTGAAACATTTGGATACTGAGGGGGCAGAGAGACAAGAGAAAGAAAGTAATTTTAAATAGGTTTACACACCATATTTTATGATAGATAAACAAAATAAACATGAAGGTGACAAGACCTGTCATGAAGCTTTACAAACCAGCTTTAAAGCCAGAAACAGCAACTTCCTACACATCTACAAGACTTTACCACATATGTATCTCAAACAACTGTTCTTTCTAGAAGAGTTTGCACTACAGCTTCCTACACTAATTGTTGAAGCACTGTTATACCTGTGATTTCTTTTATACTTTTGACATTTTAGAGGAACTGGTAATGTTCAGTCATCAACAAAAGCATAAAAATTCTACCTTCATTTCTAAGTGTTCCTGGCACAATTAATAAAGGAAGGGAGTTTAATTAACAGGATTCTGATAACTTCATTATTTTTCCTCTGTAGAGCTCCTGCAGAAAGGCTGAACAGGGTTAACCACAGAAATGCAGGAGGAGAATAAAAGAAGAAGAACAAAGAGAGAAGTGAAAATGGACTCCTTAGCAAATAGGTGTCTAATTAGGCACTGTCTTGCACTGTGAGTTAGATCAAGAGAAATTTCACCTTTGCTGCCCATTCACTGGCTCCACTGGAGACAAAGCAGTACTGAAGAAAACATTGGCATTGTCAAATATATGTTTCCTCTGTAGTGAACATCTAAATTAATTGTGCCTACATAGAAGAAAAGTAGAAGAAAAATGAGATCCTCTTTCTAGTTTTGCTACTGATTTGCTAAAAACATACTGTTTATATGGTTAATGTAGGATTGCCTTTCTGCACTGCTGCTGGGCATCAGGAATGTGACTTTGTTCCTTGTGCCAGGCCCAAGTCTTGGGCCACAAATGTGTCCTTCAGAACTTAAGGAGCCTGGGATTGAGAAAAACAAGGATGGACAGAGCTCTGCATACAGCCCAAACTGGAGTGAGCTTTTCCTTTCCTGTTGGAGTGAGCTTTTCCTCCTTCTGCAGCCGTTACGTTTTGCTTGCTGTTGATAAAAACCTGTGTGAGAAACCACAAATGTACACAGAGCTCCACCACGCCTCTCAAAGCAAGCAGAGACTCTGCCAGCCCTTTGCAGTGCTGCTCCTGTGTTTCATCTTCACAAAGCTTGTTTCAGTGGAATACCGTATGCTCTCATTCACTAATGACTCTGAAGCTCATTTGTCTTTGGAGGAAAGGCTTTACAATGACAACAATAATATTGCAATCCTATACTAATCTCTGGATGTCCGGTACAGATGGGAGTAGAATTTGTGTGTGTTATCCAGTTCAATAAGAGCAATGTGGTGTTCTCAGCAGATCCCTGAATGACCTTTCTGGATTTTAAAAAATGACATATCCAGGTTTGTTATGCTTTTGCAGCATCATCTTCTACTAATAGTTTCTCCTTGACTGGAAACCAATACTAAATTACTCGAGTAAAGGAAGCTGCATGTGTTTAATAACCCTAGTCATCCCTGTCTAGCCCATCACCCTGTAATCAAAATCTCATTTCAGATTGTAGAACTACGTGAAAATGCTTTTCTTTGTAGTAGTAGTTGGTTTTTTGTTTTTATTTTAAAAAGTGCTTATTCATTTGGTTTTTATTATGACCGTATATTTTCACTTGGCACTAAATGTCTTGTATCAATTATAGCATCTACCATGGACCTAACACCACAGAAAGCACTTTAAATCAACATAATCCACTGGGTGATGTTGTTATGCTGCTCTCTAAACAGCATAAACCTTGGTCTCTTTTCAAATCTGCATATGCAAATTTCCTTAGGTACCTCCATACGTTTCCAAGGAGTAGAAAAATGGTAATACCTTAGAAAAGCAAGCAAGAGGCATGTATCCCTGAAAAGAACAATTATTTTTAAACTAGCAAATGTCTGCAAGAAGCAGTCAGTAAAGAAAGGCCACATCTTTCAAAAGATACCTCCGTAGGGCTCAGGTTTGGGTGGGCAATAACCAGACCAATAACCAATGTGACACTGATGGAGAGCTGCTGCCCTCCTGACAGAGATAAGGAGCAAGGCATGTTCATTTCAACTTACAGACACACAAGGAAAACTGACATGCACAAGAAAGTGTAATATAAGCACAGAAAATCAAGGAAAAAATTAATTGTGACCTACAAAAGTATAGTGCAGTGCAGTCTCAGTAACTTTTAACCCTTTCTGATTTTTTTGGTGTTTCCATAGACAGATCAAGGATTTAGAGAGCGAAGGTCAAATTAGAGGACACTTCAAATTGTAGTCTAACAAAGGGACCTGTACTTTTAATTCATTTCTTTGCCTTACATTCTCAGCAAGGGGGGAGGAATTTTCACCTCCAGTGTTCTCACTATACTTCTGATTTAATTTTTTGAGCCCTGCAGTCAGCAAATGTGTGCCTGCAGTGTGCCATAGGAAGCTGCACTTCCCCAAAGCAGACCAAGAGAAGCGTGTCCCTTGGGGCACACTGTCTCCTCTGTGTGATGGAGAAAGAGACTGACTGCATTCCACAGTGAAGGAAGCCAGAGAATGATTCCAGTAATGTAATGAAGATGTTTGAATTCTCCTAAAGGGGAGGGCACCTTTGGGTCAGGACTGCTGGAGAGGGATATATTAGTGGAAAATGTAAGAAGCTGTCAGGCACCGAGACACTGACACTGGCAAGGGAAAGCAAATTAGAAGAATGTAATTGGTCCAAGTAAAGTAGCACTGGTTGAAAATGTGGATAGTCAGAGCAGCTACTGGAGTGAATTTATGCTAGCAATTTGACCCTTTCCACTCATTAAGAAGTTAAACATAAGGCAGAGAACAGCCAAGATGTTGAATAAGATCCCTCATTATTCCAGTCAGTTTGAGCAGGGTAAGGAGCTGGAAAGTATTTCAGAAGAGTGACAAAGAAAAAGGAATAAGCATGAGAGCTGTTGCTCTCCCTTATAAGTGCAATATGGATATATTCACATAAAGGAAAAGAAATGTGAGGGAAATAGAACAGACCAGGAAGGTCTGAGACAGCTCTCTGCTCTCAGGTGGGCAAGAGTGGCTGTCAGTAGTTGCTCTATGTTGAGGGCCTTGGTGCAGTGGTACTTTTGGCAGATCACCAAAGGGCATGAAAATGGCCCCTGATACCCCAGTAACTAAACAGCATGTCCTCTTTGATGTGCTACTTCTTACTGATTTGGGTCCACAAAACTTTATTGCTGGGGCCAGACCCTCAAAACCATACACTGAAATTAGCAACTTCTTCTCTCTGTGTGGTGCTTCAGCAATGGGGTGAAAAGAAGCTTGTCTGCTGACAAGGTGGGCTGAGGAAACACAGCCATGAGGAAAACGCACTGCAGGGCATGTTCCCAAATTCATCTCTCTCCTAACACCAGGATGAACTCCCCTTTTCTCTTCGGCACCTAGTCTGACTTTTGTGTGCCCTCCCTCCCCACTCTGCCTTTTAGAGGGCCACAGCAGAGAAAGAAATTTGACATTTTCAGGACAAGGAAGAGCTTGCACAGTTTAGTGAGGAGAGAAAGGCAGGGTGGGAAATGAGTTCCTACCCTTGTTCCAAATCAAGTCAAGTTCTCTTTTCACTGGGCTGCAGGTTCATTTTGCCTCTTGCTCTCTGGTTTCCCTGCCTTGGAAATGTTTGCTGTATACTGGTCCAGCTTTAACAGGAAGACTGTATTATCTTTTCTTTTTTCTTATCTTCTTTGCTGTCAGTATCATGATAGATAATAGCAAAAAAATTTACTCTTAGGGTGGTGAGGCATTGGAATAGGTTGCCCAGGCATGTGCTGGATTCACAATCCCTGGATGTGTTTAAGAGGCATCTGGATCTGGTGCTGGGTGATGTGGTTTAGTAGTTTAGTGGTTACAGTGGCAGTGCTGGGTGGATGGTTGGACTTGAAGATATTAAAGGTATTTTCCAACCTTGATGATTCTGTGATTCTGTGTGGGAACACCAAGACAGAGACTTGAATCAAGTTGCCTACATCCTACTCTGCTGCCTCAGCAACTGAATTGCAGAGACCACTTCCCTTAGACATGTCCTAAACATTTAAGAAGCTGATTTCATTCTTGCAAAACTTCTGCTGACTCCAGTGCACCCACCTGTACAAAGATAAAACTCATATTTAAATACGTTTTCTTTGAAGAGTACATCTGTGGAATTCTAATACACAAGATTGATTTTTTTTTAACTTGATCTCTGAAGCAGTTAAAACACCACTAGAAAACAATAATGGTTTTTAAAAAGTGTTAATGAAATAATTGAAATACCACCTGATTTGTGAATCCATCTGTATTAGTGCACATTGTTATTTTGGTAACTAGCTCATGGCATATGTTCTACCCTCTGCTTGGAAGGAAACATTCTTTTTCTGCACAATTGTTTATTTATTTTAGCAGGACCTCTAGTAATAAAATCAGCTGGGCAATGTCTCATGAAGAAGTAATTGCTTTTATAACCAGTTTTCTGTTTGTCGAAACTGAATTTGTGAAATAGTCTTAGAAAAGTGACAGAGGAAAAATGCAGAGAGGACAAAAAGAAAGGCCTAATCTATTTTTACTTTGAATCAAGTCTGTCAACCTATAAAATTTCCATTGCCTGATTTTCCTTTGCCCTGACTACCCACAACATGTCTCAGCATGGCAAGCAGTAGCAGACTTGGGCTTTTAATAAAATGCACATTTAACCAGGAGAGACCTTGGGAAAACCTTCTGAAATCCCAACTGTCCTGGGCTAGAGCAGCAGAAGCTTTTGTTAGAATTACACAACTCTTTGGGACATGTAAGAAAAGACTTGTGATGTGTAAAGAGTAGGCACTGTGTTTATAATGGGTGGTAAATGAATCCCTTTCCCACAGCCACCATCTGTAATAATGTCACTTTAGGAGGATTACATGGCCTTCCTCTTGCTTTTAACCAGCATCGCTTAGCATGGAGGCCATACAACGTGCACTTGCATACAGAGCGTAAAGAAAAGGAGTTCTTGAAGGTCCTTGGGTTTCATCTCTTTCAGCTTGCCTCAGCAGGCCTGACTGATGGTTTTCTTTCAGTGTCTGTGCAAGAAAGCGCAGTGACTTGGCTTTGTACTCCACTGTTCACACAGACACCGCCTGTCACGAGCAGCGCTCTGCTAATCTGCTGGGACACCTCCACCGTTCAGGGGGAGGGATGTTTCTTCATGCCTTGGCTGGGGGTGCCTTGGAGGGTTAAAAGACCAGCTCAGTGAGGCTTAAGTGACAGCAGAACTTCAGAGCCATTCAGAGAGCTCAGTCTTGCACCTGGAAGAGTGAAGTTCCCCTGCTGTTGAGAAAAATCTGCCTGTTACCTCTTTGGCAGCTGCTTTTCCTTGCAAGCAGACATGCTTCTGAGCTCCTCCACTATGCTTCCCTGATGGGAACATAATTTCTTGCAGAGCAGGGTTATTTTTCATAGAATCAAAGCTGAAAAGTTTGTTTTCTGCAACAATAGTACAGCCTATCTATTATGCTACAGGCTATTCTCAGTCACATTTATACCAGTGCTGCTCTTCTGCACCCCTTTCTGCCACCTGAAGGTATAAAATACCAAGAGAAGGTCACACAAAACTGTCACAATATTGCAGGTTATTGTGCTTAATCATATGTGATTTAAAAACCTATCCTCCACACTTTTTTTGAATGGAAAATTTTCCTTCCCTATTGATCAAAGAAATGTTCAATTCAATTTTGGCTTTTCTCTATAGTTCATGTGATCAATTGTTGCTTCTTAATAGGTGAAAAGCAATTTTGGTCTTGCAGAAGTAGTTTATCAACATTCATTGGTCCAGAAACAATTGGTGAAAGCAACACCTGTTGAAAGCAGGACAGAAGAAAGAGATTTTCAGGAAGACTCTTTTTAACACAGAAGAAGGGAGAGAATATTTGCCATGACTGACAGATAAGGTTTTGTGTCACCAGGCCGCCACCATAATGGAAATGAATTGGCAGCTTTTCTACATGGGCATGGTTAAATTGATGCAAGGATACCTAGCAACATTAATTCAAATAAAATGTTAAAAACAAATGCAAAAAAATGGAAGACAATCTTTTGAAGGTGACTATACCATTGTTCTTTTATACATATCTGTAATGGTAAACTGTCATAAAAGATTTTTAGTGGAAACTGTATTTATTTTTTATCAGGCCAGGCATTAAGCTTCTGCTGCCCTAATTGTACTAAGATATAATTCCTCATAATAAAATGAGACTTCTCCTGTGCACAGCTTGTAATTTTTACTGCCTTTTGTAACTCCAGCACTTACGGCATATTTATATATTTGATTATTCTATTCAGAAATTAACAATCTCATAGGTAATAAATAACCCTCTTTTTTTTCCACTGGGCATCTGTTGCTAAAAGAAGAGATAATATCAATATGTTAGGTGCAGAGAGAGTGAGACAAACATGCAGAATACTCAGAAATATCCAGACACACATTATGCTGGCAGCCACTAATAAGACTGTCAAGTGCCTGTCGAATTTCAGATGTTTTCCTTGCGAGGCTTGGTGGTGCCTATGAGCACTGCCAACAGATTGTTAAAATAACCCCAGGAACACACCCTTTCTAGGTCAAAACCAACTGTGAAGCTGAGTGCACTGTAATTATAGTGCACTAAATGAGTTACAGCTTGAGCTAATCACACCCCACTGAACTAAAAAGCTGTAATTACACAGGGAGATAATGTGGGCTTGGCAGGATCTCCCATGGCAGCCTATGGCTTTGAGGGAAGGAAGCTTCCCAGCCAGTTTGCTGGTCACTGCAAGCTGGGGCTCAACTGGGCCAATTTGCAATTCAAGTGGTGAAACCAAGTTTGTGGTCAACAGAGAGCAAAACTTAGTAGTATCTACCCAGCTGACACAAAGAATGTTTCCACTGAAAATTTACTTGGAATTTATGATTTTTTATCAAACCAACCAATATGATACTGGTTTTATGACAGCATTGTGCTGTTTGAAGGAAGCTAATACAGTTTATTGATGTAACTATATAAAGAACTGGGGCCTCTGTATTTTTCTAGTGTTCCATCTGTTCCTCCTCTGTTGAAAGAGGATGAGTTATCAAATTTAGGGCTTCACATTTATGTCTTGATTTCCTGATTTTCTGAAATTCTCAATTTTGCTTTATCTTTCTGGAAAGGTACAAAATAATATTTAGGCAAATTTAACTTTGTGCTACTAAATAGTTAATTATTGTTTAGATCTTAAAAAGTGGTTGGGTTTAATTCTGTTGGAGATGCATACGGGCTGTGTTACGAGTAGCACATTTGGCACACAGAACCTCCTTAGCACCACAGAAGTCCCACAGAGAACAGTTCACAGAAAAAACAATATTAATCTTGAACAAATACCAGATTGTTGTATTGAGAACCTCATAGCAACCTCCTCTTTATATAGGAGCAAAGCTGTGATAAATATAAGTAAGAGTGGAGGTATTTAATTTATATTTACCAAATATCAACAGCCTCATCTAGTTGAAGCTGTTCCTGCTCCTTGCAGGGAACTTTGACTAAATGGCCTTTAAAGGTCCTCCCAACCCAAACTATTCCACGATTCCATGAAATAGGAAGAGAAGAGGAAGAGATTGGAGAAGGAAAAGTCATGAATGAAGTATTGGGTGGCTAACACATCAGAGAAGTCATACTGCCTGGGGTGAATCCTGAGCCTCTTGCTGGACCATTTCCAAAGACAGCCTGGGAGGCAGTGGTCTTAATAGCAATGGCTTTTAGTCCTGATCCACTCTTTTGATTGGTGGAGAACTGAATTTAGACTTTGTATTCATTCACAAAGTATCACATGCAAATTTTTCTGCTACAACAGTATCTACTCCAAAACCTCCTGTCTACCACAAGTATCACTGTTGCTGTAAAACACAATCTGATAACTCAGTCAACTAAAATGCTGCTTTAAATTTAGTGCCTGTAGGCACTTCTTTTCACCAGGGGATGTTGCCATGTCACATTTCAACTGTCCCATTTGGCCACCAGATCAGTGCAAGAGAAGTTGCTCTAATTTTCTGGAAAATACTGCTCACAGAAAAGGACCAGATGTTCACTTGTGCCAAAAAGCAGAGGATAATGGAGGAACATTAGAAAAGGGCATGAAAAGGGCTCATTGTGCTTCTAAGTGGAAGCCTGCACAACCTGCTCCCTACTGGGGCCACATGAGCCTCCAGTGGCAGGAGAGGAAGGTATCAGAGGGAGCAGCTGCAGTGGGACATCCCAGGATGAAAGCCACCTGGGCAGAGAAGTGGCTGTGTGGCGTGCACAGGGAGAGGGGTCTGCCTGCAGCCAGGTGGGGAAGCAGGGAGAGTCTGGGAAGTGTCTCAGGATGGGTTTCTGCTGGCGTGGATTTCAGTGAAATGACCTTATTCTGTGGTTGTTGTGGCCTCTCTCATTCTTTTCTTTTTTTTTTTTTTTTCTTTTTTTTCTGCAGAGAGATGAAATAGAGATTGCAGATGAGGTAGGAAGTCCTGCAGTGGTCACCAGGAGATGGCACCTTCCAATTCAGAAAGTGATGCTGCTTTCTCTCAGTATTGCAACTTGTACACTCAAAACCTGGGTTTAAGACTCTGGTTTTTCTTTAACCCTTCTTAATCAGTGTTTTCTCCTCCTAGAAAACTGTGATAATAGTAGCTAGGGTTCTAGAGAGCCAGATTAGCCTGGAGTAAGTAGCTGGTTTCTTAAACTAGCTTGGATCCAGGAAGAAATGTGTGGAATCAGAGCAAGGGTTGGGGGATTTTTACCACTTTCCCCCAAGAAATTCAACAAGTGACCAGTGATAAAATGGCTTGGTGAACTTGATTAAATCTCACCCTGTGGAGACTGCAGGGCAAGTGGGATGAACTGCCCAGCTTATATTTGTGAATTACCTGCAGAATGTTATTGCTCCTTCCAGAGTTGATGTAATATCAACCAGAGAACTTTCTTGGTGGATAAAAGCCAAGAAATATTGTGGCTGAGGATGCTGGTAGGCTGGGAGAGTGCTCTTCAGCTCACTGCTGAACTCTCTGTGCATGCTGAATAGAGGACAAGCCAAATTCCAGGGTCAGTGACTGCCCAATGCTCAGCTTCTACTGGAGTTCATGCTATTGCTCAATAGTGATGATGTTGAGGCCTGCCACAGTCCATTTTCACCCTCTGAGGTGTGGCCTGATAAATCTGTGCTGGAGACAAACTATCTTTAGGGATGAAAGCAGTGGCTTGACATAGAGAGAAAGCATGAGATGTTTGTACTATTGCCATTATCCAGATATTAGGCATAGCCCAGGTCCTCTTGTGAAGAGGAGGGTTTGGGACTGGAATGCTACATCATTCAGCTTCAGGAGTAACCAGGAGAGACAACCATGTTCAAATCCTTGTGCTAGGAGCTGAGTTACTCTTCAGAACCAGCGAATTTTCTTGTCAGCACCCCAGCCCAAGAGGAAAAGGGCTGTTGTGTGAAGGCATACAAAAATTGGCTATTATCAGCCAGTGAAAAGCAATTTTTGAGTGAACAGGTTTGCTGTAGGCACAAGAGAATGAAGTCTCTAGAAGCCTTTCTGCATGCCCTTGCATGATCAGTGTCTGCATGTTTCTGGTGAAATGTATACCAGAGGAGAAAGGGCCATGATAACTATTGAGATTTTCATGATGCCCTCATGGAAATGAGTGTCCATGAACTCACATCCTCAGCAGAAGTGATTGCTTAGGACTTTGGTTCATTTTATTAAAGTTTTAGTTGTTTATATGTTTGAAGGCAAAAGAGTCAAGCTGAAAATCTAGAGAATGAAAAGTACCATATAAATATTAAATGTAATTAGATATTTATATTTTATGTATTTATAAACCTTGTGTTTGTATTTTGACATTAAGTCACTGCATAAATGTAAATATTAAGCTAGTTCCAAAATGTATATAGGTATTTTTTATGCTATAAAGAAGGTTGCAAAGTGAAGTTTTCTTTTTTAAAATCTCCACTACAAATATCTGGCTTCATTTTTCTATTCTTAATTTTGTTAGCAAAGCCATCAATGTGTGACCAGTGGTGGTTCTGCACATGCCTTTCCCAGGAGTAGTGTCTCATTAACCTAAAGTGTAGCAGAGCCTCAAAGTGCTACAGCAGCATTGGAGCCCTGCTGAGAGAGGTGATGCAGGATCAAGCCACCTCCACCCACTGCACCCCTGCAGGCTTCTCTGGTTTCTAGAGACCACTGTGTGTAAGATGACTTTCAAACCATCACTGTGACACAGAAAGGCCACGGGCACTCAGGGGCTTTGAAAAGCTTGATTTGAGGCTGCAGGGTCAAGGTGGTCAGGCACTGGAAAAGGGATCCTCAGAGATTGCACTCTCCTTCCTTGGAGATGTTTAACTAACTCTTGATGGGATTCTGAACTATCTGTTCTAGCCACACCTTCTTTGAGCAGGAAAATGGACTAGGTGACCTCCAGAGGGCCCTTCGTGCTTGAATTATTCTATCACTCTATGGTCTTGGCACAAAATCCCTCTCTACTGGGTCATATATAGGAATTTACATTATTTGTAGATAGTTAATAAAAGATGCTTTTATTGCCTTACTTGTTGGAAATACGTTTGGTTTCTCGTTACTGTAACTCTCCCCAGTGTCTGTACTTGTTTGACCCCACTGAGGAGGTAACAGAGGTCTCTGAGGCACACTATCCATATATATTGTTTAATTTAAACTGCAGCTGTGCTGCAGGATGGTGCTAGCGTTTCCAATTTGCTGCTAGGCCAGGGCATGCAAGTGTTTATGTCCTAAGCTATCTAACATAATAAGGAAAACAGCAAATGAGTTTCTTTAAGAAGTTCTTGGCATTTTAATAACAATGCTCAGGCTGGAAATGCTTTAGAGCATACAGTGAAATTATTTGGAGTCCAAGGCCATTATACGAATCAATGACACAGGTTTGAAAGCATGAAAATCTTGCATATTCTTTAGATCATTTTCAGGATACTATTTCCAGTTCCCCTAAATGCTTGGAAGAGTGATATCTGTGGTGCATCTCTTCAGTGGGGTTACATCTAGGATAATGCTGTCTGTCTTTCACTGTCAGCTGGGGGATATTTCAAGCCAAGACCCCAATAAAGTATACAGTATTCGTGAGCTATGCCTGTGTTATTTACAGGATTGCACTTCATTAATAAACACAATTCCATATTGCATGGTTAATGACAATCAACATAATTGCTGTAACCTAGGTAGAAAATTGCTTCTGAGTTATAATGAAGCATTTTACAAAAAAATAAAATTGCTCCAAGATTTGAGATAACAGCTTTAATGGAACATTACCCTTTTTTTCCCTTTCTCCCCACCACCTCCCCTCCTTTTTTCCCCAAACTCCAGTACTTTTAAGGCAATTCCCCTCAAATGTGCTATTTAGAAGACCATAATCAGCAAAGTAGAGGATTGGAAGGCTAGAATTTATTAAGATGCTATCTTTAATGCACTCAAATGTCTCCAGTTCATCCTTACTACACTAGTAAAAGCATTATCAAAATATAGAAATCTATGTGTGTATATATGTACACAATCACCCAGACTTATACATGCAACAGCATGACCAATTCCTGTGTTCTACACTTTAAAGAGGAAAAAAATTAACTATTTGGTCAAGTTATTACGAGAGGTCCTTCTGTATCAACCCAGGGGATATTTGATAGCTGCAGCCTGTTTTTTGACAGGAAAGGGAAAAGTGAAGGGAAATTACTGGCTATTGCATTCAATTTCACGGTCATGCAAGGTTTAAGTAGCATAAAATGGTGTAGCCTCATCAATAGAAAGAGCACTTCCTTTCCTTGGTCGTGTTGTTGTACAGGCAAAGGAAGGCGGCAGCAGCACAATCCCTGAGCCAGCACTCGCCTCGCAATGGAGACATCACCACCTGCAGCTGGGCCCTGCAGTGCCCTGTGCCCACACAGCTTCTCTCTCTGCTCCTGTGTCTCACAGCAGTTTCACCCATCCACTTTTTCCAGAACTATTAATGGTTTTAACCTCAATTGCTAGGTTATTTCCTAAACTGTATACCAACAGACATGTTTAATTTTAGCTACCAAAATCCTAAGTTTATTCAAATTTTTCAATCCTTGTTTCAATTTGCAAAACAAATTATCTTGACTGAAATCTCTCTCTCTTCCTTTCCCCCTCCTAAAAAAGTTAATATTCATGTTTCCTAATCATTCCTTGTTGCAAGGAAGCAACATTTAATCTCTGAGACCTCTTAAGCACTAAACCACTGCCAAAGATAAAAGTTCCAGGCACCTCTTAAAAATTATTTTATGGAAATTTGGGCTAGATTCCCCTTTTTGCTTTAGTCAGCATGGGGTTTACTTGAGAATGATTCATTTATATGTTTTCAGGATATATCATGAATGACAAGCTAAAAATCTTTCATCTCTTGTTTGTACATAGTTACTGCAGCTTGTCAATAAGCAATTTGGATTTTGCCCAGTTCTTGCAATGAAAGGCTGAAACTTCTTGTTTAAATGAAAAATATTTACCCTGTACAAATAATGGTATAATAATTACATATGGATTCTGAGCATGCTCATTTTGATTGCATTGATTTTCTTCTACAGTGTAAGGATTATTTTTTATCTTATCTAGATATCATATACTTACTATAATTCTTTTTTATTGAGTCACCACTGAACACAGCTCTCTTTTTTTTTATTATATTGCATTTGTGTGGCAAGGGTCCTGGCAGGGACAGACCCATAGGGAGGGGAGCCCACACTGGAGCAGGTTTGCTGGTAGGACTTGTGACCTTGTGGAGACCCACACTGGAGTAGCTGGTTCCTGAAGGACTGACTGCACCCAGGAAAGGGAGCCATGCTGGAGCAGCTCAGGAACAACTGTAGCCCAGGGGAAGGACTCATGTTGGAGAAGTTTGTGGAGGATGCTGGAGCAGGAGAAGGAAGGACTCCTTTCTCTGAGGAGGAAGTCGTGGCAGCAACATTTGATGAACAGACCTTAACCTCCATTTCCCATCTCCTTGCACCACTGAGCAGGAGGAGGTAGAGAATCAGGAATAGAGTTTAGCCTGGAAAGGAGGGACAGGTGGAGGAAAGCTGTTTTTAAGATTTATTTTACTTCTCATTATCTTATTCTGATTTGATGGGTAATAGATTCAGCTGATTTCCCTAAATGGAGTAAGTTTTCTCTGTGACAGTAATCAGTGAGTGATCTCTCACCATCCTTATCTCAACTCATGAGCCTTTTCTCATATTTTCTCTCCCCTGTGCAACTGAGGAGGGGAGTGATGGAGTGGCTTTGATGAATACCAGTCCTTTCAGCCAGGTCAAACCACTACAGTTATACTTTGTAAGCATTTTCATTTCACCTTTGCTCGAACATAAGCAATGGAAGCAAAGTTAATGAACTTCCTAATTTCCTTGTCAGATGACTCAGGATGTTCATTGTGACACATGCAAGAGAAGAAGGGTGTATTCCACTTTGGATAAGATTTAATGTTGACAGTCCACGAAGAGATATAGAGAAAAAACATACCATACACATCAAGAAAAAAGTAAGATTTCAGTTTGGAGAAAGAAGTGTCCAACATATATATAAACAAGTTTGAGAATAGTTAGCATAGAAACAATATTCAAAGCATGTTTTCATACACAGTAGCCCAAAATGGATGTGCAAGCAAAAAAAAAAGGGCAGGAGTCCTGGGAAAAAACAAATGCATGATGCACACCTTAGATGTTGGAAATAAGGTGGTGACATCACTGTGCCTTTTGCCTGGGATTTAATGTTTGTGGTTTCTCAGCAGAGCCAAGAGAGTGAGCACCTTCAGGAGGGGAGCTGAGCTCTGTTCAGCTGGTTCCAAGTCAGCACTGCTACATCATGCTCCATTGTGCTTTATGGACACAAGGGAGACATCTGAAGAAATAGCTGAGGGGCTCCCTTAGGGAATCTCTGGCTGAAAGCAAATGATAAAAAAGATGATGCTCTTCCAAAGGGGAAAATGAAGGAACAATCGTGAAGGAAGACACAGCACCTACATGAAACAAAATCACTGAATCCCTCTGTAGGATAAAACCAAGATTATATTTAGCAGTTCTGATGGGTGGTGCTGGCTAATTAGTGCTAGATACAAATATCCTAACATCACTGTATCCCAGTTGAATGAAGAATAGGAAAAGAAACAGGCTGAAAAATGTTCACTCTGGGGGTAAAACATGCAGCTGACTCATTTGCATAGTAGCTAGTCAATGCTAAAGAAATTTTTGAGCAACTAGGATGAACATGAATGGTTAGGCAAAGGTCTGTCAGGAAAATGCTGGATTGAGTGGCCAGGAGGTTGGTGACATGTGGGTTGATGACCTGAAAATTCTTTGCAAGAACCAAGTGACACTAAACCTTAAGAAAAGGTGGAAAAAAAGAGAGCTCAGCCACCTGTACTGGGCAAACAAAAGCCATCAAAATTAGGAGCTTGAAAGTCAAACTGGATGGTTCTCCCAGTTGATGAAGAAAAAGAAAGTCAAGCAAGATACAGCTTTTCCAGCCTAATTAAGCATCTTGTTAATTAGAGAAAAACTATGGGAGTGATGATACTGGTCCTGTAGATAAAGAAGAGTACAGACTTTATTAGCTGCTGCTTTGCACCAGGAGGTGCTGAATTTTTAAGATCCCCATAAGAAAGGCATTCAGACTCCAACAAAGCACTGCTATTTATTAACATCAGTGTTATAGAGAAAGACAGGTAGCATAGATAATCTTATGTTCTTCCAAATGCTGCAAATGTTGTGTTGCACAGCTTCAGACAGGCCTCCAGATCCCACCCACGTACAAGTTTACACCACCTTTTATTTTTGTTAATTCCTGCTCTTTTGGGATTTTCTTAAAGCAAAACTCTATTCACCATTTGTGCTGTCAGGTAGAAAGGATGTGCACAGAAGCACTTGTTGCTACAGTTTCAGAGAAAGACAAGATCATGCAGGTGGTGTGATTGCCTACCCCAAGTGTGAGCTGCTTGCAGTCTCCTCTCTTACAAGCAAGACCCAAGTTCACCCTGCAGCAAAGGGACCTGTGCAGCACAGCACAGTCAGAAAATCAAGCTGTAGCAGAGCACACTTGCTCAGGTTAAATCCTGAGTGGATCACTCGTGCCTCAAGGTACAGTGATCTTCTGGTCATGAACACAATGTCTGCTTGCTGCATCTGCTTTCTGTAACTCAATAGTTAGGTTTGGCATTTCTGTTACCATATCTTTATATAAATAGGCAAGTTTTATGAGCAAAGCACATAAAATTTACCACAAATAAGAAGGAATGCAATTGCATGTAATTGCCTAAGTCAAGGTTACAGTTCACTTGGCAGAATGACGCATCTGGCATGTGTGAAGGAAGAACTTTAACCGAACCATAAAGGTTAGAGAGGTTAAACCTTTGAAACTGGTTGCTGGCAGGCTTGGATGCTTTTCTCTGGAGACCCTTTACTAAAAAGCCCTGTATAGTGGTCTACTTGTGCAGCAACAGCCATAAATATGTCAAGTGAAATGCAAGCTAATTAGAAAGCACTTATTTGAGTCCTCCAGAGTGTATTAAGATGGGAAGTTTCACTTTCAGTCTACAACTTACTCCTTTCTTATTCAGTCCTATTTTCCTGTTGTAAAGGTTCTCATCTCCATTCAGTGACAAGGCAGTACATCTACAGACTTTTCAATGTAGATTCCTTTCTGTGATCCTACTGAGTACAAGTCATTGTCTGGGGAAAGTCAGTCACAAAAGTCCTTGAGGAAGTGTGGCATCAGCTCTTTTTGTCTATCCAAGATTGATTACCCCTTTCTCCCCCTTCCCCAAATCAAACACAAATGTTTCTTTAAGACTCAGAACTGGTGGAACTGGCTACCTCCAAGAGGGGCTACAGAATTTATTAGACTTACAAATGGTGTTAAGTTGCTGCTGGTGCTGTATGCTGCTCCCCAATGGGATAACATGGTACTGTCTCCCCTACAGTTACATTTAAACTACTCAGGAAATTTACTTGGTGAATTTGGTAAAGCAAACAATCTAATGAGACCAAGTACATTTATTTAATGACAAGCAAGTTAGTTGGAGATAGAATGGTGAAATTATTCAAAACTGAACAAACAAAGTTAAATGAAATTGTATCTTTACATTACTAGTATTTTTGAGATAAAATATAAACGTCTAGAGTCCTTATAACTAAAGCACCCCCTTCTACAGCATTATCCTTTCCTGTGGTTTGGTTACCTGAGTAATACTTCAACTTTGGTTCTGTCTGCAACTTAATTCTAAGACAGACTTGCTTGAGCTATTCCTTACAAGTGAAAATATTGGCTCTGTTGAAGAGGGTTGGCATTTCACTGCAGGTGCAGTAGGAAAAATGCATTGTTTGTGCACTGATCCTATTTCTCTTTATCTTAAATTATGACAAATGACCTCATCTCTCTTGGCCTTGTTTGAATACCACCAGTTAGAGAAGCAGAAAGCAGCCGAGGTCGAGCTGGAATTTTTGACTCTTAAACTTTTGTATTTTCAAATTTAGGGAAATGGAAAGGGACTCTGGCTCTTTTAGCTACTGTTGAAGGTCATCTGGCTAGAATTTGACTGGAGTTGGAGCTGTATCTGTTGGAGGAGGGGTATTGCCAGTAGGAGAAGAGAGAAGCCTTTGAGATGGATGGTCTTCAGACTGGCTTTTGGGTGAATATGAGGATGGGCTACTTGAATGAATTTGAGTCCTCAGCTGTCAGGGTATAACAGTGTAAGTGAACACAGAGATTAAGTTTATTATTTCAGTTTTACACATTGAAGACCTCAGGGCTGTGGATCTACAGAGGAGAGGGTAAGCTCCTTCTGGGCTGATCTGGTGCAGGGACAGCACAGTCCCCCAGTCACTGCATTGATCATGTGACTGAGTCTGGGTTGTGGGGCTGATGCACAAATCTCCCAGTCACTTACTAGGCTTCTGGGAGAAGCAGCTCTCAGGTCTGACCTTGAGCAGGTAAGCAGAGGACAAATGAGGGAAGATGCTATCTCATATATGCCACAAAATTTCAGCTCTTTATTCCTGATATCCTCTGTTGTGGGGATATTTGGCAATTGCACCACCAGGTATTGGCACAGGGAAAGGTTTGTGATCCACTTTCTCTAACATGTAATAGGATTGGCCACAACAAGAGCTAGGTCAGGACCACAGTCTGACAAATCTCTCAGGTTGCTGGCTGCAGTAGGTTGCTCACATTCCCAGGGCTAAACTAATTGCCAGGTTTGGTGTTTATTTGAGGGTTAAATTATTCTTTCATGTCAGATTGGCAGAGGCTGAGCAGTTTTTCATTTCCTGTGGGGAATGGTGCTGGGTCCATCTGCTAGAAATTCTCCAGGGATGTTTCACTAATGGCAGTGCTGTGCCTCTTTTATGTTCTCTTCAAGATGATGCCATGGTGTAATTTTTCAGGCTTTTTGCCTTTTGCACTAATGGTCTCTCAACTGTTACATGGTCTCAGAGATTGCTTTGTGGTATGAGGTTTAGGTGAGGGAGAAATACACTGAGGATCTATGTGATCCTAATGTGGATGCTGTGACAGTGTGATTGCAGGGAGTTGAATTCAGTGATACAGAGGCTCTTTCCCAGTCCCACCTGCTGCCTCACTCACTGTGAGCTCACAGACATTGTGTCCCCCTTTCTCTTTCAGTTTCCTCTTCAGCTGCTGCTCTGGAATTTTCTCTTCTTTACATGTGTGCTGCTCTATCTGCTTAGGAGACTACCTAACAGTCTCAACAGAACATGTCTGAAATAATTGAATATTGTTAATAATAGTGACCTTGGAAATTGTACTGTTCTAATAATTCTCACCCGTGTCTAAATTCCTGAATTAGCTTTGGAGTGAGCCAGTATTTCCACAAAGTGCTAGAGTTGGAGGTGAAAGCATTATATAACTTGGAAGTTGTGACTATATTGACCATATATATATATGGCATTGTTTCAAACATAAATAACTTGGAGGCAGCAGCCACTTAAATTGGGTCAGAACCAGTGAATCCATCCAAGCAGAGAGGATGTTAATGAAAGTAATGTGATTTTTATCTTCAAACTCTCATGAGCCACTGAGCCTAGAAAACAAACTGCTGTGCATCTTTGGAAGGCTGGACTGGATGATTTGCCTTCTAGTGGAATACTGCATTGATTTCTGTTCTTAAAGATATCCTGAGTCATCAATAGGCAATGGATTTTCAAATCAGGCAAACACATAGGCCTTTTCCTGGACACAACAGGATGTTTTCTGCATCTCAAGTGTCTTGAGCCACTTACTGAATATCATCCAGCCCTGGTGAAATAAGGACTACCCAGCAGGAGTAAATTGAACTTTAAATGCATAGGTTTTGTTCTCATAGTGTGGGAGAGTAAGAAATGCAGACTTAGATATATATAAGTAATTGTCTGCATGGGGCTTTCTTTTCAAGGGGTACATGTGGAGTGTAAAGCTGCTCTTAAATATGCATTTCTCAGGCAATGGCACTAATGGCACACCGTGCATACAGTCTTCAGTTTTAATAGCAGCTGCTTGGTTGAAAAGGAGGTTCTGTTGCCTGATTTTCTAATTCTGTATGCATTGTTTTTGGAAATATCCTTTATCTACAAAGCCCTGGGGAAGAAAGTATATTCTTTTCCATTCTTGAGTGTGTGGGTTTTGAGATACTAGAAATAGGCCAGAGCTTTGATGCTATTCTTGACATTTCACAGTCAGCTAAGCTAAAAGTCAAACACTGCTTAATCAAAGAGAAAGAAAAAATTATGGCTAGTATTCCACTTCAGATGCATGAGACCCCATGGCCTTGTTGCCTTGCTCCAGCCTGTAGGCTGTATACATTCTCCAGCAGAAGATTTAGTACAACTGAAAAATCACAAAGCAGTCACTTTATGATTAACAAACACTTTATGAAAAAGAAAACTTTATTTCAAGAGATGATGAGTGAGAAATCCCCTATTCTTTCCTTAGCCAGCCTCCTTTTCCCTCTTTAGTACCCTTCTTTCTCTACCATTTGCTGTCTGTTGTAATGATTTGAAATCCTCTCTCTTTCTCCAAAGCTTTACTGACTCATATTCTTTTCTTTCTCCTCAAGGGTCTTTCCTGGTTTCTCATGTGTCCCCCACCCCTTAATTTGCACCTTGTCTGTTCCTCTTTTTATTTCTCAACCTATTTATTGAGATTGCTGCCAGGTTAAGACAAGGCTACTGGCAGAGGGCAGGACCCCATAGGTGAGCTCTTCAAGGAACAGACAAGTCATGAAGTCATTAGGCTTCGATAATCTGCACTGTGCCCTTGGAGAAAGCATTGAGGTTCATTAGTGCCTAATGCAATAAGCACAATCACAGAGTGGCAACTTGTCACTGGAGCAAAAGGGAAGAGCAGATGCTGATCTCAGAGCACTGATTAATAGAAGTCTTAAGTAATTTCATTGATATTAATGATATCATACTGTTTACACCAGTGTTGCAAAGATAGCCACTGATCCTTTTACTTAACAAAAGACCTCTTCAAATACTGGGCCTGATTCACAGCTATCTGCTGAAATTCTGCACCAGCAGAACTTCAGTGCTCTCAGTGGAGACAGGCCAAGTTTAGTGATATGAGATCAGGAGCAGCAAACCTAATCTGTACATTTACTGAGTGTTTTCAGAGTCTCTGCATTTCTGTTCAAATTCAATTATTCATGTTTGACAGAACCTGCTCTGGCACTATTGTGCTTTTAAAAACTGAAAACTCCTCCAAGGTATAGCACAGAAAAAAGCCCCAAACCCACTCTATTGTCCTTGAAGGAAACACTGCAAGGCTGCTTATTCTGTTATTTCAAGCTTTTTGTCCTATTGTGTCTGTTCATAGTTGTTGAATATATTCTAAAACATCTCAATTACTCTCTATTTTACAGACATTTTTATTAGATCTATAATCTCATGCCTCATATCCTCAGAGGGTCCTCAGTGCTCTGCCATTGCTAAACAATTATCAGGGGGATGTATTTTCTCCCTGATGGATTATAAGCTTTTCTTCCAGAGGCTAGATTTTATTGCACATTTTATGTCAGGACAGCAGAGGCTCGTTGTTTCTTCTTAATAGTTCCCACTAGAAGTCAAAAGCATAAATACAGAAAGAAGAGCTGAAGTGATAATCCAGGCAAGAGAAGAGCAAGCAATTTTTGATGTCCAACATTCCCATAAAAATTCATTTCATGTTCCTGCTGACCTCTCTCTTGTTGATTCATGGCAGATAAACAGAACACATATCTCTTTTTTCCTCTATCATAATGCATCAGAGAGGCCAGGCTACTCTCTTAGCCAGCCTCTTTACTGCAGAATAACAAGCTACAGGGTGGCAGATAATTTTGCAAACTTTCAATTTTTTGCTGTTCCCTCTGCCCATGCCTTTCACTTCATCCTCTTCATATCCTGAAAAACTTTACTCACCACAGGTAGTTTACCTCCACAAAAATCACCACTGAAAAAGCATGTTAATGCTGTCTCCAGAACATGATATTTCAGATGTCTGTTATGCTTGCATTTTCCACAGCAAAACTACACAGAAATATATTCCCATCTTTCAGATAAAGATGCCAAATTAATTAATCAGCTTTCTAATTAATATTAAGTCTAAATCTCCATTGTCTTTCATCCAGTTGTCACAGTAGCAGTGTCATAGATCAATAAGACTTCTTAGAAGCATTGCACATGGCCTGTTTCATTCACATAATGGGCACTTCCTAATAGGGATAATAAGGAATATGTATCTTAATGAATTGAAAGGACAGCATGTGAAGGAATCAGGCTAGACTTCTCAATCTCAGTATTTGGGAGACTTCCTACCAGCTGGCTGCTATGAAGTTGCCAAGACTACAGACTGCTGACATACTTTAGGATCAAAGGAGAAGATGGGGAACCCAGAAGACAACAACACTTTGAGAAATGAAACAGCAAGACAATCATAATAGACTTTCTTAGCACAGTCCCAGTGGGTCCTTACTGAAGCATGTAAGAGTGTAGCATTAGGTTTTTCACTAAAAAGCTAATCAATGATTTTACTGATTTTGCTGAAAAAAATAGAGTTTATGTCTGCAAAAGTGTCACAATTTGAGACTACTGCTGCCAAGCTTTTTCATTTACACTCTGCCTTCATTATGAACACCTCCTTTGCCATGCATTTGACAAGCACTTGAAATACCACTACAAAACAAATGCACACAGATTCAAGCTGGCATCCTTTTGCATAAATGTATTATCTTCAGAAACACCTACATTACTTTGGAGCCAAAGCAATTTTTTAAAAATATCCCTCAGAGGACTGATAGGGTGAAATTATATCACTCTCAGGTGGAGTGCCAAAGGCAGTAGCCTCTGTTGGAGGTCACTCACGAATTCTTCCATCCTAACAAAGTGTCTGATAGGTTGATGTCTGAACAGTGTTATAGCTTTCACAGGCCAGGATGTAGGGTTTCTCTCAGCACCATAGAAACTAGTTTTTTTTTTGGTAGTTAGGGTACATGAGAGAAGTTGAACCAGGTCCCTTACTAACCACTTACCTCACCAGTAAAACTCTGAGATGCTTCATTCCTGCAAAGCAGCAAATTTGAGAAGGAGGTAAACACTTATGGTTAATATTAAAATATTTAATGTTCCAAATTCACTCTTGGGTTTTTTCCCACACAATTCCTTGCCTACTGCCTCCTTCCCAATTCTGGCAGCTGCCTATGTGCAGGAAAACCCATGTCTTGGTAAGAAAGGAGCTCATAACCATTCATTTGACATGCTCAAGCCTCATAAAAGATGGGTTTCAGGTTTAGAATGACCACAACCCCCCTGTATTGCTTCTTTAAAAGAATAATACAGGTTACATAATACAGTTACAGGTGTCTCCTTTTGCTATATTTTGCATTCCTGGTTTGCCTTCTAGTTGGATTCACCTGGGTCTTAGGATAGGAGCTGAACATTAGTGAAGGGCAAACTATGAGGGCTGACTGAGTTTCCAACTAAACAGCACAGTGCCAACACAACACAGCTTGCTATGAGTTGTGCTTCTGTGGGGCGACTGCATTACAGTGTCTGAAGTCTCTTCATTTTCTCCTTTAAACCGAAGACCTCTTTTGATCTGTTGTCTCTCTCTTTAAAACTAATGCTGTAAAACTCTTTGGGATTTGGTTCTGACGTGCATCTTTGACCACGTGCACAGCTGGCTCGGCACAATCCTGACCCCAAGCTGGGTTCACATGGACTGGCTCTGCTAATTGTGGAGCTGGGAGCCTTAGGGTGTTATCCAGCTGGCATCTGCAGAAGGGCTGCCCAGTTACTCCTTGTGCCACTCAGGCAGCACAGTGGCTCCATGCTGCAGCACAGGGATGCTCGAGCTCAGGTCAGCCCACACCGGGGCTCTCTGCTCTCTGCTGACCCCACAGAGCTCCGCCTGCCCCTCCTTGACACAGCAGTGCACAGAAAGGGTTTTAGGCAGTTTAGCCTGATTGTCTGTATTTGGTTTGAATATTGTGTGAGTGGCAGAACCAACCTTGTGATGATGCACAATTGTCTGCAGAAAGAGCAGGTTTAGATTGTGTGCTTCTATGTTTTTATCTGCTTCAGTAGACTACCTTGGGCAGAGATGGTAGGAAAATATTCGCCATACAATTGTGAGGGAAAATAGAGTCAAAAGAGAGGATTTTATAGATCTGCTCAGTACACGAAGACCCCAATGGTACTACCAGCCCTGACTGACCCTGCCCCTGCTCCTGGGGCTCTCCCAACAGTGCCCACCACGTCAGCCTCCTGGGGCCATCAGCCCCTGCTCCAGAGAGGCCACAGCAGTGCCAGCCTGCAGCTTCCTACAGCTCTGTCCATCCTGTCCCCATTCTCA
This sequence comes from Notiomystis cincta, assembly GCA_013398075.1. Lineage (NCBI taxonomy): Eukaryota > Metazoa > Chordata > Aves > Passeriformes > Notiomystidae > Notiomystis > Notiomystis cincta. Next base: position 906,122 of record VZRX01013343.1, on the reverse strand, counting down.
GGACAGTGACAGATGCTGGTGCCCCCCTGCTGCCCCTCTCCCAGCTCAGTGGGTACCCAGGCAGCAGCAGCTCTGCTCCTTTGCCTGAAGCTGTGGGACATGGTGCCAGGAAAAATTACTGAGTTAAAAACTGGGAATGCCAGACATGGCTGTCAAGAAAAATGAAGATATTCATAAGAAACTAAGCATATGGCTACTAGATCTGTATTACATTTCATTCCACCTTCACAGAATTACCCCTTCTCCCTGTGAGACAGGCAGGGACTGGGTTAGTGTTACACAGGGGAGCTCACGTCTACGCAACTGCCAGAGTACTCTCAGCTGCAATACGCCAACCTGCAACTTCACAGATGAAATGATTATTTTTGCTGTCAGGCCCCTCCTGCTCTATTAAAATTCAGTTTTATGGTGTAACTTTCCCTATGGACATGTTTTGTTATTTGTTTCCAAGACATGACAGAAACATTCATGTGCTTCTAGCAAATGCTGAAACCTAAGAGAAAGAGCCAATAAATTAGCAGCAGCATGCTACAGTATAATAAACTCCTTACTTCTTTTGCTACAATATATGACCATTTGTAGCAGTTTTAAAGCCCAGATATATACTCATCTATTAAATACCATTCTGTGTGCCAAACCTTTTACTTCCACTGTATTAAAGCATGAGTGAGCCTTTTTTCTTTTTCTTTTTTTTTTTTTTTTTTTTTTTTTTTTAGGATCACTAAAAGCCCCAGCAGTAAATGAAACCCGAGGTGACCAAGGTCCTGCAAGTTTGGAAGTGTTGCCACTTCCCATTACTATCAAGATGCACAGTTGGAGTGCTGGGAAATCTCTTAAGTGGTGATTCTTTTGAGAACAGGGGATGAGTCTTAAACTTTGTAGCAATTCAAGGGAAGTCTGTCTCATCAAGCTGCAAGAATCATTGATGCTATTTTGACTGTGTTACCTCAGCATCTGAAGGGAGATAACACAGTCATTGCACTGAAAATGTCTTGGCATCTAGAGACTTTTTTTTTTTTAAAGAATCGTGAAAGAGGGTTAAATCATCTGCCTCTTTCTGGAATTATCTACATTGCCCACGTTTTTTGATGCCTCTGATCAGGCATGGTTTTTGACTTTGATCTGCAAGCTCAGAAAGGCAGACTTGGAATAGTGCATCTGTAGATTTCCATCCTCCCCTAACCCAGATCTTTGCACAGCAGATTAGAGCTGCGTAACAGGGCTGTCAGCTTTAATGTGACAGCTCAGTTCGCCTGCATTTATTCCAAAAACAGTGCCACTGGTTCATTCCCTACAGCTTCAGGATTTGATTATACCAGCTATGCACCTTCTATACATTTTGATGTCTTCTATGATTCCCAAGTATGCCATCTAAACATACAACTTTCTGAACTCCAGGCTTGGTTTTATTTATAATCACACAGCATTATGTTTAACATGGTATATTGAATATTAGGGATGTTTGAGTTTGCATTTCAGATTGGCCATTTTCATCCAAATCCTATGAATGTTTGATGTATTTTACTTACTTTATTATTTTAAAGACTGGTTGTGGAGATTATTCCTTCATTTGGTACCTTCTGTATTCTGGCAGTCCTTATATGGATCTAAGAAAGGAATTTTCCCCCACTGTATCAATGAGTCAGTAGAAGAGATTGCTGCTATGTATCCTTGCTTACTCAAGGACAGAAAAGTGCTACCACTCTTTCCCATTAAAATACAGTCGAATTTATATTGGCCCCTATGCTTAGAATACTTACCTGTGTGCAATTGTTATTAATTCACCATAAATTCAGCAAAAACCTAAATAAGATGGTAATTCATGCAACATTTTCCATCACAATTTTGAAAGTTTTTCATAAGTGCTGTTGGCTTATTTTGTCTGTCCTTAATTCCAATAATGTAATAAATCTAAAATACCCACATGGCATGCTTTAAGGACTTCAAAAAGTAATTTAATTTTCTCAACAAAACAAACAAACAAACAAACAAACAAACAAACAAACAAAACTAACCATAGAGAATTTAAACATCTCCCATGAAAAGCAAATAATCACCCCTGAGGTGATCAGGCAGTTGCACTAGATGATAATTTTAGGTCTCTTCCAACTGAGCGCTTCTCATCTCTTGATTTTTTACTACTTTTAATAAAGATTCTCTCTTTTTATTTTTTTTCCTGTACTATTCCTTTTTTCCTCCTCTTGCATGAAGAAAAAGTACCTTTTGTGCTCAATGAACGAGCAGGTCCATCCCTAGCAATACACCTCCTTTGACAGTGGGCTCTACATATTCACTGCCATGACCATGAGGACAACAGTTCCTGAACAGGGTTATATCACAACAGTATTCTGTGGCCATGATATTTATAGAAAGTGTCTTATATGTTTGGATATCCCCTTGCTTCCTGAAAATTATTTTAATTCAGCTAGCAAATTCTTATTTTTAAAGGGGAAGGGTGTTAGCCTACCATATTCCTCAGAGCTTGATTTAGATCTGAGCAGGGAAAATATTTAGTTCATTTCATATGAAGTACCAAAAAGAATTCATTTATTTGCTTTCAACCAAGGATTGTAAATTAAACTCTTAATTGTGACTTTTCTCTTACTTTATCATTCAACCCACTTCAACCTAAATTCCTGAGGATGCAATACTTCCATAAAACCACTGTTGAATATTTATTGCTTCATTCTCAATGGTATCTTTTTTAAGTAGTGGAAATACTATTAATTTTATTTTATTGGTTTGTCACGGTTTTTCATTTTGGCAGTGAGTTTGTGCCTCAGCAACTGCCTGCATTTCAAAAATTCCTTCTTTGGCTATGTCCTGTACCTTCTCCAAAGGCAGCTAGAATAATCAGCTCAATGCAAAAGGTGTAAAGAGAGGTCTGGGAGAACAAAGGATAATGAAAATGAAAATAGGAAAGGAAAAAAGTTCATAAAGTGTAATCCAGTGTTCAGTTTCAAGGCTGTTCATTTTCCTTTACAAATATGGAGCACAATCCAGTGTCAGCTGTTATACAGGGCTGCATCACAGTAGTCCTGGGTTTCCCCAGGGAATGAGCACAGGCACATATGTTACCAGAACAGACTGGTACATGTGGCGTGTTCCTGAATGTGCCAAGAACAAGCTCCAGGGAAAAACTCACAGACTCAGGTAAGTTAAAAATTATTTTAACACACCTATTAGATCTACCTAGCCTAAGTAATGAGAACACCAAGGAATAGCCACTATAATGAACAAAGAAAGGAGAGCTGGTCCTTTGACATTAGAGAGAGCATCCATGAGTATGATATGGTATCAAGATCAGACATTTAAAATAGAATGAGTGGGAAACAGAAGCACATCATCTTAAAGGGAAAAAAAAATAGTGGGAATAAAAAGTCAAGTTAGATAACCCCACTCATTTTCTGTGCTTTTGAATCAATGCAGAATTTGTCAGCACGTGGAATTGCATCAGTAGAGATAATCACCTAGGGAAATAACGATTGCTTTATGTCACTCAAGGGCTATACATATTTCATGCTAATAAGATTATTTTGGCAGAAAAGAAATACACAATAAAATGACAAAACCACCAAAAATGAAGAGCAAGGGTGCCATGCTTAGTAGCTTACGTTTAGTGCTTACCCCTCTGTGTTCAAATACTAAGTAATGATTCTACTAAAAACTTATTTGAAAAGAACAGAAAGTGACAGAGAGAATCTCTCTAGAAAGAGCTATTAGATTCATAGGTTGATGTGCTTACTGTTTTGAAAGCACAACATTCATTTAGACATCTAGGATTCAACAAATACAATTTATTCAGGTTTTTTTTAATAGATGTCCAGCATCTTGGAGTTTGTCTCTGTTTTGTCTATGTGTCTATGTCCAGTATTATATTTCAATAACTTTATAGGGAAATCTCCCTGAATATAATTTAATACAGGGATTCGGGGTCCAATTTTACTGCGGGAAACTACATGCAGAAAAGGCTTCCTTTAAATAAAATAGGTGACAATTTCACCACTGGAAGGGCATTTCCAGCTTCCAGAAGTCAAATGGAAAGTTTGTTCCCTTAGGAAAGTGAGGGGCAAATAGTACAAATATGTTATTTTTCTGATGTTTTATATCAAACATTGTCATTAGGCCTCTTTTAGGACTAGCAACCTCCTGCACAGTTTTTTTTGCCCCCAACAGATACACTCAGGAGGAGTAGAGAAGAGGGTGACTTTATTTTTAGGACCCTGTCCATGTGTCGATGCTGTGTCCACTACAGGCTACAGGGAGGACCCAGACATCAGATGATAGTTAAGCTGGGATTTTCCCAACATTTTCCCCCCTGTTTTAGGAGGATTGCTTCATGGTATCTAAAACTGCCTGGCATGATATACAGTGCTAGTTGGGAAATAGTGAAGGATAATATAAACACAGCATCTGACTTTCTTCTCTTCACAACGGTGTAAATCAGGATGACCACCACTGGAATTCAGAAACGCAGTCATAAACTGGTGTCAGGGCATTGCCAGGCTCTCTTTGGTGATGCTCAGGAACAAACTGCCTAACACAGCCACGAGACCATTCCCCTGCACTGGCTGTGCAGAGAAGAACCTGACCACGCTCTGCAGTGAGACAAATCTCATCACCCCTGCTCCCTTGTAGCAGCAGCGCTGACTGACGTGTGGCAGCCCGTTACGTGGGCACGCGGGCGAGCGGCCGCTGTCCCCAGTCATCCCGGCTGGCAGATGCTGCCGCCTCTGAGAAAGGACACTCGACCCCCTCATGGATCCTCTCCTGAACTGCCATGGCTTTCAGCTCAGGATGCTGAAGTCTCACTTTAGCTTAGAAGAGAGGGCTGAAGCCTGAAGTGCTTCAGGACTGGATCCACAGCAAGATCTGATGACACCTTCCAGGATAGCCACCCCTCTCAAGAGAGCGAGACAGCCAGTTAGGACCAAAACCAGGTTTAGTCAGGCAGGCTCCATTCATATCCACACAACTGTCAGAGCCCTGAAATACTGTAACAGAAACAGTGCCTGCACTTACAGGAGGCACTGTATTGAACAATTTCACTATCTGATTTCTGTTTTCAATAATGCATATTTAATATTCTCTTAATGCACTTGCTTTGAGAGCATTTTCAGCTGGATTATATTTTTAAAGATATATTCTGCAGAGCTGTCATGCAAACTCACAGGCTTTCAGTCACCCAAACTGGTCCAAACTGTGAGAAGCGGATGCTCTCCATGTAGGAGTGAATGCAGAGGGAAATCATAGACTTGGATAAACCCATGCAGAATGACAAGGTTTAAAAATTCATTTTGCTATACACATTTAGATAAGTGGGTGTAATTTCCAATACATAAAGCAAAAGGCTCAAACAGTAATGTGATTAGAAAAAGAAGCATAAGAGAGAATAACAAAGATAATTACTCGTAGCCCCTCTGCAAACAGAGAACAGGACCATGACATGGCTTCTCCAGGTATTTTTGCCCCTGATAGTGAAGCTAGTTTTTGGGTCACTATGCAAGTGACAATTGTGCAAGGGAAAATTTCAGAGGCACCTCAGTATGGTGGCAAATCCATCTCATGATTTATTAATTAGAATATGATTAATCAAAACTATGAAAAGTGAAGGACATGCACAGCCCTTCTAAAGATACACATTCTTGTAGGGTTAGGTAAGGGACTTTTGACCTACTACCTATTTTTATACTAAGACATTCCAATATTTTCACTTTAAGTTTTGACCTGCCATGAGAATAAACATTTCGCCTTAATTGCAATATTTTGTTGCAAAGGTAGACATTGTTTACCCACACTATAATTCCAAGCTACTACTAAGAAATGTATGTTAAAAGTATTTTATTTCACTGTCACATTTCACAGTTTAGTAGAAGACAGAAGCTAAAAGAGCTGCATAGTCATGCCTAGTACTGAATCATGTGTACAGATGTGTATTCCATAATTATGTTTTGTCTCTGCCAAAGGCATTTTTTCCTTAGTAGCTTGTTAAAGAAGATAAAATTCATGTTGCAGAATAGAGAATCATAAGACTGTGCTACTTACTTCCCAATTTGGCTGGGTTTTTGCTTACCTGAAAATTAAAAGTTATCCAGACCTTATGCCCCTTTTCACAGTGATTAACATAAAGCAAAACAAAGGGAAGAAAGTCCATGTATCTGTGGTGCTGGTGAATTGTTTTCCTTCTGTGAGAATATGACCTAAAATAATTTTCTAGTGTGCATGGTGTTTAACCTGTATAATAAACTTGTCTCTATTGCATGCCTAGTTAAGTAGAACTGGATAAAACCTCTGTGGTCAATAAGGAGAGCACTTCACACATCAGCTATGGAGCATTCAATGCAATCACACGGAAGAGCATTTCCTGCCATTGATCAACAATAATTCCTGGCATTTACAAGGCATCTTTAATCAGAGCAGTAAAATCGCTCTGCAATGGTAATAAATTCCCAGAGTACCCCTCTGAATGAGATGACAAAGTTTTTGATTTACAAGTGAGCAAAGTAAATCATAGAGAAGTGAAATACTTGATCAAGGTCAGATAGTAAATTTTTTTGGCAGAGTCCAGAAAAACATCTAACCTTACAGCCTTTTAGATTTGTGGGAAACAGGAGTAAACTTTGTTACTGTAGCACATTGTTGGGTTTGTATCTGCCATTTGCTTGCTCTGCACAGACAATAACCTCTCTGTAATGACACAGCAAAACTGATGAAGAATCATGTTTCCACGCACTTGCGTTAGATTGCATGTAAATTAGGAAAGGACAGGGAATGCCTGAAGAGTGGAAAACTTTTTAAACTTCTGAACCACTGCTAGGCTTTGAATGAGGAGCTCTAATGCAGAGGCACAGGAGCACAACCCCATATTCTGGTCCTGCTGCTACTTGGCAGTGAAAGGGACACTCGTTCTGAGGAAGGATATAATAGGCTGCACAGGAGCTACAGGCACAGATGAGGCCCCAGTTTAAACAGCAAAAATTCTCTGTACAAATATACCTGGGAACAGAATTGGCTTCAAAATGTGTAGACCTGTGAAGAACAGGCTGTAAATACCTAGACAGATGTCAGAGTATGTGTTTACAATCCACTTCAGAGCCATGGGACAAAGCATAATTTCTTCAGGGTTGCAAGGAAAAATAATCTGCATAGTAAAAATACTATAAAGATTTTTAGTTATTTTATCATCCTTGCTTTTATTATAAATAGGAGTGATGAACTGTCATGATTAATAGGATTTCTATTTCTGGAGTTTGTAGGGGGTTGAAAACCCTCTTCCTCATGCAAATCAAATTGCAAATTATATCGAAGCCCTGGTACATTTAATAATATAGGCAGTTAAAAAAATATTCCCTCCTGTATACCCTGTGTCTTGTTCTGCTCTTTTAGCACTTCAGTCCTTATAGTTTCAAATATGTGCTTTGAGACCTGTTTCACACCCCCGGTTTCTAAATCTTATGTCATTCTTCTTCACAATTTTGAATTTAAATACAGAAAAAAAAAGACATTTATGGTTTAACATTTTAATAATGCTGCAGTCAGATTTTATTAGTGCTTCTCTGTTACATTTTGCATGAGATAGGAAAGAGTAATGAAGAGAATATCATTGTAGGGTTTTAGGCTTATGAGCTTAATGTATTATGATACAACAAAATGTATTATCTAAAGGTCCCTTTCTCACAAAGGCAAATGAGAGCACCATAGATATAGCAATATAAAGCAGCAGTCAAACCAGCAATAACATTCTGTAATTGCAAACCCATTTTTGATTAAAATGTAATTTATTTAAAAAAATTGAAATAGAGCGCTTTAGGATTCCTGGTCCTGGCTGTATGCACACCGCGCAGCGGGTGAGAACAGAAATGCCCGGCTAAACAGAACCCAGCTATTCTGTGAGTTGTCCCCAGCCCCGCAGCCAGCTGGGCAGTGCCTGTGTGCTGGGAGTGAGGAACCACCGGCCCGGTAGGGCACAAATGCTTGGAAAGAATTGCTTCCCCAGGAAGCCCTCAGGACTGCTGCGGCTTTCCTGCAGCTCAGAGCAAAAACCCTATTAAAACCTCCTTGCTTTCTTCACATCTCTCTTTGCTACCCTAGCAGGCACGAAGGTAACTCCTGAAGAAAAATGCACAGACATTGCGTAGTCTGGAACCAAACCAACATTAAATGTAGAAGGTGAAGGGCTCTCTTTTCGCTCACATTCCAGCTTGTAATGAACCTTACTAGGCTTTCCCCTCAAACCTAGGCGATACTAAACATTGATTCCAGGAAAACTGATGCTGGTATCTCCAAAAATACGGGGGGTGTACATACATACATGCATATACCATATATAAAATATGTGTGTGTACGCATATATGTGAATAACCTATCCCTATAGCTCCCCGTACACCGACACGTCCCTCCCGCGCGCGGGCCGTGAGGGGAAGCGGCGGCGCGCGGGGGCGCCGCGGGCACGCGCACTACCCGGCATGCAGCGGGCGCGGGGCTGGCAGGAAGATGGCGGCGCCGCTGGAGGAGTACGAGAAGGAGGCGGGCTGCGTCCCCATCCTGCACCCGGAGGTGCGAGCGGCCCGCCGGGCGGCAGCGGGGCGCGGGAGCGGGGCTCGGG
>VZRX01013343.1:845811-897509 GCA_013398075.1 Notiomystis cincta | reverse complement strand
GAGTGAGTGTCTCCCCTTGCGTTCGGATGGCACTGGTCTGCAGCTCTCCCGCGGGTCGGGGCTGGCCCCATCCAGCCCAGCGCTCCCCGTGTGGCGTGGGCTTCTTTTGAGAGCGAGCGGTCTGTTTTTTCCAGTGTGTTGGCGGTGGGAGGAATGTTTACAGGTAACATGTAGAGGTCGTTTCGTGCCATTTTTTTTACCCTTCTATTGTGCCGCCCACCTTTGTCAGCAGCATATGTGTATTCTTGAGGACTAGTGTGATTGTTTAGAAACGCATTTTAAATAGTTTAGGAAAGCTTTTACATGTGGACTTGTCACCTGATATGTTAAGGACTGTAAGAATTGATTTTTCAGCCTACAAAACAGATAAGTGCATATGTCAGGCTCCAGTTTTTGCTGAACAGATGGTATCTTTTCCTTAAACAGTATCTTAAAAGACTGTTAGTTTATTTGATGACTGAAAAGGCTCTGTAGGCCTCTGTATGTAGTCATGTACTTTACCTGTTCCACCTCTCTGAACTGTGTTCATAGAATAGGTCAGTCTGTTCTGGAGGGTAATTAGCAAAGCAATAAACCCCGAGTAAGTCTTGATTTTTTTTGTTGATTTTTTTTGGCTTTGGGGTTTTTTTTGTTGTTTGGTTGGTTGGGGTTTTTTGTTTAGTTTTTTGTTTTTGTTTTTGTGGGTTTTTTTTTGGTTTGTGTGTTTGTGTGTTGTTTTGTTTTTTTTTGTTTTTTTTGTTTTTTTTTTTTTTTTTTTTTTTTTTTTTTTTTTTTTTTTTTTTTTTTTTTTTGTTTTGTTTTTTGTTTTGTTTTTTTCGTAGTTTTTGGGGACTTATTTTAGGGGATTTGTGTAGACTGTTGCTACACATTTTTTCAACCTAAGTGGAGTCAGACTAAATGCAATACCCTCGGTAGCAGTGTCTGATGATTTTCACAAGTGACACAAATTTTCAATAGTGATCCAGACTAGGATGTTGATGTTCTTTGGAAGAAAGTGTTCTTAACTTGTGGAAACTTTAGACAGGCAATCTAAGACTGGAAAATGGAATAAAAAGCTGTAAATACAGCTTGTCAGAAATCCATTATGTTTTAAAGATTGAAGACTAGTGTTTGTTTACTTTGAGTAATTACTGTCTGGGAAACTCAAATATCTCAATTTAAATTGGTAGTTTTGCTAGTTAATCTGGTAGAATTTTATACTGTTCCTTTGATGCATTGAGTTGAATATGTATACAAAAGATGGGAAAGGAAGCTGATCTATGTTGTATGCTGTAACATCAACTGGGGTCTCTTAATATGCAATAAATATCACGAGTTTGGAGACAGTTTTATTCGATTTTTCTGGAAATGCTGAGTATCTGACTAGTTCTTACTCACAAAATAGTGTCTGCATGGATTTCAGTTAGTGTTTCCTTATTCCCTAAAATCCTTGTCGAGGTAAGCTTTAAAAGAGGGGGGTGTTTTTTGTGTTGGTGGTGAGATAGATGGCTGTTAACAGACACTCCAGAAATGCTCTTTTGAAAACTTAAGGATTGTGTGCTGTAGGAGAGCTGTATTGTCACAGACCTGCCCACTGAACAATGCAGTGCATCTCTGTTCAGTTTTGAAGGTCAGGGGCCTTAATGCTTGGTGATTTCCACTTTTTAAGAAAATAGCACCATGCCCTTATGTAAGTAGTGACGTTGGAGCATACAATCAGTTTCAACATTTGTATACATTTAAAACTGATGCTTTTTATAGGACTGTCAAAATCTTTACTTCTTTATTCATGGTGCTGTTGCTTATCTTGGGTATTTTTCAGGTATTTTTTATATGCTTTTTTATGAGGCTTTTGCTTCTTACTGTCTTTTTCTATTGACTAATTTGGATAACTTAAGTTGTTTGGAGTTGTTGAAGTTTTGGGGTTTTTTGGGGGGGATGGGTTTGTGTTTGTTTGGGGTTTTTTGAAGGGATATGTTTGTTTTTATCTGGGCTTTGCATTTTGCCATGAACTACTATGAATACAATATTAATGTTGTAGGAAAGAGGTTCTTAGCAATAGTAAAAATTTACTTAAATACTGTCATGCTGGGAGATCTGTTTATTTGTGAAAGACTCAGTTGAAAGTGATTCAGTAATTTCAGTAAGAAGAGATAAAAACTGATGAAAATATGGATGCTTTAGGAAACGTAGGGTAGGAGTGCTTTTGATGGGGTTTGTGTGGTACCTTGCTGACTGGGTTCTTAGGCCTCCCTCATGAATGCAAAGTGAACTTAAGTAATAGACTCTTCTTTCCAAGGGTATTTATTCTTTCTTGTGACAAGTTCAGTTTAGTATGACAGTGTAGATCCCCTCTCTTCTAGCTGTAAGATTACTAGTGGAGCAACAAAGCTTCTGAAGATAATTTTAGTGGTGAAGTACAACAAATAATATTAATTGCACGTGTGATACTTGTAGAATGATCTTACAGGACATGATAAATGCTTGGAGAACTGCTGGCTAACTGATGCATCTGGGAAATAATGGTTAGGATTATTCCTGAATGTCATGGTTGCTAAAAGTCTTGGAGGAGTGAGTTAGTGTGCTGGACTCAGATTTTTTCTTTAATGTCTTGGAAGTAATATAAAAATTGTCAATAATAAAACTTGAAGGCAAACAGGATGGGTGCTAAGCAGGGAGGATGGAACAGTACAAAACCATCTAGAATTCACATGAAATTAGGCTGTTTAAGCAAGGCACTTTAGTGCAGCTGTATTCAAAGCAGTGTACTGAAGGTAAGGAGCATATGCATGGGATTGTATCCCAAAAGTTATTGATTGATAGGATGCAAATATGAACAAGCAGTTCAGCAGAAGTCCTCAGTATAATGCTTTGTTTAAAAATGTGTAAGAACAAAGAGATGATTTTTGGATGAACATTTGGTAAGGCCAATGATGAAGTTTTGTTTTTAAAAATTACTGTTAAATAGTGAAGAGTATGGGAAAGAATTAAGAATTATTTTAATAATGCCTTAATGTAAAAGGCCTGCAAAAGCCTTGTTCACATTATCTGAAAAAGTGAGAGGCTTTTTTTCCTCTATGTGAATATTTTCTAACTGAAATCCAGTGCTTTATTCAGTTTATGCTTAACAAGATCCAGTGACTGGAAAGTGAAGTTGAATGGGATCAAACTGAAAAGCACAAGTGGTGAATGCTGAGGGTGAGTAATCATTGCAATGAAGGAAGGAGGGCAGTGATAGATTATCCAGCTGTTGATGTTTTCAGCTGGAGTTTAGATCTCTTTCTAGAGACCAAATGCAAGTTTCTTAATTCCACAAATGGGTAACTGAGTAGTGTGTCAAATATATGAATATAGAGGAGTGTATACTGTGTTGGAGTGACTCTGATTAATATACTTGAATTCTTCAGGAGGATTGGGAAGTGCATGGATGACCAAGGGGAGCCCTGTGGGTGTAGGTCTCGGAGTGGACATGGCACTGGGGACCTGCAGTGTGATATGGTACCTCCATTATGAGGAAGGCAGAGTTACACTGGGCTAAGTAGTCCCTGCTGGTTTGTTTCCTTCTCCCAGTGTTTAGGTTTCTGGTGACAGAAGAGCAAGCTCTGCTTCCTTTTATACAGTGTAGCCCTGGTATGGGAATGCTGCTCATGCTAATTATGTTTGTTATCCTCTGATTAAATTATATTGATAGGCCAACAGACTTCTGACTTTAAATTCTTTGGATCTTCTAAATAGGAGTGAATTCTTGACTGTTCTGTAGTAGGTGATGATATTTTATTCTGAAATTCAAGGGATGGGGAGGCAGAAGAATCTTAGAAATGGATTTTGCTTGTAATGCTCCTTTGTATTTGAAAAATATTCTAGATGTGTGCCTAGTATGACCCTAACTGCCAAAGGTATTGCAGTTGTTGAGAGCTTCATCTCTTCCTAAATAGCAAGAACTATTACTGAGGGGGAAAATCTGTTTTGTTATTTCAGTGCAGTGCATTTACCAATGTCAGGTGATGTGAGATATATTTGAGAAAGATGGAAGTTACTGTTTATTACAGATGTCTCTTGGCATTAAAAAAATCTTGTCCAAGAACAATCTTCCTGCAAAGTTGAAGAGCAATTTTAACAGTTATGGGCTCTGTTTGACAGGAATTTTTCCAGATGGAAGCCGTCATTCTTATCTTTGTTTCTCTCCTTGTGGTTCAATTTGTAACTACCTAGGATGTTAGAAGCATATACACTTATATTCCTTATTGGTGATTTGAAGAAAACAAGTAAACCTACTGTGAGTAGCTTTGCTCTAATTTTTTCTGTTCAAAATTTCAGTGAAAGGCCTGACTTTACTGTCCAGCTGTATTCTCTGTGGAGTTTCATAGATATTGTTAGGGTTGTACTGGAGTGCAGATTGTTCTTAATTGTCCTATGCAGGTACAGGACTTATTGTGTTCTTTAGTCAGGGTCACTCCAGAGACTAGCCTTGCATTTGTGAGCTCATTCAAAGATCAGGTATCACTTATTATACTGCTTAAAAAGGACAGCAGAACTGTAAGGTCTCAGACAAATTAGCATACTTGATGTTGAAGGTTGAGCCTTGCCTTGTATATCTTGGGTAGCTTCAGAGGTTGAGGGTGAAGAGGACTGCAGATCTAATCTAACCTTATATGACAGGCTGAAGATTTTTTAACTAATTCTTCTTATTGCCAGAATAGTAATTATAAAGTAAAAAAGAAAATAAAATCCTACAGTAATAGGTCATATTGCATAGCTGGGAAAGTTGCCCTCAAATTTAATTAGTCTGTTTAAGACTTAAACATGTTTCTAGTCTGAATTTAATTTATTTCTGTTCATTACATCTTGTGAGATATCTATCCAAATATAGGTCTGTCTGTATCTGTTTAATATGCTGATGATTATCAGATCCCTACACTGCTGTTATGGTCTGCAGTTCTCCTGACCCTTCTGAGTCTCTCGTGTTCATTCATTCTTTCTGTGTGTTCGTGGCTTTGCTCTCAGTGCAGGAGCTGTTGCAGGAACTTGGGAGCAGAGCACTGTTCTGGCAGTCACACAGCTGTGGCAGTAAACACCCTCTGGATGCTGCATGCCTGGAAGTCTTCAAGGCCAGTCTGGATGGGACTCTGAGCTCTTGTGACAGGTGTCCTTGCCCATGGCAGAGGGGTTCAACCAAGGCCATCCTTTGATTCCTACTCATCATTCCCCATACATGTATTTGTACTGGTCTTGTTGGGACCTGTGTCACACTGGAAACTTGTACTCAGATAGTGACCATCCATTTGAGGTAGTTTCTAGGATAGGTCTTTATTTTAGTTAGGACTTCACTTTTGTTGATATTTAAAACACTCAAATTTTGTACTGTCCCAGCATTTCCCAAGTTGTATCAGAAAGAGAGTATTAGTTATTCCTGTTTTTCTCTCTCCACATAGTCCCTGCCCTCCTCTCCCAGTAAGAATTGCTTCTAACTGTTGTTTAACTGGGTTGCAGACAATGGTGAAATAGGGTGGGTCAAGGTACGGGCTCTGAAGGATGCTTAGCATTTTCATATTGACACTTCTCTGGGGGTTGTGTCATGAGAGCTACTGAAAAGACCAAGATGGGGTTTTTTGGAGCATATTCCTTTACTAGGAGAGTATGTATAACAGTCACAAAGCAAATCATAAAAATAAAGCTTGCTCACCTGTAGTTTTTAATACATGCAAGATAGACCACATTAACTTTCATTATATTCTAACTTCTTAATCAAAATATCAAACACTACTAACCCAAACACTTTGGCCATTAACTGTATTTGACCATTGCTACTGATTTATCAAATGAAAGTGACAGGTTTAATTTCCTGTGAAGCCATGGTACCAGTCTTTGCTAGTCTGCTATATTATTAGTATTTGCTTTTTTGTCAGCTCTGTATCAAAACCCAGAAAAGCCAACAATAACTGAAGATGGTAACCATTTATAAGCCATGTCACCTTGTATCCAGACTGCAGGAGATTTTCTGGCTCAATGAGTAGCAACATTCACTTCTTTTGGACTATATGGTTGACCCAAACAACCTGTATTTTACAGAAGTTTAATACTACTTGTTCTATAGAAAGCATTTTATTGCAGCAATAAATTTTCTGGCCAGACTTTTTGTTCTGCACTTACCAAACATTTTCAAATTTCGTGGGTTTGTGTTTTTATTGCCAGTTCTATCATTCTTACTCTGTAATCTTGACAACTTTTGTTAATTTCGTTTATTGCTAGGATAGTGCTTGCCGTTCTAGGGATAGGGATGTATCCTTTTGCTGGCATTTAATTTTTCCATAGTTTTCTAATTTGTCATGATCATTGCCAGTGCTTCTTATGCCATTCTTACAGGAATTTTTTTTTTTTCACAGCTGTTCTCACTGCCTTTGTAAATGGTGCAGTTTTTCACCGCGCTGGTCTTTTTCTCAATGGTAAAATTGTGGCTTCTTGGGCATCTGGTAAAACACTCAAAGTAGTTTTCAACTATTTACAGTTTTTGGGCAGTAATTGACTCTAAAGTTAAAAATTTGTTTTGTGACAGGCCTTCTTAATGCATAAGAGAGAAATGTCTGGTTTGACCCAGATTTGTGTTGATTCTGTTTGCCTTTACTTATTAAGCACAGGCCTCATTTCTCTCAGATTTCACAGAAGATTAGTCTTTCAACAGAGCTTGTTTCACTGTGTTTGCCTGTTTGCTTAGTAAAGTAATGAGACTTTATTTATGAATGTGGAAGAAAGTTTACAGAATTAAGGAGGAAAATGTTTGCTGTTTGCTTGAAAACTGAACAATATTGCCGTAGGTACTGACATGTTTGGATAGGAGCAGCCTCAGTAATTGATATTTCAGCATGCACACTGTCCTCTGTGGCTTTTCAAAGACAGTATGAGATAAAGATTTGACTTTCATGGTATCCTTGTAGTTGAGAGAAACACTGGGGTATATTACAAATGAGGCTGTGGAGCAAAGTAGAAAGCTTTTTCTGAAGTCAAAGGGAGTCTGGCTGAATTGGAGCCTTGGGCCTGTCACGCCCAGTATGTGGTGTAACATTAGGCTGCAATTTGTCTTGTGCAATTTTGAAATCTAGTAATTTCTTCCTGCACTTGTAGGATGCCCTGAGCTATGTAAAAGTGTTTTCTTGATTCTCTCTATAAAGGAGGAGGTACCAAGAAATGGAGAGTAGTGGGAATGCTGTGGTCAGAGCTTGGAAAGCTGCTCAAGATCAGGAGGAGATGACGTAAGACAGAGGGAGCGCAGTAGCGAGAGAGGGAGGACATCAGAGCGTGCTCTGAGAACACTTGCACAGCTGGCTCTGAAGGATGGGATTTTTACAGTTGAGTGTAAGTTGGTCTCAAGTCATGGTGGAACCCAGACACAGCTCTTCACCCTTCTTGGGGTGAGCTCTTGCAGTTGTGTGGCCAGGAGGTGACTTGGGGTGGTACTTGTTTGGTGAGTCTGTGACCTGATCTGACACCGTTACTGTGCTGTTGTGAGAATGGGTAAGAGGTAATGGAGACGGTGCAGGCAGGACCAGGAGTGTGATCACCTTCCTGATTGCAGGTTACTGCTAGCTTGTCTTAAGCTGATGGTGATTTAGGTGCTTCCAGCTGCACTCAAGTGCCAGTATGCTTGTCTGGTCCCAGGATGAGCCAGTTCAGGGAAGTAAATCAGTAGAAGATGCATCCAGTAAAAAACCCGCTGTGAATAAGTTTCTGCCATTTCACTAAGCCTACTCATGGAAGGATCTGCACTAAAGTACTGACAGAAGGTAGATGGCAGTCCTGGTTTGGAAAATGAAGAGTTGGAGAGAATAGGACCATTCCTAAGTGTAGGACCATGGATTCACTGAGCTGTCTCATTTGCTGCAGAAGATTGACTATATTAGCATGACTAGAAACACCTTTCATGCACTTCCTAGTTGTGGTGGGTTAACCAGCCTGGGAGTTTGTTCTGGTGGCTGTTGATGTGAGGCTCCATTGCCTGCTACAAGGTTGAGATGGGAACGGTGCATTGAAATTTCTTGATTGATTGAGCACAACTTGTACTAACTTTTTTTGTGTATCTGCCAAGGAGAAAAGAGCATCTGTAGCTAGGCTGATGGCTTGTTCTGTCATGTGCACTTGCTGATGATCTAATACTTGATGAATAGAAAAACATTTACTTTTGAAAAAGACTTTTAAGAGTATCCTTTTCTGTGAATTTTAAAAAAAGGACTGCTTTTTCTCCAAGTGGCTGAGTATCAGCATTTAGCTAGATACATACTTGGGTGCATTTTTGAAGTTTAACACCTTAAAGGAGTGAAATACGTAAATGGTTTTATGTTAATCTCATGACTGACTCTTAATGCTGGGTCTTTTAAGTTTTGGGGTTTTTTTATGTTGATGGCTCTGTAAGCTTGTGTATTATGAGACCTAGACCTGTGTAAATCACTTGGAAACAGAACAGTTTCATTTTTGCCAAAGTCCTGAGATTTTTTGGCTGACAACACAATGCAACACTCCTTGAAAAGAAAGCCAAAAACATAAATGTACATGTTAATGTGAGTTGCTGGCTAAGCAAAAGCTTTATATTGAGCTTTACACCATAGCATTTTAAGCTTTTAATTCTTTTAACTTTTACAAGTGCTAGTAAATGTAGTTCTTTTAAATGGCACTTACTTTTGATGCTGTGTGTGCAAATACAAAGCCTCTTGAAAAGCCTATTTGTGAATCTGTGGCTTCCTAAAGTGTTATACTGTTCAATTTTGAAACATCTTCAAGGAAATTACTAGGAAACAGTCGCCTGGTTGTGGGTGCTTGTTTTGAAGAAACAAAACTTCCTCATTATGAGCTCTGCTTTAAATCACATGAGCTGTGACCTCTGCGTAGAGTGGATGGATTAAGGGCTCCAGTTGAGCATCTCTAACTCGTTATGTAAAAAATTAGATCTGTGTTGGAGAGAATGCAGGATTATGCTGTCTGTGTGATGCTTGACTTGCTTGTGGGTGGAAATCTGTAGCAGCAAAAGGACCACTTTATGGTGTTTGAGGTGAGGCTTTTCTCAATCTATTTCAGCAGTATTTAAAGAGCATTGTCAACTTAAACTATGGATTGATTAAAAAAAGATTGAGTATTAGGTACAGATTTATCTCCATTGTTTATGTATTCTATAATTAGCTTCTCTAGGGATTTTCATAAATGCATCTTTTCTTCTAGTGAGTCAAGAAACTCTGCAATTTGACCAAAATTGTAGGATATAAACTGAACAGACTTCACAGAATGCAGTAAACTGTAAAAAGTAATGGAAAACAGTAACAGAAATACCATTGAAAGGAAGTTTATTTTATCATGTCATACTCATTTTGTGTAATTTAGTGCTATAATAGGGGCAGGGAGAATGCTAGTGTTAATGGTTAAGAATCAAAGTAAGGCAAATCTGATGGTATTTATTTGCAAACCAAACACTAAACTTTTTTTTTTAAATGTGTAATTTGATCAGTTAATTTAAAAAGTGGTATGGCATGCCTTTTTTTTCCATGGAGAATGCAGTCTGGTTTAGGTGGAAATTTTCTAGCATGGGCTAGCTAACCTGAAGGTGTATATGAATCATCTGGGTCCAGGCAATCTAACAGCTCATAGCTGCTAAACACTCTGGCTCCTCAAAGTTATGAACCTACGTAGCTCTAGAGAATTCTTAACTTTTTGGGCTAGGTCTTTGTGTGACTATGAGATGGATCAGACTAGTCTCACTTGATGACAGTCAACAGTTAGATTAGCTGTTGCAGCAGTAAATGTTGGGAGAAACTAGTTTCTAGAGGAGAAAAAGCTACTCTTCTTATGACTGTAAAGAATTAATTGTGATTCTCTCTAAAACTAAGACATTTTAGCCTCTCTTTCTGTGACAATGTGTGTGGCAGAATTAGTTGAAGGGATAGGGAAGGAAATTTACCATAAATTTTAGAAGAGGATCTTTCATTAAAAATATTAAAATACCAACAGTATCTTGTTGTTATTTGTTTTTTATTGATTTGCTTATATTTATTTTGTGAGCATTTTTCTGTTGTTAGTTCATGAGTGACTAGTCTTTGTGTATATAAATGAATGTGGGTGTTTATAATATGCAAATAACTATATATAAATTTGTATAGATTCTTGCACCTTTTTAAAAGTAGGAGGAAAACTGGGAGGGCAAACTAAAAAGCACTATATTGTAGTAAATGAAAAACAGGGAAATTGAACACCCAAATATGGGGGAAGGAGTTCTTTAATGCTAATCTCCAGTAGCCCCTGCTAAATGTAACACATGTACATGAAGATTATTATTTAGCTTCCCTGAAACAATTGCAGTCATTTCCAATTTTATTATGATTCTCTGACTGCAGCCAGATATGATAATAGTGTAGTCATCAATTAAAAAAGAAATTTTGTTTCTATTACGAAATAGAGGCAATAGTATGCAATATTTTATTGAAGATAATACTTCTAAGTTATTATTTTAAAACTTGTTAGTATTTTGTCTTTAAGTCTCAATTATCTTGGTAAGCCATTCAGAATTTGAGTGTCTGATTTTGGTCATGGTATCGCTTCCTTGCAGCAACATTGCATAACTTTAAAGGAAAAGCAGTTCTAGCCATCTGTTAATGCCTACCAGAGCCGTGTGTGGCAGCTGTAAGCAGCAGTTCTTTCCTCCCTTCCTTATGTCCAAGCAGGCATATTGACCTATTCATATCCTCCTGCCATGTATAATTGTGAATTATGAAATTGCTATCTCAGAATAATTCAGTCTTGGTCATCCTGTTCTTTCATGCATAACTTCTTATTTTTTTTCTTTAAATACTCTTCTTAGAATCCTTCTTAAGCTTGTTTCATTTAGGCTTTTTTATTGGAAAAGATTAAAAGCTTTGTGTATTGAGGGGAAATGAGCGTAACTTATGCTTTTGGTTATGGGGAAGACTGATTGGGAATGCCAATACTAGCAGAGCTTCCAGGAATAAACAGTTTTCCCCCTTCTCTCTCTTGAACTTTATGCTTTTTCCTTTGCAGTTATATTTCATATTTTGCATTATCTTCTCTTTCCCCGTCTTACTGGTCCTGTTTCCAGAGG
Organism: Notiomystis cincta; assembly: GCA_013398075.1. Taxonomy (NCBI): domain Eukaryota; kingdom Metazoa; phylum Chordata; class Aves; order Passeriformes; family Notiomystidae; genus Notiomystis; species Notiomystis cincta. The sequence goes on along the minus strand of VZRX01013343.1, from coordinate 886,438 downwards.
AGGTTCCTTTTTTTTCTCTGAGTTTATTTTTTTTTTTACCAAAACATGTCTTTTTTGTTGTTGTTGTTTTTAAAGCATTATTCTCTTTTGTGTTTTTTTTTTTTTTCTATGCTGCATTACTTGTGCATCTGTGCAAGCAGTCTGTGCATTTTGTGACTAATGAGTAATGACAAAATAGTCACAGATGCATATGAGTGATTCAGGCCTTGTTAAAGGATAGCCACTGAAGTGGGAAGCTCATCTAGAAGTGATCTTTGGTAGGAATGGCAGAACCAAATATCATTCTTACAGATAAGCAAAATTTGTCTTTCTTGCAACCTTCCATACCAGCCAACTCTCGCAATTTCTAAGCAGAATAATTTTCTTCAACCTGTCAGCCCAGCTTCTTGGATATTAAAAAGCTGTAGTGTGTTATTCCGTGATTATTTAGTCAAATTAAAAATTGCAGGTGTGGAAATGTTCCTGTTACCTTCTGTTGACTTGCTCTCCCTCTGTCAGTGGCTCCAGAGCCTGTGTTTTCACAGGAGAAACAGATTCAGCTCTCTGTCCTACTAAAGATAGAGATCCCCCCTGCCCCTTTTTTGTACTGAGTGGAGTGGGCGCGGTGTGACCACAGCTCCGAGTACCAAAGCTGAGTGAAGTTAGGCAGCAGGAGCATGGGACCAAGAGCAGTGGGGAAGTGTGGGCAGAGGAACGACCTTTCTCTTTTAGTAAAGGTAACAATTTTGGCTCAAGTCCTGCTTGGAAATGGCTCCTTGAAACAGGATGAAATAACTAGAGATTCAGTGTTTGCAACTTGGTTACTTTAAATCAGTGACGTCAGGTGTCTGCTCTGCTACCTTCTTACTGGTTTTCTTCGGTCAGCTGGGGAAGAGCCATTGTCTCTGAAGATCAAAATAGCAAAAGTCAAATGCACTTGGGTTTCAATTAACTTTTCATCTTTTAATTGACTGTTAGAGGTTTATTAACAGCGGATCATCATTGAAAAATTAAAATTTCCTGGAATAAATATTTTCATCTCAAAAGGGAAAGTATTTTAACACTTGGAAAATGTTGTTGAAGCCATTTGTGAATGTAGTTTATACTCTAGGCTGAAAATGTTATGTTGCTACTTTATTATCAATCTGTCATATCATATGTTTAAAATAGTCGTAGTAGTTTGAAGAATTTAAAGTATATTCCTAAATTGTATGAATTTAGGGGAGGTTCATTCTTTTAAGTGGGAACTTAAAAGCCTAAACTGATAATTTTTCTCTCTTTTATGCTTATTTCTGTTCCATTAAAAGTGGGAGGCAGGTAATTTAGATCATCGTAGAATTTAATAGTTGAGCTTTCTCTTCTGTCCAGCAAGTAGGAGGAAGTAGTAATCTCTATGTTGTGTGTTACTATTTTGGTAACTGTGAAAGGAGATACTGTGTAAATGTCCTAGGTGTGATTTCTCTCTGGCTTAGCTGCTGATACAGAAAGAGCCAGGCTGGGCGAGTTGCCCCTGACGTAGCAGCGCTGCAGTCGGTCCTGCTGGGGCTGGGCAAGCTGGGAGATGCCCGGGCCAGGGCAGCTTTGTTCAGGCAGCCTGCTGGCCACTTAGAGACTGCCTGGGTGTGTTACAGCAGCATCTGATGCTTGTGCCTCGGCTGGAATCATTGTCTGTGGTAGCAATGCATGTAAAAAGGGATTGTGTTTGATTGTCAGGTTTTTAAATGGCAGTCTTTTAAATTGCTCTGCTAAATGGTTAGAAATGGGAAATGTGCCACCTTGAGCAGATACTTGGTTTGCATTCACTCCTTGCAGCTCTTCTAAAGGTCTCCTACTTCAGGCCGTCAGTTGTTTTCCTGTTTACCAATGTAACTTGCCGAGCTATGGTGTAAACCTATGGAGCATTCTCATAGTATTAGTCTTTGATTATTTCTTTCTAAATCATTCTTTCTAGGATAACTAGGAAAAACTACTCTTCTACATTTATATTCCAATGCCCTAGTCCTGCACAGGAATTTCAGAACCCTGAAACAATTCATTTCAGATCCTAGCTGCTACCTTGCTTCTTTCATTTTTGCCTTGTCAGCCAAGCATGCTGTGTAACAGCATTATTTTCACTGACTTGGTCCAAATCATCTATCACCAGGTGAATCAAGTATTACTGCAATTCACAAAATCCAGGTTTTCTTTTCTCCTGGCTGCTGATAGCTTTTTGATTTAGGAACCCAGAGGTTACTCTGCAGATGGCACTCATAATGCCAGCGAAGAGGTACCCCCGTAGAACGGCCCTTGTAGTGGCCAGGATGCTACTGTGAGCCAGCATGCAACTGTCGAGTTGCATAGATAATAATGAGTGATAAATTTGAGTCCAAGGTTGGGAATCTGTGTCCAGGCTGCAGAGAATTGTCTGTATTGGCTGAGAAATCAGATTTTATATGCTTTGCTGCGATTTACTGTGAAAGATTTACTTCCAAAATGAGCAGTGTCTGCATATTCTTTTCAGGCACATCTATAGTCATCCTTTTTTCCACAGTTTACATTGTGGTATGGAAGATTCTGTGGTGTGATTTTGGAGGCTGTGATGTTCATAAAACTGTGTGGATTTTAGGAATTGTTTCAGCTATTCTTAAACGTAAAATATGAACTCAACTCTCTCAATAAATTATGAAACAAAGGGTTCACTTTAAGTTTTTATTTGTTGTGAGTCTTTAAATTAAACAAATGGATTGTAGCTGCTCATGTTTGTACTGGAGGAAAAAAGGCAGAACTGTTTTTTGCTTACTCATGTGTCATACTTCACCTGCAATCACCTCAAATGTTTTATCACTTTACCTGCTTTGAATTAATGTTTACTGAAACTTACAAATTCTGTTAAAAAGAGTAGTTCAGAGATCCTATCAGTACAAAAGGAATATATCTTTTTTAAAGTTAAGGGTACTGTCATTAGTTTTAAGTTATTAGAAAACTAGTATAGCAGGAGCTAATATCACCTCTCACTTTTTTGAATTTACATGATTATTAATACGTAAGGTTTTGTTGTATTCCCATAAACCTTTTTGTGAAACATTAGTATCATAAGGCTGTGATTTCATGATCACTCTAGGCTGACATAAATGTACATTGCTTGGGAATGCTCTCTTGACTGGTTAGTGTAGGCTCAAGGGAACAGAAACCAGGTTTGTGCTTGAAGTGGTCAGGAAAATGCAGGTTAGTAACAGTAGTGTTCTCAGGTGCACTAATATGTAACTGAAAACCAGCCAGAGTTCTCAGGGGTTTTTTTAATAATTGTTAGATGAGAGACTTTTTCCCCTTCCAGTAGCTGTGGGAGGCTAAAACATACATCAAGCTGTCTCCTCATCAAGATGCTCCAGGAGAGTGAATGTTTTTTTGTTCAGGTCTACTTATCCTTTTAGCTTTTTAAGGGTCTGAGCATTACAAGTTGATATGCTGCAACAGTTATGTGGTGTAATCATGGGTTAACAGATGGTATAAATCCTGCTTTTTTCCTAATGATGGAAAAGAAAAAAATCATGTGGGACAAAATAATGAGTATAGCTTTCTCGTATATTTTACTTTCTCTTTTATATTGTAGTGATCTCTGCTATCTTTTCCAGCATCTTTACTCCAGGTAACACTGGCATATTTAATAGCTGGGGGAAAAAAGGTTTAGTTAAGCTGTTGCCTTCTTCAGATGCAAAGCAAAGCTGTGTTTCCGAATTGTACGAGGATTGGTTGTAACACACGATTTGGATGGCAGCAGATGCCCTGTTACATTTTTAGGTTGTCTCTCCTGTAGAGATGGCAACAGAGCAACCTCCCTGCTGGGCTGGCCGTGCTTAATTGGTTCATCTAGGGAATTTTTCAGGCTAGGAAATAAAAACTAAATGCTGCAGAATAACATTGTGGTCAAAAAAAAGATGTAATCTGCTGATCACTTAGGTACTGTGTGAAATAGAAAAAACCGGTTTTTTGAAGAAAAGTCATGCATAAGAATGTCTGTTTTGAAAATGAAGACTCGCTGCACTAGTCATCAGTGTTAACTGTGTTCTGGTTTTAAAGCTCTATATGCTTCAATTTCTTGAAACTTTTTTTTTGTATGTATAAATTTTCATAGTTTTTATAACTATATAAATTACTATATTAATTTAGTGCAACAAAATGTACTTAATGATTTAGAAATTACTTGGATTTGTTTTCCTCCTGCCTGAAATAGATGTGTTGTATGTAACGAATACAAACATGCTCCACTGAAGTTACTCAGTTTTTAAACAAATACTGAGAGTTCTCAGATTTGCAACTTGACTAATTTCTTGATAGTTTACTCTGAAGTTATAACTGATATCCAAAGTTTTTAGGCTTCTGCCTAAGTCATGTTGCAATCTAGAAATACTTAAAATGTGGGTTTCAGACTTAATTTTTTTCTAGCTTCTTTAAAAGAGAGAGTTAATTTATGTAATAATTTTAGAATAGAAATAGTTACTTTAAAATAACACCCAAGATGAGCAACACCTGAGGGTTAGAGGGCAGTTCACTTAAACTCCCATCTGTTCAATGGAGAGCTGGTAAATGTCCCAGGAAGCAAGAAAACGCTTTGGCTCACTGGCCACAGCTGGGCACAGTAAGAAGTTATTTCTCATTGTGCCCAGCAGCTCCTTTTGCAGAAATTACTGCCCAGCTGAGAGAGCCTGAGAAATAGGAAGGCCTGCTCCTGCTGGCAATAGGAACTCTCCCTAGCCATAACACATCTCTTAGTCAGTTCAGCTAACAGGGCAGCACACACCTTTAGGGAGAGGTAGTAGTGGAGATTTGTGACTATGAATCCTTGTTAAGATTAGGTGCACTACATAATCATTGTCTTGACTGATTTATCTTTATTTTAAAAAAAAATTTAAAAGCTGCCTGTTATAATAATGAACAAGTTGATTCCTCATTTCAGTAACTAAGTGAAAGTTGGAACTGTTTTAATTAAACACCTTTCATAAAGTGTTTAAAAGTTTTTCCAGGTTTAGATTAAAAATAAAAATTATTCTCTCTGAAGTATATGTTGGAGAAAACTGACTGAAAGTAAATGATACATTTTAATGAAATCAACTGAAATGTGTTTTTAGAACTTGCAGAGAGCTTGCTCCTTCCTTTTTTTTTCTTTTGCTTTTTCACCCATATTTTCATGCTTTTTTTATGTAGCTATGCTGAATTGCATGGCTGATGCACAGAGGCAATCAGCCATAGTATCTGTAACACTTAGAAAATTGTCCAGAAGATGTATAAAATTAATTGTTCAATTTCAGCTTGCTGAGCTTTCATGTGTTTGTAAAGAAAAGTGGTGTGTTGCTGCCCCAGTGATCTGTTGATACAGTGTTTGAATGTAGATTCCACCAAGGGAAGCACTGAGCCTGGAAGTGTTGCCCTTCATCAACAAAATTAAGTCAGGGAGCTGTATCTGTTGAAGAACACGTCATGGTCATGCCATTTACTTTTGAGACTCACAGTTTAAACATCCACAGATAACATTTGCTGTTTGCAATGCAACATTTATTTGTAGTAACAGAATGAGACTTTGTCAGTTTATGGCAAATAGCTTTTCTAGCTATTTTATGTTGCCTTTATAAAAGCAAAGTAAAGCAAACCAAAAAATAAAACCCCAAACCCAACAGTAACCAAAGAAATTTGTTCTTAGTTTTTGTTAGCATTCTGTAAAAATACAAGTAGGATAAAAGTGTAGTAATTGGCAGAACCCTTTGATTGCAAGTTGTGTCTTCTGTAGTGTTTGAAAACTCTACTGGGGAATACGGTGGCCTGCTTTCCAAAATGTGGAAATGTACCACTGTTACATTTAGGTGGCTTTATAGTACATCAAACTGGGTACTGGTTTAGTTTTGCTTATAAATTTATTTTTTTTTCTCAGAAACTTGCTGATTTGGGTGTTCTAAAAGCAGGTTTGTCTTTTTTAGGAAATAAAACCTCAAAGCCATTACAACCATGGGTACAGTGAATCTCTTGGACGGAAAAGCCACATCGATGATTACAGCACGTGGGACATTGTCAAAGCCACACAGTAAGTTTATTTTTGAATGTTAAATTCGTATGTGTCTGTATCAGTTAGAAACAGTTAAATGAGTTATTCTGTTTGTGTAAAGTGGAATATAAACTGTATTTTTCAATCCAATAGTGGAAGAGTTCAGCAATAACCTCTGCAAAATTACTGTTATGACAAATACATGATCATTGTATAAAAAATATGGGAGGAATTGTGGTAAGTTGTAAATATAGATGGTTGCTGGACAGATCATTGGAAGAGAGAATGGTACTGATGTTTATTTGCTTAGGTGATGATAGGTAAGCAGGCAACGTTTATATGCAAACATAAGGGTTTGATTGATTTATAGGCTAGAAAGAATGTGTCTCTAACTTTTATTATCTCTGATTTTGCAGTCTCAATCCTACTATGAAACTTGAGTTTAGTACTGAAGGAGGACTGTAGGAGTAAACTGAATGCAGATTTAATTGCCCTCTTTATGCAGATGTATTATACAAATTTGTTTGTTCCACAGTCCTGTAGCAGATACTAATTTAGAAGGCTTTCCAGAAGTTGTCACAACACTGTTTTTCAGTTTGCTGCTGTTTGCCATTCAGAAACCATCACCACTATCACTTTTCTTCAATGAGCTGAGATAGTTCTGTAAAATTTTTATTTTTATTATTGTATTGTTAATTTGAATGCTTAGGCCATCATGTATCTTGCAGAGCTATTTGCCTTTTTTCTTAAGAGAAAATCTTTCTTAAAAAAACCTGCCTGAATTGAAAGCAGCTTTGCAGCTCTGCATGCAACACAGGCCCAGTTTAGACATAGGAAGTATGTACTTTCCTTCACTTTTTTTTTTTGTTTTGAGCTGTAAGGAGATTAGCTTCCTGAAGCAGATGTCTGACTCTACTATTGTTGCCCTAATACTTTAATGATTGCACTATAACCTATAATACTCACATTAGGCTATTTTTAGAAATTAAAATATTTGCATGCTATCAAACAAGCTGCTTCTTATAAAAGTATGAAAGCATGTTTGACAGGAGAGGTGGTTTTACAAGTTACCTATCTCTATTCTTGTATGCTCATTGCATGTTTGAAAACCTAAGATATCTTTGTCCCTGATAACCCTCAGATTGAGGCTGATCCGTGCTTTCATCTGAGTTGTTACACTTTTTTTCTGGTCTCCTCATACAAGAACCAAGAGGTCTGGTTGACATCTCACCACAAGGACTGCAGTTTCTTTCTGTAGCCCTATTGGTTAATATTGCAGGGAAGGGAGACTGTCAACATGATCAAGTTGTGGTATCTAGGCAGCACTCTCTGACTAGAAGGAGAATTCACAGAATCACTGAATAAACTAGGTTGGTAAAGACCTTTGAGCTCATTGAGTCCAACCTGTGATCCAACATTACCTTATCAGCTAAACTATGGCACTGAGTGCCTCATCAAGTCTTTCTAAACACCTCCAGGGATGGTGAATCAACCACCTCCCTGGGTAGCCCATTCAATGCAGAACCACTCTTTCTGTGAGGAATTTTTTTCGAATATCTACCCTAAACTTCCTGTGGTCCAGCTTGAGGCTGTGTCCTCTCAGACACACCTTTATTTAAGCATTTACTAGATTTTGAAGGCCATGTTTTAAAAGGTGTCTGTCATAAAGGAAAATATCTCTCAAATTTAAGGTAGAAAATAAACCCACCAAATATCCTAAGACTTGCAGTAAAATAAATAATGCTGCTGATATATTAATACAGTGTACTTGAAAAGATACACTTTTTCTACTAAAATCATGTAGCTATTTGCTTTTATAGAAGCATAACCTGTCACATCTATGTAGAAAAATAGATGATCTTATCCTCTACCCTTTGTCCTCGAAAATTAGTAGTCACTGAGATTAAAGTTTCTGCTGATTTTCCTTACTTTTTAGTTCAGTGCTAATGTAAGTAACATGTCACAAATTTTTGTTTTAAAAAAAGGCACTCATCAGTCTCCTAGAACTCTTCCCCAAGCAGTTCAGTAAGTTGAAGCAAGACGTAGCAAAATATAGTAAGAATTATTTTCAGTCTCTTAGTTTGGGTGGGGTTTTTTCCCAAGTCCAGGTTCTCCTGGAAAAAATAATTAATTATGTTACTGTTCCAACATACATGAATATTGAGAACATAGTTCCTTAAACCGTAAAGATGGTGAGAAAAATGGGATCAAAACATTTAAAACTCATCTACGTTTCATATATGCTGTTTGAGTGTAGAATTCCATTTTGATGTGTTTTTATTGACACTAGATTATGCAGAAATAAAACAATTTTAGTAAGATACTGTGCTCAATTTCGGGTTTTAGCAAGGAAAACTAAGAGCTTGCAAACTCCTCACATTGTTCTGTAGGTATTTGTATGTTGCTTCATATCTTATTGAACTGTTTCAGTGCTTTATCTTCTTAATCTGTAAATTGGACACTAAATAAATTAACAGACTCATATGGTATGAACTACAAATATAATAACTTCTTATAATCACATTAAGATTTCATATAGAAAACAATGAAAACTCACTGAAAAGGGTTTATTGGTATTTGTATTTTTTATCCATTATGCTCCTCATAAGTTGTCACAAAGACCTGGGGCCCTAGGCATATTTTGTATCAAAAATAGCCAGTTTCTGTTTTTTATTTTGCAGAAACTTTTGCTGGAGTAAAAATCATAGTGTTTGGTTTTAGTACCCATTCATACAAAGATGACTTTTCACTGGCTTTGTTCTAAACATGTCCAAGAGCATCTGGGTAGCTGTAAAAGTAGCACTGTCTCGGCCCTTCATGTTGCAGATATTAGAATGTGTGTGTAATTTTTTGCCACCTTATATTTGGTTATAGCAAAATTGTTTGATTCATAGGAAGTCTGCACTGTGTTTCTCAAAGCAGAACCAGGCCACTCATCTGTAGTTGAAAAACTGTTTTCAAAGGAATAGTAAAAAAATCATCCATGCTTGCCTTTGGTTTTGTTCCTCTGTGATGTTCAGAGTTCTCACTCGAGCTCCAGGGTGAGAATGGAGTCTTTTAAAGAAAAAACCAAAATGCAAAACCGTCACAAGTGATTTGAAAGTGAAATTTCATGGTGATATATTTGGTACATGTATTTCTGTTGTCTGGCAGCAGTAGCCCTCTGTCATCCAAGGCAGCAGTCATAACTTTAATATGATGTCTTCAGAAGCATCCTGTGTTAATTTGACAAAGTTGATGCCTTTGTTTTGTTTTAAATCTTTTAAGCTGAGAAACTGAGAAGTAGCTACAAGTTCATAGGTAGAGAAGATGTGATGGGCTGTCACAAGGAGACCAAAATCTGAGACACATTAATCCTCACATCGTGTTCTTCAGTTCTGCTTAGAGAGAATAGACACTTTTAGCTTGTAGAGAGTTTGATCAAATTCCAGCTTTGTTGAAAGTAAGTTAAATGATCATTATGAACGTGGGTATTAAACATTAATGATATTAATAAGTGCTTTTGTGACTTCTGGAAGATTGATTCTTTGTGCTCAAGTGTTATGATTTCATTATCACAAGATTAACTTTTCTGTCAAGTTTTATTCCATGAGATCATTCAAAATCAGGTGCATTGTGAAATAGTGCAGGATAAAATATGAATTATGTTGAATCTCACCAAGGAAAAAAATTTTTGAATCCATGCTTTTTTCATGACTGTTTCTCATCAGTCATATGGTAACTGATAAAAAAAAAAAAATTACATATGGAATAATTAAAATAGGTAAGGGTTGGCCAAAGGATCAGTTACTCCTGGCTCTCTTCAGCTGCTAACAGGAGAGAGTGGACAGACTGTGACACAGGTACACATCCATTATTCCTCGTTATTTGTGCCCGTGGGGTTGATTATATTGCTGAAAGTGAAATATACCTGATGTTAGTGTGGAAGGGTGGGACTTGTTAAACTATGTTTGTAATAGGGCCACAACTGTCTTGACTATTTAGGACTTTGGAACAGTACTGAAGAGCTGAATTTCTTTTGTCTTTCAGCACTGCTGTTAATGGTCCATTAAGCAGCGATTGAGTTTTCTGTTGAAAATAAAACTATCTTACTGTTAACACAAAAACCTTGGGAATGTCTTAAATGCTTTGTTAATATTTACCACCACTATTCATGGGAACGAAATTTCCAGAGAGGAAAAAGATTATTTTTCTGTTAATTGCATTTGCAGTTAAAACAGCTTTGATTTGAGTTACAACGATAGCAAGATGAGGGAGTGAGCTCCTGGTTTACCTACTCTTTGTTGGCATGGTGATGTGCTCACTGTAGAGAGATTCCTTTCTATTATTGTGGCCAGATTTAATGTTAATCGTGCTGCAGAAGTGACAGTGTGCATTTTCAGTAGTCTGTGTGTTGGTAGACAAAAGAATAGAAAGTGGATTACGTATTTAAAATGCAGAAGGCAGTAGGGTACTGTTTTTCAAAGTATTAGGGTCAGAGTATCTTTAACCTGTGATGACAAATGGAATGTTACAGATTAGGTGCTGAAATGCCTTAGAGACTGTGGTAGCAAAATGAACTTGCACAATGGTATTTCTGTGCTGGACTAATCCTGTGTCTTTCAGAACAAGACAAGCTCAATAATATGCTTTAATTATGCTCCATATTGATGTTTACAGCATCACCTTCTAGAATACACTGAGATGCTGAATATTTGTTAGATTAATGTATCAGTCTCCTGTGAGGATTTCAGTCTTACTCTCCATTACTCTTGAAGGGCATAGAGCTCTTTATAACAACATGACAAGCGTGATTATGCTGAGTGTCTGAAATAGGTGGCTTTGTCATTTTCTAACCGAACAGTGCGTCATGGACCTCCGGAGAAGGCAAGGTGAAGTCAGCGGCAGCAAATTGATGGAACAAGACTGTAGGTTGTATGTGAGAGAAGAATGCTGCACGTCTGGGACAGAGCTCAAGAAACCATAACTGCAGCAGATTCAGTGTTTTATTTAATTGTAGAGATCCTGCTGTTTCCAGGAAGAGGAGCAAATTGTTGTAAATTCCTAATGATTTTGCCAGGCAGATTTTGTCTGTCAAGATCCTTAAGTCCTCTTCTGACAATTTAGTAAATTGAAGATTCATAAAATTGTACCTTGTGCGCTGCATCTTTAGTAAACAGTTATTATTGAGTTCAAAGTACCAAACATAAATTGCTAAGAACAGACAAACTGAGGGTGTCTTAAATTAAAAAACTGCTGTATACCCCATTCTCAGTATTGCTTTTGGAAAGAGCTTTGTTTTCCTGTAAAGGCTGTTCTGATGTATTACAGAATTTTGTGGTCTGTTTTGTGGCCAAGTAGTACCATGTGCTGTGACTTGTAGTTTGCCTTCTAGTGTGAAGAATGGGAAGTCTATGATGTTAAGCCCAAAAGAAGGAATCCATTCCTACTATTCCTTCTTTTATTTGAAGCCATGCCAGCAGTCTTTGCCCAGGGCCTCACCTCAGTGTATGGGTGAATTCCAGGAGGAGTTACTTGTAAACATCAGTGGAGCATAATTAGAACATTCTATGGCAACTTCAGCTGGGGCACTGGCAACAGCATTCTGCCTCAACAGGCTGCAGGGTCACTTCTGGCAGCTTTCCTTTGTTTTCATACCTCTTAAACAAGTTCCACATTTTCTATAAGACTAGAGTTTTGTTTTTAATAAAATAACCTGACAAACAACCACAAAGAAGGGGGCTGACCACCCATCAGCCCCCTTCTCCCAAGACAGTCACGTTGCTTCTTGGTTATACCTCTCTTGGCACCGTAGTCTAACAAAAACTTGGGTAGCAAAGGTTACTTTCAAGGAGCTTCATTTTGTGTTGTGTAGTCAACTTGATAGGACACTCATCTTAAAGCATATGTGCAGTTTGCCATAGCTGGCCAATAGTGATGTAGTGGTTTAACTCCTGGGCAGCTGAGCCCCACGCAGCTGCTTGCTTGCTTCCCTCTGGTGCGATGGAGAAATTGACCAAAAGGGTAAAGATAAACAAAGTGTAACAGATAAAGCAAAAGCTGCACATGCAAGCAAAGCAAAACAAGGAATTCATTCGCTGCTTCTCCTGGGCAGGCAGGTATTCAGCCATGTCCATGTAGTGGTTACTTGGGAAGACAAGTGCCTTCACTCCAAATGTCCCTCCTTTGTCCCTCTGCTTTTACTGCTGAGCACACCACTGTGCAATATTGGATATCTCTTTGGTCAGTTGGCATCAGCTGTCCCTGCTGTGTCCCCACCCAACTTCTTGGGGGTGCCAGCCTGCTCACTGGCAGGGCAGCATGAGGAACAGCAAAGGCCTTGACCTTGTGTAAGCACTGCTCAGCAATAGCTGAAATACTGGTGTGTTAATCAACACCGTTTTGATCACTAATAAACACAGCCTCATAGGAACCACTCTGAAGAAGAGTAACTTTGTAACTTTGTACTACTCAAAAGCAATACATGTAAGGAAAATCCTAATCCATTACATGAAAGCTTTACATGATTGCCTCTTATACTTTATAGGAAGTTAACAGTATTATATCCCTGTATTCTTTGTATCTTTCCAATAACAGAATATTTTACTTAAAAATTCCTACTTGTTTTGTATTCCTTACTTAAGCAGGATGAGAGTCAGCTAAACTCAGCCTTAGGCAATACATTTTTTTAGCTGGTGACTGTTAAACCTCATAGCAGGGCTTAGGTCAATTATTTCTTCCATTATGGTTTCAGTCTGTAGTTTAAGTGAAGGCAGCAGGCTATCTCCAGCAGGAAGGAGTGTCATAACAGCTTGTCAGCAAATGGTTGTGCTGCCATTCTGGTGAATCGCTTTCCAGGCTGCCTTCAAATGCTGTAATATGGCTGTGTGGTACTGTACTGTAGGATAATCTTCTGTAGGACAGAATTTGCGACAGCTTTCCAAAGTCCTTCTTTCCCCCATCTCTCCTGCTCTCTCTTAGCTCCCTGTTCTTGCCTGATCTGCATTTTGTAGTCCTAACCAGTTTGAGCAGCCCTTCCAGCTGCCATGAGAAGTCAGGAATGGTATATATGTGTCAAGTCATTTGTACAGGCACTCATCAGGCCCCACTACTATCTAAACTAGCACTTGGTAGATGGTGTGCTTCAAGGCTGGATTGGCTTAGAACCTTACCAGTTTTCTTGGCAGTTGTGTTTGTCCGAGTATGTTATCGTGTCTAGCTGGTTGCGTATTTTTAAGTCATCATAACCCAAACATCATCTTTCTGCCTTCCTCAATGTATTATAAAAAAAGCTTTGTTGTCAAGATTTTCATGACTGCTGCGTTTTTACTCAGTCTGAAGGACCACGTTTTACAAGAGTGTTGACAGTTGGTATATGCTGCATACAGTAGTCTTTGTTCTGATCTCTTGTAATGTTTGAAAAGGTAATAAGGATGACAACAATTTCCAGCATTTTTCATAGTTTCTCATGCAGCTTTCCTAAGAAATTGAAAACAACATGATCTAAGCAGACTGTAATGTCTGGTACCTTTTTAATGGTGTCCAACTAATTTCTGTGCTTCAAATCTGTAACAGGTTTAGAAAGCATTCCTGAGTTTTGTTGGCTTGAGTCATTTTAACATTCATTACGGGAGCACCATCCAGGCTGAGGTTCCATTCAAATAGATGAAATAAAAAGTAAGAATGGTAACTAGCCTAGGAAGAAGTTCTCTGCATCAGTTATGCAAGCTGATCAAGTTGAGCCAAAGAGCCTTTTCTAAGGCTGTCTCTTCTGCAGAAAGTAGAACATAGAAGCAGCATATGAAAAACTTAGTTAAATCCCAACTTTGAGAAGCTGTTAAAATTCTGGTTTAGCAGAAGTCAGATGTCACAAGGCATTGACCTTGATTTCAAGGCATTCCCACATTCTCCTCCTTGAGACTTGAGAAATCCCTCTGGGATGTACAGATTTTTGAAATGTAATCTTGCTTTTCTGCATTGCATTTTTGACATTAAAAATAGATGGTAAAACAGTGTAAACATCAAGGCAGAAATTATTTAATGTTGGAGTTACTCCTGTATAAAATGCCTGAGTGATGTTTAGGCTTCCTAATTTGTTTCAACTTTCAAATATATGCAGAATTTTTTTTCAAATGGCAGTACATCACATTTAATAGCTGTCTTTAATAAAAGAATACATTTTGTATTAGTGCACAGAATTGTGAAGTGCCCTAAAAAAGAAAATGATACTAACTTGTATCAGGAAGATTGCTACTTGTTGTGTTGAGAAGAAGAATTGGAAATAGTTGAGCTGCTAGTGTTTCTAGCTGGCTTGATGATCTGATATTCTGAATTTTAGGAAGATGCTGTCAAATTAGCTAAGTTTTTTTAGGTCTTCAAGAGCTAGAAAGGAAAGAGAAACAAATGCAGTGGAGTCCCTGGGAAGTGAACAGTTACTTAAATTTAGTATAATACTGGTAGATATTTTGCCTTGCTCTGCAGTACAGTTTTCTGTGGACAAAAGTTTTCTGTAATATCTTGATTTGATTAATGTAACTTTTGCCAGTGGAAGCTTCTTGTTGCAAGAGATTTGTAATCATGTAGAAAAGGAAAGTAAAGTTTCTTCTTAATTTCTCTTCTGTTGAAGATTTTTGTATTGTGACCAGAAGTACAGTGTTTGCTGAATGCATTTTTATCTAAGTTAAGCATTTTGACAAATGTTATTTTATCCCTCAAGGTATGGAATATATGAACGATGTAGAGAGTTGGTGGAAGCTGGTTATGATGTACGACAACCAGACAAAGAAAACGTAACGCTTCTCCATTGGGCTGCAATCAACAACAGGATAGATCTGGTGAAGTATGTATTACACTTAGTCAAACAGAAATTAATTATGTCCTTTCAAATGTTGATTTCTTTTTTTAAGGGAGCAGGATGTCTGTAAATCCAATGTGTTTAACTTGTCCTTTTTTCCTTGACAGTACGTCAAAGCTCTTGTCCATTAATGTGTCTCTACCACTGTGACATGCAGCATTGTATTTTCTCCCTGCTGTTCCCTAGAGGGCATTTAACTACTGTTATGTCTAAGTGTATTTAAAATTCCTTTCTCTTAATGCAGTTCTTGCACTTCAGATTCCTCTGTCTTTAGGGGATCTTGATTTATTTTTGTTTATATCACTCACCTTATTGTGTACTCTCTCACTCTCTTTTTGCAAGGCACTAGTTAATTTTATTTCCTCAGAATTAAATTATTTAGTGTTTTTTCTTTTTGTTCAAGCCTATCACATCTTTCCCCAAGTGTTCTCTATTTCCTCATTATGTGCAGTGGATAATTTCAATAAATATGTTGGCTATTAAGCTTGGTACTACAGAGATAAAGTTATCTACTCTTGTGATACCAGATCTCAATGTCTTGCTTAGTGGGTGTTGCCTATACAAGTTCTTTCCAGTGAAGCAGCTTAGCAGCTTGTCTGTGGGGAGTGCAGGCTTGGAATTAGACTTATTTTTAGTATTTCTTTATCCCAGCTATTGTGAGACTTGAGATTCAGTATAGATAATGGTGAAACTCATTGATAAGGAAAACTACAGAACCTTTTGTATTTCATTTCATGGGATGAGTGTCTGCAACATTGTTCTGTTTTCATCATGACACTGATCTAATGGTATCTTTTCAACTCAGTTTTGTAAAAATGCAAAAAATGACCTTATGTCTCTACAGTTACTTACTACCTGCATTTCCCCATCCCATGTTGAGCTTTCTCCAGACAAGGATTTCTCTTCTACTTTTCTTTATTCTAATAACAGTGACTGCATGCACTTGAATTCCTCAAGCACTGAATGCAAGGTGAGGTAGTTTTCAAGTGCCTGCTAAAGACTTAGTGATCCTAATGTGGAGATCAGTGGAAGTATTTTCTTCTTAAGGCCACCTCTTAGGAGATCTGCTTGCTTTGAGTGTAAGTAGCTTGCTTAAATAGGACTTGCATGCCTGGCAACTTCCAGTGGAAGCTTAGATGACTCACTGAGAGTGGGATTGCCCAGTTCTTTCTTTCTTTCTTCAAGGACCTTCTCACCTAGCACAAATTTCCTTCTGCAAGATCTGCTTAGACAAGGAGATTAAGTTCTCAGTCTGGTTTTGCAGAAAAATCTTACCATTTTTGTGTGTTGAAACCAAAATGCAGTGATAAATCTCAACTAAATCTAAAAACACCCATAAAGAAACATAAAATGTTATTTCAATGCACCATCTGGCAGGAGATTGTCGCCTTGTCTTTTCCCAGTTGTCAAACTGCAAGTTCTTCCTTCTAAATAAAACCTACTAACCAGTAAGCAGTTCTGCTGTCAGTAGAATCTGAACATATTCTGCATTTCTGCAAGGACCAGTGTTTGAATGAAGACAATCTGTTTAGTGTTCACCTCCCCATGAGTGACTGTCACATCAGAGAGATGAATCCAAGCTTTGACTGTGAATTTCTCTGTGCTGTCTTTTTATCTAGACAAGATTTCTTTTGGAACTTTTCCCCAAGGGAGACTAAATAGCTCCACAGTTAGTAGCTGGTAACTTCACTGTAATAAAATAACTTTATTTCTTTACTATATAATGTGCTTTGTATTTTCACCTAGGTGGGACCAAGACTTTCACAAAATCTTTGGTTTTTCTCGTGGAGAAATAAAAAGCTTAACTTCTGCAGAGAGATGTCAAAATTTTGTTCTTTTGGTGTTGGAGACCAGTGGAGTTGACTGTCCTGCATCAATCAGAGCAGATCTTGTTTGTCTTACATACTGATTCTTTTACATTGGCAAACCTGTTGAGGTAGTCCACTGTGTCTGATGACTCTAAAGCAACTGTATAAATGAACTTTTTCTTTAGATGTGTTTAGTGTGACATGAATTTTTCAGTTTCTGTTCCTAAAGGTACTTAGAAGGGCTTTTTTTGAAATTTCATTCTCTGAATAAATAGGCACTCTAGGAAATGAAGGTAGTTACTTAAGAGTAATGTTTTTCAAGTTGTTCTGTTTGTTGCCCTTCTTCTTGCCCTTCAAGCTGTCTTGAAAGACTTAGCAGAGTTTGAGACACCAGAAATTCAATGCTGAGGATTTGAAGGACAGCTCATGTGGGTGGGAGAGCAGCATTCATATACCTGACATATATTTTCAGAGTGAAAAGTCTGTAAGCACAGGTACTTGAAATGTGTAAACACCTACAAATCTATGGCTAGGTAGTACTTTTCACAGGTTAGACAGTGGTGAATGAAAAGCTAGAAGCCTTCTGGGAAGGCTTATATTTAGAAACATTAATTTCTTTCTAAAGCATGCATTTTCTTTCACAAAGGAAGAGTAATATTGCCATTTTAGTGTCCCAGATAAAACAGCAATGAAAACAGTTCACAGAAACACTACAAATGACTCTGAATATGATTTGTTGCGGTTAAAATTAGGTAACTTCTTTTGTTCTTACAGGTAGCTCATCTTATAAATGTTCTTCAGGGAAAAATAATTTCTAGCCCATCATTCAGAAATGTTTTTAAAATACTTAGATGATTTTTGTCCTTTGAGTAATAACAATTGGAAAGTATGTAAAAATCTTAGTCCTTCACTGAATGTGTAACTCAAGTGTGATCTCTGGGATCAATGACTTCAGCAGGGTTATTCCTATGATGATACAAGTTGCAAGTCTAATGGTATACAATTTCGCTATTTAGCCAAAATTCTCTAAAAATATTAGTCTTCTAGCACCATAATCTTCTACCAGTGATTCAGAATTCTATTTAATGCAACAGCTCCATAATATTTAAGAATAGTTTATTAAATACTTCTGTGGTAGCACAGTCTTTACTACTGTATATAGCAATTATTCTGTTTGACCTTAGAATAAAACTAGGAAATAGCATAATGTTTAAAACACAGTAGGAGGCATCCCTTGTGTCCCAGCCCATGTCAGAAGTGCAAGAAAATTGGAAGTATATGCATGATCTCTAAAAAGGAAGGTTATATGATGGCAAGAAAAGGTTCTGATCTTCTGATCTTGTTTTGCATAACATCTGACATGCTCGCTTGTGTCCTTTCTGTTTAACCAAAACAAGCAATAATGTTTACTGTTTCTGTTATTCCAGATACTATATATCAAAAGGTGCTATTGTTGATCAGCTTGGGGGAGATTTAAATTCTACCCCACTTCACTGGGCAACAAGGTAGGAAATTTTCTTGTGAAATTTTCTTCTCTGTTTCTTTGCTTAACATGGAGTACTGATAGTTTCATGAAATTGTTGTATTCTATGGAAATACTTTGTACTAGAATTAATTCAGTCTTTGGTAACTGAGCTCACTGTGAATTTGATATGTTTGAACTAAAGGAGCTTTCAGCATACGATTTTTTCTGATGTAGAGGAAGACAATTGCTACAATAGGAAAACAAGTAAAGTATAGGCAGTTTACCTTACTCTTACTTGTGAGATCTTATTTTTATCAAGTTGTCTGAAGTTCAGTGGCACTTGTGCAAATGTGTCTTGGGATGATTTTGTATGACATAGTACTTTTTAAAGATGCACTTCAAAGAAGGTTTCTTATGTAGAAGATGGTCAGAGAATGATAAATGGCTGGAAAAATTGAAGACAGCCTTCGAGCAATACCTGCTCCTCCAGGCAACCACCTAGAAATAGGTGGAAAAGAAACTATCCATATTAATATTTTTAACTGTAGATGGCAAAAGAAGACTTGGAAAATTAACTTTTAGAAGATTTAATGTATCAAAATAATCTGTTTGCTAAAGGCGAGGACTTGTTTGTTAGCCTCTACTAAAGATTTTAGCTTCTGTAATTCTTTTTGTTACAGATCACAGTCTGTAATTCTGTGTTAATAGCAGATAATCTTGGTTGAATTTCCTGGTGTTCATGCATACATGTAATCAGTTCTGTGAAGCGCTGTCCAAAGCGACTTCAGCAAAATTGGGAAGGTCTTTTGCTCCTGTCAGAAACTGTGTACTGACTCTTAGGCACTGTGTCTAAATACACCTATGCTCTTTATGCCAAGAAGATGCATAAGCTTTTAACATGGTGTGGAGAAAATACAGACCTTCAGTATTCCATTTTTTTCCCTATTTTTGTATTACTACAGTTTTTAAGCCCCACAAAAAGTGAGAGTATCTAGCCAGTTTGACATCTCTTAAAATAGCAGGTTTCCTAAGTGGTTTGGAACAAGTCACAGTAGACTAGATTTCTAAACTATAACTTCTTTTTGTTGACTGTCTTTTTTGCTATGCAGTACAGTTAAGCAAATTGCATGTGATGAGTGCACCATATGCATAGAATTTCTCATATGAATGAATTTGCTTACTCACTTGGAGAATCAGATTGTGGCAGTTGCTGTTTTTAAAGTATGAGTTCAAGTGTGGGAGTTCTGATAGAGTAATTAACTGCTAAACATACTTGTTGTATTTCAGTATTCAAATTGTAATAGTTTTCCTGCATATAGTTACTCAGTTGTTTGTTTTTTGTGTTTTGTTGCATTTAGGCAGGGTCACTTATCCATGGTTGTACAGCTGATGAAATATGGGGCAGACCCGTCGCTAATTGATGGAGAAGGATGTAGCTGTATTCATTTGGCTGCCCAGTTTGGACATACTTCGATTGTTGCTTACCTGATAGCAAAGGGACAGGTAAATTTTGAGTAATACCATATTTAAATAGATTCTCCTAAATTTTAGAGTAGGAACACAATTGAAACTTACACTTGTCATTAAGGAAATGCAAAAATCTTCCATGTCCTTTTTTTGTAGACTACAGTGTTGATGTGCCACTTACTAAAATAATTTCCTGCAACAGTCATCTAAGTACTTTGGCTTTAATTCACACCTGTCTAATGTAGTATATGGAAATTCTAATTCTTCATTTCTAATGAATTTAATCTTTAAATGCACTGTGACAGTAGTAGCAAGTGTTGTAGAATTTTTCATAGAATCATCAGTGATACATGGATAAAGAATCTAGTGACACATCAGTCAACAACTTTTAATTTATTGCTGTTTCTGATTACTTCCATGTGTAAATAGAAAATGAAACAACCCCAAACCTTCTTGCTATCCTCTTATGTTACTGCTAGATCTGTAAAGGGTGTATATAATTTGTATTCATTACTCTTCCTGTTGTCCCATCTGCCGTTCTGTCTGCTCAAAAACTTGATCATGTTTTTGCTATGCACCCTTCACTGTAATCTGTAGATTTACTTACCTGTAGGCATGTGCCTGAAGCACAAATTTGATTTCCTATGTAAACCATATAGAAAAGTCAAAGCCCTCCTTTTGTATGACAGTCCTACTAATCCTGTTCACACTTCTGTATTCTGCTTATTCTTTCAAATACTAAGTGAGATATGATCCAGTGAGTCATGTAGAATATGAAATCAGTGAGTTTGGTCTCTGTAAAACGAATACTAAATTTGCTGCAGAAAATTACTTATACCTGTACATGTGAAAAACCCCAAGCTGTTGCTCCAGACAGTATTCAGTTTATATCTGTTTGGTAAAATGGTACTTAGTGTATGATAGAGTAAGCTAGGCAAAAGAAGACTCTGATCCTATTTTGTATAATTGCTGTTTTGTAAGAAATAAGGTTTGGAGAGGAATGCATTTTCATGAGGAGCAAGTTTTGTATTTTCTTCTCAAAATATGTATAATTGTGTGTGGGTTTTATGTTACCAGAAAAACCTTGCTGCTGATACACAAGTGTGAACTTGTTTAAAGCATAGCATCAATAAAGTGTTAATAGCCTTTAAAGTATTCTACTGTGATTGACATCTCCCTGTATTTGTCTTCATGTACAGATTTGTCCTCTTTGTTTGAACATATGATGCTTCAATTCAAAAGAAGCTGTATGTCTTTACTTGACACATAAAGACACAAAAATTGCCTTAAAATTTAAAACCTGTTACTTTGAAAACAGCTCTTTTTATCAATAGTTTTTAAAACATTAATTTTATTAAATCCCTCAAATATTATCAAGTAGGGTTTTGGTATCCTTTCCATGATGTAAAATTGAATTAATTTAAACAATAATTTTCCATAGCATTTCAAAAAGTGCAATTTAAAAAAATTTGCATTGATTTGTATGTTTAAAATCTAGTAATATCAATAGCATTGTAATAACAATCCCTAAACTCATAGTTCTCTAGCTGTATCACAGACAACTACAGAAACTACATGGTTTATCTGGAAGCTATAGGAAAATATATGATTCTGTTTTTCAGTTTTCCTTTAATTAGTACTGAGGTCATTAATCTCTTTCCTTTATTTCTTTCCCCACCTTCTTTGTGGTGCTGAGGTTCAGAGTTGGAAACTTGAATTGCTTTTGCTTCTGTGGGCTTACCCTATATACTGTTACTTACTTGCCTTTTATCTTTACAGAGACCTGGTTCCCTTATAGCCAAAGAGTAGGCTAGCCCTTGTTCTGGACCTAGTTGTAGTACCTGTGTGACAAATGACAACTAAATAAATGTCAAAATAAGGGTCAGTGTAGGCTTTGTGCTGTGTTAGTTCAGATCCCGATGCCTTTGTGGATGAGTGCAGTCAGAGAGAAGCCAGATTTCATAACTGAATAGAATACTGACAGGTGGGTTAAGAAATTGTTCCTAACTGCTAGCTTGTCTGTTTTTGAGACAGAACTGGAACCCAACTTCAGTGTTGCTGGTTCACTTTCTTCTGGGATGCAGCAGCCAATGGTAAAATTTGCAATCTGAGGCTTGAGTCCAGCTCTCTAGCTTCTGCAGTGTGGGGAAAGGGGACAACTCTTGGTCAGATGCCCTCTGGCTTTGATTGGAAGTGAACATGCTTTCATGCCAGCAAGTACTACTCATCCAAGAGGCAGCATCCAAGAGGCTGATAGCTGTTGCTTTTTAGTCATGTCTCTTACTGAATTCTGAAAGACTGATACCTGGCTGTATCAGAATTTGAACATGTTGTTTGTGTCAGTAGTTTGCCTGGGTCAAAATCAAGCCTGGTACAAGTACATGATATAAATATAATCAGAAATCAAATAACAGAATCTGTAGCACAGTTCAAGTTTAGGTAAGATCTTTATTTTTTAAAAAATGTGAGAAAGACAAACTGGAAAAGAACTTGAAAGCACTTAAAAATGTTCAGTGTACAATTTGACTACTTGATATTGTGCTTACGCTCCTTAAAATGCCAGAGGCGTATCAGGAGCTTCTGTACACAAACAGTCACATGGAATAAGTTAAGGTACAGATGTGGTATACAAATGGTTGAATAATGTGTTCTCATCCTGTGCATGTGTGAGGTAACTTAATCACAGATGAGTGACTATAAAGTTGCTCATAGGGTAAAATCATGTAAGAAATATTCTAGTTCTAAAATGATAGTTTAACTGTTTTATACTCATAGTTCAGCTATCACTTTCATAGTTTAACTGGCACTTACTCATCAAGTACATTATTTTTTATTCTCAGAGCTGCAGTTTTGTATGTTAACTAATGTCTTGAGCTATGTAGAGTCACTTTCTGAGCTAGAGTAGATGGCATCTAAGGTTGGGAGATGCCAGAGTGGTATCAGCAGCCTTGGTTACTTTGGTGCTGTGATCCATGAGCAGTGCTCCTACACATTGTCACCTCAGTTGCTGTTGAGGCTCCTTCCCTCCACCAAGCTCAGGCCAGTGTTAAAACACTGAACCAAGTGTTTTATTTCCTAGATCCAACTCAGAGCACGTTACTTAGAGAATTGTAAGTTGTGTTCTTTCTTGTGACTGTCAAGACTGACTGTTTGATAGCCTAGGGTATTCAGAACAGAGCTTTTGTTTAAAAGAATGAGGTAGGTTTAGTTCTGTATATTATCTTCCCTGTTGGTTTGTGGGAATCTTACAAAATCTCTGCTTCTAGTCAGTAACTAGCACATCTTTTCTAAATTAAGAAATATTGTCAGACTTACATCAGCCTTACTGCTAAATCTTTACTATATGCTTTTAAAGTCTTTTTTCCTTTCCCTGGGCAACAGTTCACATGAAAGGGATCTTTTCCTTATGGAGAATAGGATTCTGAACAAGGATTTGATGGGTCTTTTCTGGGAAGGGCTGTGTTTTGTGAAATAAGCAGTAATGGTTCTAAAGAGGATCAAACTCCTGGTTCCTTTCTGTGTGGTTTAATGTAATTCTGAGTGGGATCTCTTGATGCATTCTGTGCTTTTTGAAAGGCTATATTGTATCAGAGTACTGCTTTGACAATTGCTTGTTAAACGTCCTGGTAAGCCTGATGCTGCTCCGATGTGTAGCTCTCTTCAGAGTCCTTCCTTGTCAAGTCTTGCTTTCAGAAAGTACTGTTAAGCAGCAGAAGAGTTGCTGCAACTCCTTTTCATGCAGAAAGCTCTTTCTCCCCAGTATTTTTGCCGCTCAAAGCTTTTGTGCAATCCTGTATTAGTGTCCTAGGATTAAGTCTGGTTATCTTTGTTTGTGCAAAGTTTTTTCTCTTTCAAAACCAGAGTTGTTGTACTTTAGAAATAAGAGGAAATTTTGCCAGTTGTGGTCCAACAGAATTCACACTTGAACCACATACAGAGGGCAGCAGTATATGCAATTTTTGATCATTCCATCACTTATTGTTGGAATCTTTGGGGCTTGAAGTGCTTGCACCACATCCTAACAGCGCAGGTACACCCTCAATGAGCACTGATCTGTCTCTGAGTCAAACAAGAAATTAATGCCAAAGTGCCTGTTGGTACACACCAGAATGGAAGAACAGTCTCTTGTATGTACCAGCTGCTGAAGGTTTATTTTTTTTGCCTCAGCCCTCTGGTAAAAAGCAGGAACAGAGCTTCCTTTTGAAAATGTCTCACTTGTTCTATGGTTATGGTTAAGGGGAACAACACTCTGGAATGGAGATATGATCCAAGTAAATTCCATTAAAAAAAAAAAAGGAATATTTGCAAATGGAGTGACTGCAACCAAAGGGACTGAGATGAAATGTGGTGCAGTGAAAAGGACTGAAATTTGCCAAAAGAATTCCAATTCGAATCTCAAAAAACCCCCCTGTTCTCCTTCTCCTCTATCAACTGTGTTTTTAAAGTTCCATTATTTTTTTTTCTAAATTAAGCAGGAGAGTAAAAACTCAGAAATATAAAGTTATCTACAGGCTAGAGGTGTTTTAGAAGCAATTATTTGGAAGAACTAAGTTGGATTTTCTCGGAAGCAGCTGCCTGGGTCAGGCTATAGCAGCAGCATGAGTGGGGATCCCAGGGTGCTGGGTATTTTGCAGACTGCTGGAGCAGAGAATGTTCTGGGGGTGACAGAGAGCAACATCATTCGCTTTCTGTGTTTTTGTCTGGAATTTCTCTAGCAGAAGATGTCATTGTAACACTTTCAATATAATTTTCCTAGTAAGAACAGAGAAGTAGCTTAGGAAATGCTGTCATAGCTCTGTTGCCTTTAAGGAAAACTCTTCGTGTCCTGCATTACGTTAACTTGCAGTGAGTGATTTTGTAAGTGTCGGTCTGTGAAACCTGCCCAAATGTGCTTGAGAGTCTAATCTGCCTCAGAGTATTTAGGAATTACCAACTTCCCTAGGCAGGCTAGGAAAGAGGAAAACATGCTTAGATATTAAATCCTTTCTGATGGGTCTAAAGGAATTGCCTGGGTGGTGTTTTTTTGTCATTCTGTGGCTATCTTCTGTTCAATGCAATAACGTTTTTATTTTTCTGTTTATTTTTAGCCATCAGCTTAGTCACCACTTGATTATAGATTGGCTTTATTTCTGAGCAGGTTGTTTTTATTAATAACTTTTGTTTCAGCTTTAAAACTCTCTATATTGAAAACTTTAAAAGCCATTAACTTGATATCCAGATATATAAATACCTTTGGAAATCAGTGAACTAAATAAAAATTGCTTTGCAAGTGGAAAAATAGATGTAACTAGCATTTAATAGGATGTAGGATTCAGACAATGGTATTTATAGTAATTCATAAAGTATCTTTTTAAATATGGATGCATTACTTTAATTTTCTTCTCCTTTTGAATGCAGCAATACACCATCTATATATATATATATCTTTAATGTTGCAGATTAATAGTAAGTTAAAAATTACTGGTCTTACACAGCATGACTGTTTCATAGTTTCCAAAATAGATTGGAATGGTTGTATTTTGGCAATGGTGGTGTTAATGTTTATTTTCATTTTTTAAATACTATTTGAGTACCAAGAGCTTGCTAATTTCTCTTCCAATGCAGATGGTTAGTCTTAGTACACTGCTTCTCATTGCAACCATTGTATCTGCTGGATTTTGATTATGCTTGCTTATCTCACCAACTTTTTATTATTTTCTTTTTTTTAGGATGTAGATATGATGGATCAAAATGGAATGACTCCTCTAATGTGGGCAGCTTACAGAACACATAGGTAATATGTGCAGTTTTGACTTGATCTTAATGTTAACCAAGTGACATATAGTAGTGACATGTTGGGAGGTCTTTTTGGAAGTTTTTTTTTCTGTTTTTAACTAGTCAGTGTTCTTTCCACAGTTGCCATTTTATCTTTATTCATTTATGATTATTGTGAATTCGTCCCACTTGGTAACTCAGCCCCACACAGCCACTTCTTCACTCCCACCAAGTGGGATTAGGAGCAGAATCAGGAGGGTAAAAGTGAGAAAACTCATGTGTTGCAATAAAGACAGTTGAATAGCTAAAGCAAAATAAGGAATAAATTGGTTACTTCCCATCAGTAGGTCAAGTTCAGCCATTTCAGGTCAGCAGGGCTTTATCACCTCTAACAGTTACTTGGCAAGGCAGATGCTGTAGCTCTGAACGTCCTCTGCTTCCTACTTCTCTTCCCCAGCTTTTATTGCTGAGCACACTGCCATACAATATTGGAAATCTCTTCAGTCAGCTGGGGTTGGCTCCCAGCTGTGTCCCCTCCCAGCTCCTTGTGCACCCCCAGCCTGCTCACAGGTAGGGCAGCAAGAGGAACAGCCAAGGCCTTGACCCCATGTAAGCACTGCTCAGCAATAGCTAAAAGATCCCTCTGTCATCAGTACTGCTTTGGTCACAAATCCAAAACACAGCACCATAGGAGCTACTGTGGAGATTAACTTGATTTCAGCCAAACCCAGTACAATGACCTTTTCAAGAGAGAAGGTACTATGAAGAAGTGCTCACTAATCCTTCATGTGGAGATGATTGGAAAAAAATGATGAAAAATAACACTTCTCCAAAGAACAAATGTTTCAATTGGATTCTGTTTGGAAGGGCCTATCTCCACTGATTTTTGGGAGGAACATAAACTAGCTCTTATCAATATCTGCCATTACTAACATTCTCATCCTATTTTATTTTTGTCTTGTGGATTGTGAAGTGGAAACATAAGATGTTTAGAATTTTTGTTGTTTAAGTTTACAATCATGCATTTTTACAAATCTACTGGTAGTGTTAGATTTTGGTAAACACAAAACTAGAGTCGTAGAACAAATGTTTCTTGATATCCCAGAATGAGCTATCTTAGATCCTTTAAAAGTCAACAGAATGGTGGTTGGTTTTGGTGGTAAGAGATTTTGAATAATTCATAATTGGCAGCAAAAAATGTCACTTTGCTATTACATGTGTACCTGATCAACCATCTTCATAGAAATTGAATGCATCAACAATAAGTTGGGATGTATTTGAGTTTATCTATAGATCTAACAAGAATTTTCTTTTCTAGTGTGGATCCAACACGATTACTACTCACATTTAATGTTTCGGTTAATCTGGGAGACAAATACCACAAAAACACAGCATTGCACTGGGCTGTGCTAGCAGGAAATACTACAGTTATTAGTCTTCTGTTAGAAGCTGGAGCTAATGTTGATGCTCAAAATATTAAGGTAAACGTTTGGTCTGTTTTAATTGTAAGTGGTTTGAGGCAGAAATAACAGAGCCTATGATAAATCTCAGGATTAGGTTGTTATTGTGGGTATAGTGGGATCATGAAGATGGAGCAAAAACAATGCCACTAATGTTTGGCAGGTTTTTTTTTTCCTAACAGTGATGCATAACCACTAGATTTGCACCATAAAGATACTCAAGTAAATAATATAACAATGATTATGTGCAAGTACAGGGGAGTGGGGTGTGCAGTTAGACTGCATGTGTGAAGAGTGGTGTATTTGGATGCAAAACTGGAAAGCTGACTGAATATCTTCTAGTGAAGTTCTGGGGTGACTTTGTTGGAGTGAGATGTGAGACATCTCTGTCCTCTTGGAGAGAGCTGACAAATGCTCTAGTTGGTCTCCCAGTGCCAGTAAGCAAATTGGAGGCCTGAAAATGCCAGCGGGACTAAAATAAGCAAATGGGCTCTTTTTTTGCATGTGAATTTAACTTGCCTGATTACCAGAATTTCTTAACAATTAATCTAGATTCTGTACTAAAAGAGCCCATCTCTAGCATATGTTAGACCAGCAAACAGCTCTTAGAATTTCTGCCATAGACTTGGAGTTTCTCCAGCCTTGGAAGGTGTGCCCTTGGAATGTGGTTTTATCCATTACTTCCAGATACTCTGTATATCAAATGAGATGTGTTTTGCTACCCAAGCTGTTTCATCTGTGATGTCAGAGAAGAATTCACTTTTAGAAAAAGAATTCTCTACTCAGATTCTCTTGAAATATTTGTATTTTCCACTTAGAGTGTTACAGGCAGAGTGGTTATGCTTGAAAACACAGCTGTAACTTACTTGTCCTTTTGCTCTTTTTCCTACTGATTAAGATGGACAGGGCCTACTTTGCTTGGCCATAAGTGATAGAAATATATATTTTTTTAAAAAAAACACATCAATTTTTTTGAAGAGCATGGAACAGCCTTTTTAAGGGTGCAGCCAAATTTTTCTGGCAGCTTTTTAGGTCCTACATCCACTTCAGAATATCAGAAATGTTCATAATCATTAATGAAAACTCATTAGAAGCAATCACCTTTATACATGTTTAAAACAAATCAGTTAGCCCCTTACATGCACTGAGGTGAATATGTATTCATTATTCCTGGTCTGTAAGGTCAGTTGTGTGGAGGAATTATGCTTCTAGTCTCACTTCTTGTGTTGAAGAGCTATTTTCCTATGCCACCTATGGTAAAAAATTAAGGTATTTTTGTGGAAAAAAGATCAGTATGTCATACCTTGCTTGTTTTGACAGACTGATTAGTGTGATAAGAGTTCTAAAGTCATCACCTTACCTACGATTCTGGACTCTTATGAAATCTGTAACAAAAATCTGTGTTTGGCTATTTGAAAAAGTATCTGCTAGCTTGAAGTGGTTCATTGTCTTGCCTTCTTTATTGACAGACAGCAGCAGTCAGTAGAAAAATAGGTTTTTGAACCTGCTGGATCATGATATCTTTCCAGTCGTGCCAGAAGATGTGTCTGGTTTCACTGACCACTGCTCATCTTCTGCAGTGAAGTCTAGGTTTCTTATATGCCTTCCCAGGCTTTTAGGATCTTCAGAGGATCAAAACCATTTGAGCAGTGGCAGTTTTGCCATCCAGCCAGTGACTTTATAATGGATACTGATTTAAGTGGTAGTAAATACATGGGACATGTAAAAGTTTGGTTGATTCTTAAAGGACAATAGAAACTCAGTTTGGTGCCCCTCATTTGATTGTTCAGCAAAAAAGTTTTCTCTGAGTCAAAAACTAATTAAGTGTTTGGCTCATGTTTCCTCAGAAATAAAAGGAATTGTGAAAGGCTTCTATCTGATGCAGTCACTTCCAGATTTCTGCAGCACTATCTAGTGAAGTCCTTTTCTCAGATAGCCCATGGAATTGACCAGGAAGGGTGGTAAGACAGCTGAGATTAAAGAAATGCATTGGCTGAAAGCTGTTCATCTTCTTCAAATGATGAAGTGAGTGAAATATTAGATGAGAGCTTTGACATTATTATGAGCTCTAGTCAGTCTGTGTTAGAAAGGCACATGCTGCTGGCTGCCTAGGCTTGGAACAAGCTGGGACCAGTCATCTCATAAGGTGTTCTCTACTTTGCATGACAGTTTGTGAAGTATTTAAACAATAGCACTCCTATTCTAGAGCAAAGCTTGATACAAGCTGTATCTTGTTTTGTTATTTACCCTCTTTTTATTATGCTGTACAAGAAATTAGTATTTTCCATTTGGTAGTAAGATATTGCTTTTTTCCTTTTTGAGAACTAGATTAATGTTAGTTGGAAGCTGCTTTTCAGTAATCAAAGTTGAGTGGGTTTTTTGGTTGGTTGATTTTTTTTTCTTAAGGAAATTATCTTGCAACACTAGTAGACAGATTGGGCAGACAAGGACAGGATTTCCCAGGGAGCTGGGTTATAACTGGGGACTTGGGGAAAACTTGTACATTTTATTTAAACTTGAGCAGAAACTCCTTTTTTTAGTAGAGAAATGTAGAGACCTAAAAGAGCTCTTGTGGTCTAAGAAACATTTTTTTTTTAAACTGTAAGTGATTAACTTATTGAACTTTAAATAGTTTCTTGATTATGCAGTATATCTTAGGCTTGTCCATGGAAGTCTACGTACAGTTCCCTATCGTAATGACTCTTCAGACTACTCTTTCTATCTAAATAATTTAAATATATATTATTGAAGCCTTTTTGCTTGCTGACAGTCTTAAGTGTGTTACTAGATTAAATTCCCCTTTGTATTTTTTAAAAATTTTAAGGAAGTCAGCCATCCACTACTTCTATAAAGACAAGGAAAATATTAAAATGGCCAGATGATGAGAAGAGTAGTCAAAGACTTCTTTAAAGCTCCCTCAATTTTTTTATCTAGGCAGTTCCTAGGTGTCTCATGGCCCTCTAGTGGAAGGGATGCTCAGCTGGACCCCAAGACAACTTCAGGATTTACTTGGGAGATCAGCTCCCAGAGGGGATTGCTTGTCCACAGGTAATCTTTACAGTCTGGATATATAAGGTGATACTAAAGCAACAGCATCTCTGGAGTTTCCCAGATATTAGCACTTCAAGGTGCTATCAGACTTGTGATGAAACAGGCACCAATAGTTTGATTTCAGGCATTTCTGTTGAGAATGGAATTAATTTAATCTGCTTTTTTAAACATCTGACTAAATAACTTTGAAGCCAAGTGAAGTCAGAAGATTATTCTTTTTTTAACTGATTTTGTTAGTCAAACTTCTTGCACAGAAGGCGTGAAAGGTTCTGTTAAGTAGCAGAAAGCTTCACCTCATAACTTGTAGTCTGTGCTATTTATTCTCCTAAAGATTTGGAGTAAGATTTCAAAGGCAGAGATGACAGTTAAGTACTCAGTTCCCATTGGCTTTCTATGGGATATAGGTAGCTAACTGTAGTTTTTAATCTTTGAAATCGCTTCTGTCTATAGTAATTATTGCCCTTTCTGGGTAGTTTCAGTTTCTAGTACCTGTCTCACTTTTTTTTTAGGAGGGGGCCGAGCGATGGAGGATTCAGCCATTTTTCAAGCCTCCATGAATGATTTGTTTAGGAGGGGAGTTAACTCCAGTAGAAGAGAGGAAGAGTCAAATGCAAAACTGAAGCTGGAGGTACCTGCAATTGGTTGTCTCTTGCCTCCTCTATAATTTTAGACCAAGTCAATAACTTTTTCATTTAGCTCTCTTCCTAAATGTTTAAAAAGCAATAAAATCAAATCAGTTTGGTAGGCACCTTTGGTCCCTGTATCTTTCACTCTGTGTTTCTCTTTTGCTTAGTCTGTTAGTCCTTTCTGAAATTACAAAAATAAAACCACGAGCCATTGGCTGGCTTAACACCCAAAATACATGAAACACAGACTCAGAGTAAAAGCTCAGAGTTTTGAAATAAGTTGGACATGAGCACTCAGTTTACTCTTTCATGTTTTCTTCCTAGGACTTCAGTAACTGAAATTAACCTAAGAACATTAGGCTTGTGGAAACAAAAATCATAGAAGCATTGCATAATATTAGTAACTTCAGTCTGCCAGAAGGCAGAGAATTAACTAAGAAGTCAGGCTTTAGACTGGGGAGAGTTTCCATGATCCAGTGGGTCACGAGTTCTTATTCTTTACTTGATTTCTGCTGCCTGTCAATAGCTGAGGGGGAAGCACAGTCTTTCATTTACAGACTAGTAGACTGTGTATAGAATAGTGGAACATAGATTTGTTCTGTGCCAAAGGCAACAATTATTACTGTCAGGACATACATCTTGTCAGGATCATACATTTAATATGCAACTTGGTAGTTATGAGAGAGTGAAAAACCAAAAGGAATGAATGATGTTTGATGTCAAGTAAGCTGCAGAGCAAAAAGTATGCCAGAATGTAGTTAAACAGATTTAAAATGTATTGTTTTTAACAGCCAGTCTTCTATTTCAAAATGCTCCAAATGCTTTTTATTTTTAAATTGGATGTTTCCCACGTTTGTACTCTTGACAGGGAGAATCACCACTTGATCTTGCAAAACAAAGGAAGAACGTTTGGATGATCAATCATCTACAAGAAGCAAGACAGGCAAAAGGGTATGATAGTCCATCCTTTCTGAGAAAACTAAAAGCAGATAAGGTAAGTAGTAGTAAAACACCTGTGTGAATCAATCTTACTGCTGCTCTTGGTTTGGGGACCTGTGTGTTTGTTTAAAAGGAGTTCAGGACTGTGGTTTCCTCACATTTCAGCTTTAATCAATGTCTTTTTATTATGATTAAAGTAATTGCAAAAGGAAAAAAAAGTGCTTTATTTAGGGCAGGAGGAAGTAAAACCCTACTTCTAGTTTTTGTGCTAACTAAAAGGAAGTGTTAGGAAAGTATTGAGTGGTCTTGATGGGGTTAGCCAAGACTTTCCAAAGCTGACTCTTGGGTAGCTGAGGAAAGAAGCATTTTGAGTATTCTGAACTCTGATCTCCTAAATAGCAATTGTTTATTGTTATTATGTTGAATGAAAGAAGCAATCAGTATAAAGTAATATATAACTCTCTAATGTGGAGGCCTTTTGCCTCTCAGAGTATTGTTTAATACTGCAGGTAGGAAGAGGCCATAAATGAGGGTGTAAGGGTTAACATACTGCTCTAGCATGAAGAACTGTCCTCCTGCCTATTGTGTGACAACTTAAAAAGAGTTAATGTGTTCTTCTTAGTGTCCATCAACACTCAGGCAGAGTGTTGTGCTGGATATTAAGTATTGCTACCGCAGATTCTTTTACAATTTTTTTGATTTAAAGATCTATTGCATCACGATGCTCAAAGTACTGCTACAACCCTGTGGCACTGTAAGAAAGCAGTGATTATTGACCTGAAGGGGTTTGTACATTTCATCATCACTGTGCTTTGATTATCTGGAAAGAGTTTAGTGCTCTCATCAGGAGTTGTATCACATAGTGTAAGACAGAAAAGGTCCTATCTTTATTCATAGATACTTCAATATGACTTAAAAACTGCCGTTATGTGAGTAATAAAAGTTCACTGGCATTGTTATGTGCTGTATGGCAGTTCCTACACTTACGGATTCTTTAAAAAGAGCTAATGTTGCCTTGATTCTGGATTAGCAGCAAAGTCTCTAGAAGACTGTCCCAAAACAAACAAAGTTACTGATTCATAGCATAATTTTAGGAAGGTTTATTTTCCTTGTAATTCATTGGAGATATGTGAGGAAATGAGAAAAATTTATGGAGATTTATCCCCCAATGTCAAGCTTCCTGAAAAATTAAGTTACATGACTGTCCTGTTTATTAGAGAATATTATTAATCAAACTGTTCCTGAAAATAGTTACTTACTGGTGTTTGTTTCTATATAGGAATTCCGTCAGAAGGTGATGCTGGGAACTCCTTTCCTAGTTATTTGGCTGGTTGGGTTTATAGCAGACCTAGACATTGATTCTTGGCTCATTAAAGGGCTGATGTATGGTGGCGTTTGGGCTATGGTACAGTTTCTTTCAAAGTAAGTGTTTTACTGGGGCACTCTCTGTTTAGTGTGCATGCAGAAAGTATTTTACTGGCATCTTTATTGGATAGATAACCTTAAATTTCCATTAGTTGGAATTGGTCTTTATTTCTGGGAAAGATCTTGTGCAACTATAGCTCCTGTAATGCTCTGCTGTCTGCAAAACATGGAATTATCTTGAGTGAATACCACTGAGCTAACAGAAGATAACAGCAGAACAGAAATTCAGTCATTATCCAGAGGAGGGTGCTGAATGTCTGTCTACAAAGAGTTATCAGCATGAATATTGCAGAAAGTAGGCAATGGAAAAGTTACTATAAAGTAGTAAAGACAATGTGCAAGTGTACTATTGAAACAGTTTTCTTTTAATAATATAAATGCACAAAGGCATCTAAAGAGATGTATATAGAGAAATTAAGTCAGAATCAGGTTTTGTAGCTTTTGTTGTGGAAAGAAGTGACTAAAGAAAAATGCTGCTTTCTAATAGTGTTTTTGTACATCTTGGTAGCTGGTCACAAAGACTTTTAGGTGGATTTATGATTACTTTAAATATCTGTAAATGCACCCACAGACATACACAGAGGCACACACACAGACATGAAAGTGTAGTCAGGCTCCAGTGGATTTTCAAGATATGTAGACTACATCATCTCTCCTTTGCTTTTCATTATCATGTGTGGCCAAGATAGGAGAACTTATGTCCCCATGCTTAGGAGCTTTCTGCTTTTATTTAGAACCACTTGCTTCTCTTTTCTTTCTGTATGAAGAGAAAAGTAAATCTGCTCCTTAAACCAAGTTCAGAAGATTTTAGTGAACTTAGACCAGGAGAGAAGTGGAAGGTTATCAAGCTTTTGCAAGATCTCGGAGATGATCTGTTTAGTCTTTTTGTCACCTCTGAGGCTGTGCAATTTGCTGGCCTCATCCCACAGAAAAATCTATTTGTCAATGCAAATCTTCAATTGTGCCTCCTACAGAAAGGAAGGACAAGAGTTCTTCCAATCTCTCAAGATCTGTGTTTTGTCAAGTTCTATATTTTTGGCCGACCCGTTGTGTTCAGGATCAACATTCTGATTTTCTCTTCTCTGGTGTTTAATGTTTAGTATAAATCCTTTTCAAAGTGTTTTTAACAAAGCCCAGGTTTGAATTAAACTTATGCTGTTATTCTAACAATGTTTCCTTTCCCTGTAGAATTTTAGCTAATCTGCTTAGCTGTGTTTTCCTCCGTACTTTCACACACACACAAATGCACAGAAGTCACTGAAAGAAAGATTAGTGCAGAGTAACTACTGTCTGTCCAAATGTATACTCACTTACTATTCATCAAATGAGCTCATGTTCCTTACAGGGTTTTCTCCAAAGACATAAGGAACTTCCACTAGAGAAGAGATAGATACTGTAAGGGAGTAAAGAAGTGAAATGGAACTACTCCCTGCACACATTTGTCTCTGGCAGCCCTGAGGGAATCACCAGCACAAAACCCAAAATGGATCGGTATCAGGATGTTTAGGCAAATGGTGCAGAAGTTTTATTTCAGGGAGGTTAGTTGTTTGGAGTGTTGTTTTCCATAGGTTTCATAGCATTTCTTAGAATTTGGCAGATGTAATGAAACAAGAAATTAATTAGTCTGGATTTTTTTCCAACTTTCTATTGGCAACTGTAGCAGAAGCAAAATATTCAATAATCTGAAATATTTCAAGTATATATGCTGGTAACACCAAGGTCTCTTAAGCTTTTTTCTTAATGAAGTAATTTTAATGTGCAGTTCTCATTGTATGGGTTTCCAAAATGTCTTTAGCACTGGAATCTCAAAATTTAATATACTTTGCAACCACTGTCCATGTGGCTAAGAATCTCACAGGTTCCTAACTGCTTTCACAGTGTAGTTGTAGCATGAGTATTTACTCATTTTGCCTGTCTTGTCAGGTTGAAAAGGGGAATTTCTCATGAATTTCGCACAGAAAAGGGAGGAAAATGTATTTAGGGGTATTTATGGCATATTTTACAATATCCCATATAGTACATCTTTCAATAGGAAATGTTTTCCTGAAGCAGTAATTCAGGCTTTACATACTATAAATCAAAACTGACCATGTGACTTTGTTCCTACATTACAGGTCATTCTTTGATCACTCCATGCATAGTGCATTGCCTCTTGGAATATATTTGGCAACAAAATTCTGGATGTATGTGACGTGGTTCTTCTGGTTTTGGAATGATATCCTTTTTTGTGTACTGTAGTATTTTTTTTCATGTTCATAGTATGAGGAATTACACAGCTATATCCTGCATGTAACAGTAAGTAAACTAATAAAAAATTTAAAAAGAGAATTGCCACTAAACATTGCTTTCTTTATTAATGATAATTATTTTATTGTTTTAAAAGTGTGCACACTCTTGCTGTGCTTCGGTAAGTAAAAGATTTTCCTCAAAATTTACTTACAGTAGTCTGCAGAATTTCCTGTGCCTTACCTACTTCTTCTTTGGAGAAATGTTAGCAACTTTGTAAAAGATTCTCTGGCTGTGAGGTGACACAATGTAATTGACTGCATTTTTTAGAGACTACTTTGCTGAAAAGCTGTAGGTCACTTCATGGCCTGTATCAATTCCAGTGGAATTGGTTTCATAGTTAGATCTTCCTAAAGATTTTGGAAATTCCCTTCCATACAAACTTCAGATACATTTGCTAACTATATTTTCAACTATTTTGAAAATATATAACAATACTATATTACAGAGATTCAACGTACTGCCATGTTTTTGTGGTTTTGATTGTCTCTCTAGATATAAATTTCCCTTACTCGTGGAGGTAGAAATTGATTCAGAGTTCAGTGGGGAATGTTAGTTTTCCATGGCAAGGAAATAGATTCAACTTTTTAAACAACTTTTTTGGGTACTGTAATTTCAGTAGCCAAGAAAACAAAGTAGAGATTTGATGTTTAATACAGTTCTTACAGTTATAAATAATTGAAGTGAATTTTATGAGGGTGTTGGTTTGGCTTTTTTAGAAAATGGTTTTCTTGTCATCCTGAAAGGAATTGCCATGAAATAGCATGTGAAGTAGCAGTGCTTTTGTTTTGGTGTCTTCTTGATGCGTTCTGCAACCCTCACTAAATCAGCTGGGTTGAGAACAGAGAGGAGATCCTGCTTCCATGCTACCTTTGGCTTCCATTCTGGCAGTGTTTGCAAAGATGATGCTGTGAATAGCAGTCCCATGCAACTGGAAATTACATTTATGGCATGTTTAAAAAAAAAAAAAAACAACAACAACAACAAAATAAAACCAAAAAACCAACAGCTTAAAAATTAAAATCTAGTTGCTCTTGGGTTAAAAAAAAATAAGGACAATACCAATATTAGTATAAGTATGTCTTGAAACAGTTACTTAGAAATGCTGGTCCTACTACCAGTCTCTCTGCCTGGCCTGATTTTTTATGTTTTTACTCAAATTTACTAGTGATTGCGTAATGAGAAAAGTGAGTACAAAATGAATATGAGAGAGATTTTAAAAAACAGTAATTAGAAATAGAAACTCATGTTAGCCAATGCTGTTACATGTTGTGGGTTGCAAATGTTGAGCTGCTGTGAAATGCTTTCTTGTGCTAACATAACATCAGCTTGGATCAAATCTAAGAATGTGTCCAACTTTGATTTAAAGTCTTTGACCACATTGAAATGGCTGCACAACCAACACAACTTGTTGATGGCCTGTATCTTGATATAGAAAGCTGTCCCTTAAAGCTGGCAAATTGTGAGGTTTTTCTCCTGAAGCTCATGTTTCATTCATATTTCTACCAACTTGCTTAGATTTTTATTCCTGTTAGTCATTCTGATTAAATAGCTTGAAGGGCAGCATTTTTTTTGTCATAGAATAATGTTAATTGTTCACTAGAAGTATACACAATTACTCTAATAAAAAATGTCAATAAAATACTGTCCTGCTTCTGTCCCAAGTTGGTGTCTCACAACCTTTGCAACAGTCTTTCTGTACATAGAAGTAGCAGTCTAAGTCCTTCAGTTACTAATTACTTTCATTAGAGCTGACACAATTCTCTGACAAGCAGTTTTAGAGACCAAGTGCTTGAGGCCATCTTCCTTTAATTGGTGATTTTTAATTGGAAGTCTTTGTAATAAGATTCCAAATTCATTCTTCTTCTGGAAAATTGCCCTGTAGCTTTATTGCAAAAAAAAAAAAAAATCGCATGCCTCCTCTATTTTTATAGCATGAAGCACAGCATTGTGGTTGGGTAAAGAATTCCTGTATTTTTACAGCTTTATATGATTACTTACAGCAAACTAGAGTACTACTCTATACTTTATAGTGTTCAAGTGATAAAACCTGTCCTGGTAGTTTTCACAAATTCTGACTGTCTTTTGCTTGGGGAAGAGAGTTTTTAACTTAAACAACTATCAGGAATTACCTTACTGGAACTTAGTTATAAATAACATAAAGATCTTAATTGTTGCAAGTGCAACTTTAATATTTAGGTTTTGGTAAGAATTTTCCTTTTGTGGAAGAGAAACATCTGAAGTACTTGTTTTTTCGACGTCACTGCTAAAAATGTTTTAATTCTCTGAAGAAATGTCAAGTGCTGTAAGACAGGCATGTTACATGGCAAGACATTGAATGCAGGAAATGTATTTTAAAACAAATGGTTATTTTCTGTCTTTATGGTAAGTGATTTTATAAACACTTCCAGAGAATAATAAATCCTGTGGTTTTTTTAAGTATTAGACATATTAGTATGTTAAAAATAACTTTCAATGATGCAAAATATGTGTATTGCCTTATTACAGGGCCAGGTTTCAGACACAACCTTTCTTGGAGATAAGTGGTGTTGGGACATGCTTGTCATGTAACAGTGGCCATTGCAGCAGAATTCCTTCTATGGCTAGAAACAGCCTGTCCTGTGATATCACAGGAATGTCAAGCCACTGAAGACTTAGGCAGTCAAATGTTTGTCTTCTAAATAGAGCTCTAAAATATTTATTCTGAAAACAGGAAATAGTTATTAAGGAGATAAATTTCATGGGATTTAATTTAATTAAAAAGGAAAACAGTTACAAAAACTGAGCTATCGTTATTCATCCTTTAGAAGGAGAAATGCTTTAGAAGTACCTTATGGAATAGACCATTCTTAAAAGTGAGTTTTGAAGGTTGAGCAAAGGAAAATGCTGAGTGCCAAGCTACTTCTTACAGCAGTGCAGAATTTTGTTAATTCTGAAGACAGTAACTCAAGGGCATTAGTAAAATTTAAATTCAGTTAAATTTTATTTCAGAATATTCAGTGGGAATGTTCAAGAGGAAATTCAGTTTTACACTTGAGATTCCTTGACTGTAAACACATCTCAATTTTTTCTTTATACATCTTCCGTTCCTTGCTAATAGTGTTGCACTTTTCTACAATTTTGGAAAATCCTGGAAATCTGATCCGGGAATCATCAAAGCCACGGAAGAACAAAAGAAAAAGGTAAAGCCAAGAGATACAACCTTCTTCTTCAACAACCTTCCACCAGCTGATTAAAGTAGTTAGTTTACTGTTCAGTACATTAAATTTCAATAAGTTGTTTTAATAACAAAAGGTTTAAAATGTTGAAAAGTCTTCCAGATTTTTTTTTTTTCCCATGTGTCATTACATATGGCAAAGTCATTTCAAGTCTGATTGGTGCAAAATTGCATGTTGGCCATTTCGAGTAGCAAAATAAAATTGTAACTTGAATTTTCAGTTTTAAAAGTTTGAAAAGCAGTTAAGTGAAAAAGAAAATTCAAAGTTTCAGACTTTTGCCGTACTGAAACAAAGAGCCCATTATGGGAAAAGTGTTAGCTAATTTTATAAAAACTTTCCAGACTTTTAAGCACCTCTAATTTTCTTTACCTTTGTGTCTAAAAGTATTAAAATTACAAACATTTTGAAGCTAAAACAGCCAAAACCCCAGGCAATTTGGGGTGGGCTTATATTTTGGCATAAATATCAGAGAAAATATGGCTGATCTAATGATACCTATTGTATCATTATTAATACTTCAGATTTTTTTTAATTAAGTTCATTGTTCTCAGCAGCCAAACTGAGCCAAAATTATACAAGCAGCAGAAGCATTTCTTTTGTTTTGTTTAAGTTTCCTAGAAGCCAGCATCCCACCTAAAATGAACTTTGAGTTTCTACTTCATGGTTGTTTGTGAGAAGACCTTTGTGGATCAACCACTTGGAGTTATGTCCTTATGTAGGAATGAAAATATAATAGCCATTATAATGATGGTGTAGATGAAATAATTTTTCTATTCTGCAATAGGTAATAGCTGAGTTCTTAGTCAATGTGTAGATTTGGATTTACTCTGAAAATTCTGTTATTGCTGGTTTGCCAAAGTAAATTCCAAATTAAATTCTCCTCCATCAGCTGGACTAAATTAAGTAGAATAGTCAACTATGGCACTTTGGATTGGATTCAGCAAATTGCACAAATATGCAATTCATTGGATCTACTTGCTTAAGTAAGCAAGTGTGGTTCCAAAAGCCTTGTTGCACTGGGTAGGAATTACAAAGTGCAACTTCTGGAGGCAGATGCACATGGCTGTGGATGTTTGGGATTTCTTACATTGCAGCTAACCACATGGTAAAATCCTCTATTACCAGGGCTATGAACCACTGTAAGACCTGTGTCTTACCTTTGTGCACTGTAACACTTGCTAACATTCTCATAATTTGTCTTCAAGTATTTAATGCTGAGTTAACCTTTAGCTGTGAAATAATTGGGGAAGAAAATTCTTTCCATTTCAGATGTTTGGAAGTGTGTAATAAGCAATAATTTAGATGTTGATAAAATTTTCCTGTGCTTCAGAAGCATAGAAGGTAGACAAAGGTTTCCAAGCACAATGATATGGATCTGACTGAAGTGATCCTGGGTCTGCACAAGACTTATATTTAAAAGCTATTGATCTGTTCTTGTTCAGCTCTGTTCTCCTGAGGTTTGGGATTTTGCTTGTGGACAATACTGAATTCCAGTATTCAGTGTCAGACAATGTACATTCCTTTTTGCATCCTTTTGTTAGTCTGTAGTGTAGTGTTATACTCCCACTGAAATCAGAGGGACTATATGTGAAATTGTCCAAAATTTATTGTATGAAATTGTCCAGGGTATCAGAAGTCACACCAGCAGTACTCAAATCACAGTAGGTGACTAGGAATAAGTATAAACTAGAATTAATTCAGAAGTAAATATGCATATTAGTTTAATAAAGTAGATTCAAAATCAGTTTCATCTGAATTTAATTTGCTTCTGTGTGTAGAAAGTACCTGAAATAAAGGACTCACAGCCACAGGTCTGAAAATGTTTGTCACCATTTGTTTTTATGCTAAATTCTGATTTTTTTTTTCCCTGCAGACAATAGTAGAACTTGCAGAGACAGGAAGTCTGGATCTCAGTATATTCTGCAGTACCTGCTTGGTAATACAATTTTTTATCAATTTCAGCATTTATTTCCTTTAATGCTAAATTAGCATTCCTGTAATGAAAACATATTGGAGTTTAAAAGGCAAAATTTATTTGTAATATTTAATTTAATCAATGTTTTCAATAAATAATGTGTGCACAAAAAAAACCTGCAGCAGTGAGAGGAAAAAAATCACTGTGGAAATAACTTGCCAATGTCAAAATTTAAGTATCCAGTATGTCTGCCAAGTTGGTTGGTTATATACCTAACAAGTTAAGAAAATCACATTCCACTACCTCTGTAACTCACAGTAAAATTGTTGTTCTTCTAATATTTTTTTTTTTTTTTTCAAAAATTAATGGTGTTTCCTATTTGGGCAAT
>VZRX01013343.1:824824-845662 GCA_013398075.1 Notiomystis cincta | reverse complement strand
TTTTTTTTTTTTTTTTTCAAAAATTAAGTGTGTTTCTCTATCTGGCAATAGTCAGGAGGGGGGAAAAATCTTAATTTTTGTAAAGCAAATATAACGTGCTTTTTCTTTGGAAATTAACTAGCAAAATACAGAATTCTCAAGGCTGTCAGGGTTAACACTGCAAAGCTCTGACCTATGTGGAACATGGATGATGTTAGTATCTCCAAACTTGGGGCTGGAAAATTATATACACATGGCACCTTAAAAATTATGTGTGTGTGTATATATATATATATATATGTATCTCAGACCACTTATTTCAAGACAAAACCTTTCAAGAAAAATTTTTGGGAGTAATTTAGCAATTTAAGTTCCATCGAGTTCTGCTTGTTCAGTCATCTTTCTGTCTTTAGAAAATAACCTGAAAAGTTTATGTTAGAGCTTGAATCATGGAACTCAAGTTCATTCTGTATTTCCATTGTTAAAGGCTGAAATGAAGCTGGTTGCTATACAAAGCTCAATAGCTGGAGGTGATAGAAGAACTTTGTATGAGAAAAATTCTTTGTATGAGAAAAATAGTGTGAAAATCATTTCAGTGCAGTTGTAAGGATGTTTGTGTTAAAGGGTGTGCAGATTAAGCTGAATAGTTACGATTGCCTTAAGAATTAGCATCAAGTTTGAAGTTCTCTGAGGAATTAACAATAGCACAATCAATTTACATTTAAATTGAGGGTCTGTGTTTTCTTCTCTTTATCAGGGTAACTTGCTTTTCTGAACAACTATTTATTGCCTGTTACAGATACGGAAGCCGGTGAGGTCCAAGCACTGTGGTGTTTGCAATCGATGTATAGCGAAGTTTGATCACCACTGCCCGTGGGTGGGGAACTGTGTAGGTGAGTAATCTCCTCAAATGCTCTGCTAGGTTATGCCTGTTCTCACTTCACTGTGGAAGTGACTTGGCTTCTTAAGCAAAGCTTTTCAATATTGGGCTTAATTATTTTTCTACCTGTGATTCTCTGCATTATTCTCATTTGTCTTGTCTATTGTATACCCATCCTCAAAATTATTCTGTGTCTAATTCAGTTTGCTACATATGCATTTTTATTAACATAAACTTTAGTAATGAAAAGATGCAGAGATTAACTGCTGAAAAGGCATATGCCAATTCCACAACTGATTATTATCCATTCCATAAGATGAAAATTTTCCTTTTGACCAATAATACTCAGTAATTTAATGGTAAAGTATACATATTTGAAACTGTATGATTATAGAAGTTAGATACAGAATGACTTTCTATTGAGGTATTCTCCTCTTTTTGACCATCCAGGCTGTCTTTTATTCTCCCCAATGCTTATGAATGGAATGGATATAGAACAGAAGTAAGGTCTCTAAATGCTGCTATTCCCAGTCCTACTTTTTGAGAAACATTTGAAAACCATTAGTATGTAGGGAGCACTGAAGACCTCTCAGCTAGGAAAGAGTGCAGCTAGCTTCACATGTTTAATTTTTTAGGACACAAGCAGAGGTAACTTTAATCTTGGAGAGGAATTAGGACCTGGGTTCACTGACAGCTGACAGCCCATAAATGTGTCATTGTAGTCTTTTCAAATAGATATAATAATGAATAATCAGAGTAGCTCAATCTGAAAATCAAGAGTAAAATAGTCAATGCTGGCATTTAAATTGTAATAGAACATCTCTGAAGTCTCATTGAGATCAACTTATATCACCTCCTTCTATTTTGTTTGCTATGTTACTATCTGAGATATTAGTGGTTTATCTTTTAGATGTTTTACAATGAAAAACGAAGAAATTTTTAATTTAGACAGGCAAGGGAGCATGGGCTCAGGTTTTGCAAGAGTACTGAGGAGTACATGTCAATAGGACAGAAAGATCCAGTATTTTAATCAGTAACTGGAAAAAAACCCCAAAAAATAAATGATGGGGGAAAGACCTTAGTTTGTGTGTATTGAGAGAGTGTGTGAGTGATGGGATTAGAGTAGGTGGAGGAAATGGTTATTAAGTAACAGTGATGATGGAAAAGTAGAATCTGTCTTCTAGTGGCCATGTACATATGGGGTAAGTGGAGGTAAAAGTAAACTTTAGGGCCCTTGAAAGAATGCTGGGAAAAAGCATTAGAAATCAGGGTATGGGAGCTGGAGCTGAGCTGGAGGGAGTGATGGTCTGAACAGCCTTATATGGCTTCTCTGTCTCAGATTGGTACGTGCTCACTCTAAGCATGGGACTGCAAAACAGAACCCATTCTTGAAACAGCATTTGTGGTATGTTTGCCAAAGAGGGAAACATGAGTCATGCCTTTCTGGAAAGGTGGAATTTGGACGTGTGTGGAATGTGTTAAAAGGATAAGAATGTTGCTAAAGATAGGACTGAGAAGTCTCATAAGAGTGTTTACAGACACTCTAAAATAGATCCTTTGGGGATAAAACTTGGCACATAAAGAGACTTAGAATATTTTTACCATTTTGAAAAGGTTGACAAAAAGTGGAGACTATTTGAAAAAGAAGTGAATTGGCAACTAGGACAAATAGTTTTCCTCAAAATTTTATTTAAAATACAGCAAGCAAGTCTCTAGAAGTGATTATATTTATCTTTTAAATGGAGTATCAAAATAGCATTATGTTTTTTGCTGTAATATTTTGTTGTAAGTGCAGAGGATGACTCTGTTCCTGACAGTCGAGGAGGTAGAACACAATAGTGTGCTTTGCCTAATCTTATTCAAAATACCATTTCTCCAGGGTCTTTTTCCACAGATTATTTTCTTTTTAAATTGCAACCAAGATTGTAGTATTTCATTTATAGTTTTAAATGCTACACTCGTGTTTTTACCTCACACATACGGATTTCCTGTTAGGCAGACTTTGGTTTAGTGTCATTAAAGATGTTGCTGAAAAAAAACATCCCATCAGATGCCTCTCAGATGGACTTCTAGGTCCCTGTTTAACTTGTGTTCTTTAAAAAATGTCTTTTATGAAACTTAACATTTCTGAAATTTAGAATGCAAATGAAAGTGATACCTTAGGGACATTCCCAACACTGTCTCATATGCCCTTAAGTGATTGAAGGCAATATTACAACATAATTTTGTGTTGTTTGATTTTCAAGGAAATGTCTCATGTTTAGTCTAGCTTGTGTTATATGTATGTTTTTCCTCATCTCTTATTTATAC
Organism: Notiomystis cincta; assembly: GCA_013398075.1. Classification (NCBI taxonomy): domain Eukaryota; kingdom Metazoa; phylum Chordata; class Aves; order Passeriformes; family Notiomystidae; genus Notiomystis; species Notiomystis cincta. The sequence continues at coordinate 842,493 of VZRX01013343.1, read as the reverse complement.
AGTCTTTCAGCTCACTTGCTAAAAGCACTTGATTATTTTCTGCCTCCAGAGGATGCTCTTGTTTTAGCAGGGAAAACATTTGACATAATGAAGAAGTAAATGCTGTGCTGGTAAATGATGACAGCCAAATCTTTTGTAGCCCATTATCATCTCTGTGGGTTTAGTTTACAGCCTGGAGCTGTTGGAAGGTTGCAACACTGGACATATTTTACAAACAGAAGGAAGGCTGAGTACTTCAGAATTATGATGTACTCGCATAAAAGGCATATTTTTAGCTCTGCTAATGTTAAAAATAGATCAGTGTTTGGGTAACTGAATTTTCTTGCATTAGAATTCTGTCTAAGACAGAGTAGCTTTTATCCCATTCATTATTACAGCCAGGTTCTTAGGCCTTATCTGTTCAGTTACATGTATTTGTTTTACAAGTTTTACTAGATATTTCATTTTTAGCTAGCTTCATCAAACAGGTAAACCTAAGATGCAAGTTAGCTTATTATCAAGGAAGGCTGTATATTTGCTTATATTCTTGTTACTTTTAAGAAAGAGAACTCTGCAGTTTGATGATTTTTCAATGGCTTTTTAAAAATACTTACTAATGTGTAATTCCTGACTGTTGAGGGCTCTGCAGCATCTGTCACCAGCATTGCTCTAAATATTGTCTATCAATAATTTTATTAGTTCATGAAAGAGGCTACAAATCAATTGCACTTGTAATGTATCAGAAAATTAAAGAAAAAATCGCTTTATTGTCTGAGAAGGAAAAAAAATCATAAATAAACCAGCTAATTTCACTGTCTTGAAGTTATAGTGGTTTAATACTGCAGAGTAATATTTCTGTGTACAATAATAAGCAGTACTTCTAAGGAAGCAGTTAAACTTTCTGGTGTAATGTTGTCTTCCTGTTGAAAGTGCATTAATTTGGTCCCTGTTGTGCAACTTTAGGAGCAGGGAACCATCGCTATTTTATGGGATACCTGTTCTTCCTGCTTTTTATGATCTGCTGGATGATCTATGGATGTATCTCCTGTGAGTAAATGTGGTTTTTTGGCCTTTTTTTAATTGCTTCTAAATACTTTATCTCCTTGTATGGATTTTCATAGATCTTTGCCTTATCAGAATTTTGGGTATTTTTATCCTGGAATTGAACTGCACATTAATACTTGACTATATTGGGTATTTTAATTCAGAAGATGATGTTTTTCTTGTCCTTTTTTTCTTCATCACAGCCAATTATGTGCATATGTTATGTATTCAAGGAGTTAGGAAAGGAAGAGATAGCAAGTAAAGCTCTTCTGGCACATTGTCATTTTCTTAATTAATTTAGCACAATCTAATGTGGGCATTATATGCTGCTGTAAAATGAACATACCTTAAATTTTCCCTGTATTTTTTGACTTTTTTTTTCTGTAGACTGGGGTTTCCACTGTGAGACAAGTTACACAAAGGATGGATTTTGGACCTACGTTACGCAGATTGCTACCTGCTCTCCGTGGATGTTCTGGATGTTTCTAAACAGTGTGTTTCACTTCATGTGGGTGGCTGTGTTACTCATGTGTCAGATGTATCAGGTATGGAAGAGCACTTGACTCACAATGCTGTGTCTTGGGAGTGACATTAGAATATCAAATAGTTCTGTCATTAAAGTTTTCATGTTTGTTATGCTAGACCAAGTGTTTAGTCTCCCAGCCTTGCTGGAGGAGGCAAGCATCTGCTGTCTCTCAGTATGAGGCATCATTCAGTTCTAATCTACATTTTTTTGCTCAAGAGGTTAAAATACCTCCTGCTTTCCATTCTCGGAATGACAGAAAGGTAAAACAGACCAGAGAAAGGCAATAAAGACTAATAGAGGATAAGAGCTGTGAGGCCAACTTATAATAATGCTGTATGGCGTTAACAGAAAGGGAGTGGTAGCTTGAAAGAGGGTGCAATAATTTCTTAGACTGCTTCAGTGTGAGTTGAGGCCACATTATTGTACTCTAATGTGACCAAACCCAAGCTTTCTTTATCCTTTCTAAGGAAAGAAAAGTCATACTGAAAGCCTTGAAGTATGACTTGTCATTAATGAACCATGAGACTTAATCTTTTCAGAAGGATTTCCTGGAAATAGAAATTATCCTCTAAGGCTTAGGTAGAACTTTTCAGTAAGTTTAAGTTTTGTTCTCCATTTTACAATATTTGTTACAACATATATCAATTTCAAAATCTTGGTTTATGGTTTATAGTTTATGTTTGCACCTGATCATTTCCCCAGTCAAAAACTTGTCTGTCAAAAGGACTTTAAACCAGTAAATTTGGTCTTTTTTCAGTTTGTCTCGTGCGCTACTTGGTTGCATGTTTTTATGTTAGCTAAATTATTTGTTCTTCCTGCCTTAAGATATCTTGCTTGGGTATCACGACAAATGAAAGGATGAATGCAAGAAGATACAAGCACTTTAAAGTTACAACCACATCTATCGAAAGCCCATTCAAGTAAGTTTTGAAGCATATACAAATTTCTTATTTGTGTAGCTTTGCATACATTTGAATCATGTTGTTCTTTGAGATAGAACACACCTAAATATTTCTAGAGTATTTTCTTATCTTGGAGTGCTGAATCTTGTCAGCTGTTTTCACAGTCCCACATTTCATCCAGTTAAAGGAAGTGATTAATGTTTTGTAGTGTAGGGTGCATAAACATAGAAAAGGGTGCTTTCCAGCAGTGGTTGTATTTGACTGTAGAGTTTATGGGGAAATAAATATCCTCTTTATAAAGCAGATGCTCAAACCAGAGGTAGTTGCTTACTGCAGCATGTCTGTGTTGACCTGGACATTCATTTCCACACCAGGAACTTTCTCCTGAGTAATACTTAACGTGCTGTTGAATTTGCTGTGTGCAGTAGCTCCCCTTTCTCTCTACTTTGAGAAAAGAGGCTTCACGTTCTTCCTGTTCAAGAGGAAGAGCATGGACAAAGCTGTCTGTGGGGAAGGGAGCACAGTCCCAGGAGCTGAACTAGGTGTTGCATGGGTGAGAGCAAGCTGTTGCATACAGCTTTTGGGCATCAGTATGTGAAAGGGTAGGTTGGTATTCTGGTTTCTGTAGTGATGAGGGTGCAAGATTGGGCTCGGGGGTGAAATAGCACTGGGATGGGAATACAGGGGCATGGAGCAGCTTGTGGAGCCAAAGCAGGACATAAATGAAGGCATGAGGCTGGTATATTCATGGGTTGAGTGCATGTTACAAAAGGAGCTGGGAAAAGACAAAAGCACACCTCATCCTCCTGCATATGCTGTGTCTGCTGTGGGAGCTGCTGCTCTTCCAGTTGCCACACAAGGAAAAGGAGACAGGAGATGGGAATTGTGATCAGGAGCAGTCAGCATGGATTCACTCTATCCTTTGTAATGTGCTCTAGGATGACCCTGGTTGAACCAGGGATCCACTGTGGTCCCTTTCAACCTTACCCATTCTGTGATTCTCTTACGTAGCAGATGGATTCCTGCACTAGAAATTTGTATGGCCTTTCTTTTACATTTCTTCATACAAAACTTGTAGTGAGAAGTAGGTAAGCATCTCTGCATAGTTCCAGTGTTCCTACAGATTAGAGTTGTAACAAAACCAGATGATTACTTTGCCTGAAAAACACAGAGTGGTGTACAGGGTAGGAAAAAACTGCTAGTTTGATCCCAAATTACTGTCACATTCACAAACTATTTTAACTGAAATAGCTGCTATTACAAAAATTACTCCTGAAAATAACACCAGATGTCTGAAATAACTGACTTAGCATCACCTGTCACATGAAGCATTGACATCAAGTAGTTTCATCTCATTTTTGCTTAGACCTGCTCTCACATATATCATAACATGTGCTTCTGTTCCAGAAAACTGTGATCTATTCAGCCCACGTCTAATTAAGTTAAAAACCCCTAGTGTGTTGGGAGTTTTTATGTAGGTTTCTTAAATATTTGACAGTTAATCAATTCAGCCACAGAAAGTGCTTGAATAGTTCATTTAATTCAGATAATGCTTTCTTAATTTTGTGTTGTCAAGGGACCTGGTTGATCCAATATCTGCAGCTGGTGAACCAGTATGTAGGCAGAAATAGATAACAGTAAAGATTAAAATTATTTTAGGAAGGCATTCACTTCATGTCATTTTGTCATGCATCCATCTGTAAATGCAACTGTCCTCTTAGAACAGGATCTGAAATACCAGGTTGTGCTACCTGGTGGTGGACTGCTAGTAACATGTTTTGGTAGATAGTGGAAGAAAGTTGGTGTCTTATGCTCAAGGATCAAGCATTCACCAGTCTGGTCACCGCTTCTTATTTTAGAACTTGCTCATCAACTTGCTTATCAAGTACTAGAATAATTCTGAACAGAGTTGGTTTTCTAAAGTTAGAAATTTAAGGGTGAAGAATCAAATTTGTAGGCAGGCAAAAGGTGTTGCACTTTGTTAGATGAGCTATGATATTGCTTGCTAACACTTGTTCTTCTTTTGTTTTTAGCCATGGATGTATAAGGAACATTATAGACTTCTTTGAATTCAGATGCTGTGGTCTTTTTCGGCCTGTTATTGTGGACTGGACAAGGCAGTATACAATAGAATATGACCAGACTTCAGGATCAGGCTACCAGCTAGTGTAGCACCACCTTCATCCTGTGAGCATATCATACTGAGTGGTGCCTGAAAAATTTTCTCTCTCTCTCTCTCTCGACTCCGCATCCCGTGAAGAGTAGCATGCTATGTGTAGGGCTGATGATGAATCATAAAGGTACCTTCTCTTCATCAGAATTTTATTAACAAAAGTAAAAATGGACAGAATAAACTGCCAAACCTGATAAGGAAGAGGAGGAAGATCAAAAAGGGATTTTAACAGTTCTTAATACGAGAATTATTCATGACAACATATTCACAGTATTTGTTATCGGGTTTTTTATTTAAGGTCTTTCACAATGGAGCATGAGATTATTGAGGTATTGACATAAGTAGTTATATTGTGCTGAGCAGAAAAATTTGTATCCCAATATCAATAATTCCACTGAAACAAGAATCTAGAATATAAAACTAAATTTCATGATACAGAGTTCACTGATCGCTATGTTGTAGTTCCTGTAATGTGATTTTTTTAATACAGATTTTCTGTAGTAAGATGTACATTGAAAAATGTGCTTTTCAGTACTGTTATAAACATCCTATGGTGGGGATCCCCTGTAACATGTTAAGTCATAGCAGTAGGGCACGTCAGGTAATGTTGAGTAAAAATATGTTGCCCACGTTTTTTGGTGATTGTTTTTGCCACCAGTTAGTGGTACAATTAAATACCTGTAATAACCCTGTTCTGAAATAATGTAGTCTGAAATCAACAACTGCGCCAATAAGGGAAGCTTTTCTGTCAAAGTTAAAGCCCTGCTTAAATGCATGATACACCTGTAAAATTAGTTTACAGTATATAATGTTCAGGGAAAAAAAAGTGGGGAGAAAATAATTATCTTTGAAGTAATTGTATAAGCAACTTACAAACTAGCAATGTTTTAGTGTTAGGTTTGGTCCTCATACAGTACAGTGTAGTGTATTTGGAGACATGCTGGAAGGGAAGATACATGGGGGATACCATAGATGTGAAAGCAAATGTCTCAGTTATAAAAAGACAAGATAGTTTTAAATTGAATGCAATTGCAGCAAAAGAACTCCAAGTCGCCTGAAATGCTTATTTCATTTGGATGTGAAATAATGGAACCCAAACTTTAACAAAAACAAAAAAATAAGAATCCCCATAACACAGCACGTGCATAGAGAAAATGCAGAGCAGTGTTCTGAAAAAGATGGTGTGTTGGCACGTGGAAATCGCCCTTAATTTCTGTTTTTAAGTTCTCATGCTACAAATGTGTTTGGAAGGTAAGGAATGATCTGAAATTGCATTCCAAAGGGGCTTTTCTTGAATGTGATGCACTGATTTTTGTTATGGTGTTTTCATATACTCATAGTGAATTGTTCACTGCTTCCTTAACTATTGTTTACAGAGAGACTGAGAATCAGGTTAGTTCTCTTCTAAGTGCTGTAGCAACCCAGTGGTTCGAGGAACCTGTGAGGGGAGTTTGGGGAGGGACCTGAAAGCAGATGTCTGAGACCAGTGTAAAGAATGTGTATCTGTATATAAATAATTTATCAAATAGTTTTCTCTCTGTGAGTGTGTGTTTAGTGTATTTAAAGCTGCTCATTTTCATTTTATTCAACCAAAAATGTGTAGGAAGATATCTAATGAGCTTTTAGTGATGTTAAATATTGCTGTTAATAGGCATTACGCCCTGCAAATTCACTGCATGTTTGATGCTTGGCAAAATTAGCGTTTTCTGTAACACGCAGATTACAGGTAATAAAGCAATCTAGTGGTATTCCCAGCCCTTGCCTTAGTGAGAGGAGCAGTGAAACTGTAAATAGTTGATGTTCAGTATTTGCAAGTAAACATTTTTTCTGTAGTTGTTCATTGATCTCAAGACACACACTTAGTTTGCAAGTACCAGATATCAGGATTTACAGAAGTGCAGCATTAAAGTCCTTGAATGTTTAATACTGGAAAAATCAATGTTGTCTTGGACACTTTTAACAGGAGAGATTTGGGTATAGGGGTGGCAAGAAGCTTTGGCTACTATTGTCAGACAAAACTCGTAATCCTAACAAAAACATGCTCTATTTCTGTGAAAATAATTGACTTCAGTTATTCATATTTTTTTCTAATCAGAAAAAAAGCATGAAAGCTTTACAGTATGATTTGTTTTAATCACCAGTGATGTTCTGCATATTTATTGTTTTTGTTTTCCCACATTGTAGTTGGGGGTCGGTTGACTTGGGGAGCTTCAATACACTTTATTAAATATCACCCAGCCACCAGAAGAGCAGTTCAGTGCATGATGCAAGTTTTGGTCATAGCTGCCCAGTAGCATTAACTACCATGAATTGCACCATGCACTCTGTGTCAAAAATGTTTGCAAAAGAAGAGGTGATCCTTGGTAGCACTTAGCAGGTTCTGCAGAGTTTATGTCAGTAGCTCTCTGGGGACAGTTTTGTTGAGACCTGCAGAATCTGAGCGATAGTAGGTAGTTGTGAAAATTAACATGCATATATGGATTTGGGATGGATGAAGTTTCCAGTGCAAAATGTAACTTGTCTTGAGTAACACTGAGCTGTTGATGTGAAATCATAAAGCAAGCAGGGGGGAGCCAACTATGCAGCATTTTTCTGTCAAGTTATCAAACTTAAAATTCACTTGTTGAACCAAAACTGCATTGCTTCTGAAACTTGAGCTGATCCAGACCAACAGCAGATCAGACCAACTTAATCTGACATAGGTAGAATAAATAGGAATTTTGTCTTGGCCCTAAACATGTGCTGTTTCTTTGCAGGTTTTTGTATTCTTTGATGTCCACCAGATTTTTTTTTTTCAATTAATGTGTAAAACAGCATCACTACATTTTAAGCTGTGGATTTTTTTGTATATTATTTATAACTGTGCCAAGTATTATTTTAATACTGTCGAGATCTTGATGTGTATTACATTGTGAACAAAAAAAATCTGTAAAATGTTTAATAAACTAGCTCTCCTTACATAAATTAAATCTGTTAAATTTTGTAAGTTATTAATCAAATAAATATTGACTCTTAGATGCAGTGTTTGTATTGACTTGGGGTGTGATTTCATAAGTACAGTTTCTGTCCAGCTTCAGAAGCCTTTCTGGAAAGATGTACAGGTGTCTTACTGATGGCATGCACCCAAATTTGTACAGATCCAAAATCCTGTGAGTTACTACACTGTTCTGGTAAATTACACCTTTGCACTACCAATTAAAGTTAGCATTCACTAATTAAATATTCCTGTCTTTTGAGTGAAGCATGCTGGCAGGGTAACATTTCTTAGGAGAGAATTCTATCTAGGGAATGTTTCATATGGCTTGGTGTTCTTACACCATGACATCTGAGGTACTCTAAGCATCAGCAAGACATCCACGTGGGGCTAGGATGTGTCACCAAGATGTTTGCTTCTGGGTGGCACTTGCCCGAGACACACTACCTTGGCTCTTCTGGTGCATGCTAAAGGGTAGAGTTTGAAAAGAGGTAACAGTCCAAGTTGGCATTTAATCTGAGTATTTATAACCAGCAATGTGTATTAAAGTATAAGGCTAGGACTTGGGAGCACATCTAAAGGGAAGAAAAAAGTATTTTCTACTGAGTGTTGCTTTGGTATTGACATTGAGAAATGGTGGTGGTGTTCTCCCCCAAGCAATGTTCCTGGTGAGGCTGTGTCAGGCTGACCACCCTTTCACTTGTCAGGAAAAGACCAGGGGAAGACTTTGGACCTTCTGTGCTGAAGATCTCCATCCAAGATCTGCAGTGCTCCATCAGAGGAATTGCTGTGCTTGGGAGTCCTCATGATTTGAAAGCTGGTTACTGGATTTGGGGTTTTTTTGGAAAGAAGCCTCTGCACCCTCATTATGCCTTGACTGGAGTTCAGTGCCTTGCACCTCCCATTAGCTGCCTTTTAGTAAAATCAGACATTCTTGCTCTGAAAGTGATAGTGTGAGTAGCAGGACTGAGAGTTTTTCCCCAGTTTCCTAGGCTGTGCTCATGCTTGCTGCCTCACTCCCACTGAAACATGCCTCAGGCTTATTGTTGTCTTTTTCAGCTCTAATCTTTCCTGCTCTGTGAACTGGACAAGCTCTTGGGTCACATTTTGAGCTGGCTTGTTTTTCCTCCTATCCACATGGTTCCTTTATAACCTGTACAAAATGCTCTTTGTGTATTATTTTGAATAGTACATATTTTTCTAATTAGGCTTTTGGCTTGAACTGCTTCAGTGCCTCAGACCACGGTCATAGATGTTGCTTGAAACTGCTTTAGACTGCACCATTCCCAGTCTTGAATGTTTCCATAAATTCAGTGTTGTGAAGGATTCTTTTATCCCAAGAAAGTATCAGCCTGCTTCCCAAACCAGACAAGAGTTTCAAAGTTCTTTTTGTTTTAACCTAACTTCTTAAGCTGCAGCTGTCTCAGTGGAGTATTCCTGTGCAGAACAGCACCTCAATACCAAAGCATGCACAGCCCCCTGGAATGTTGCAGTGAAAATGCTTTGGTTTTCATTTACTAGCCTCTGTGGCAGAGACATTTACCCCTTATCTATCACTTCCAGAGCTGTGTCAGGGTACAGAGTGGTAGATCAAGATTCACTGCTTCTGTGCAGCGAGCAGCTCGTTGCCTCGCACGTGTGTATGTGATGATACAGGAGGAGTCATTCAGCTCTGAAGGCCATGACTGTGTATGTCCAGCTTCCAGCAAAGCTCTGCCTCAAATCTGTACACAGCGTTTTTCCACCCCTGAAGCACCCCAGCAACGCTCCCCTGGCTTTTATTGCTGACAAAGTAGGCAACACTTGGATTTAGGATATATCAACAAGCAAAGCTTTATTGAATTGATACTCAGTATTAAAAGTGTTACAGTGTGATACACAAAGCGAGAAAAAAGGCAGCGTGTGTGTTTGTTTTTAAAATCATTGGCTGAACGTACACTACAGTAACTAGTATCTGTTTCACAGTAGTTAGTAACATTTGGGAAACTCTTGTTCCTTCTAGCAGGATCTCAGCAGAGCTGAAAGGCGTTTTTAGCCCCCTCACTGAGCATGAACAAGGGCACCTGCTCCCTGGCCGTACCCAAATCCCTTGGGGCCAAAGTTCTTCGCATAACAACCTGTGAGAAAGATGAAAACGCAGCAGCTGAATCTTCTGGCACATTAATTAAGAACAGCACTGTCAGTGGCTTCTCCTTAGTCACTAAAATATCCCCCTGGGAAGCAACGCTTAGAAACAATTTGCTAAGCTGCATAACTGCCAGGACTGAACTCAGTAACCAGGACTGTTCAGTCTGTGATGCTCCCAGCCCACACTGAGAGCAACTCAGAGGTCGGTTCTGTGGCTTGGTATCTGTTAAGGCATTTGTTGTCATCAAACCACGGTGTGGATCAAGTTTATATCCACAACCACGCAAGAAGGCAGGGCAGGATGCTTGCTGGCTTGTTTCCTTACTCTGATCAAGCACAGGGCAAGGCTGCTGCTGCATTTCCCAGTGTGTACTGTTTTACTTGATGCAGATGTCAACTACATCAGTAGCTTCAGTAATATCTATTTCATTTTTGACTCTATTCCTATGACTTACAGAGCACTTCGATGTGAACATGAGCCTCAAAGTTTCTTACATAAGCAATATATTGACCATTTGCCCTTGTAAGACATTACCTTGAACCATAAACAAATGGTCTTTGCTTCTTACCTTTACAATAGATTTCTCCCTCTTTTTCAGTTAAGGTTGTAGATTCTAGGCTTTTTCCACACTTGGCACATCGGAAGCAGTTCTTGTGCCATGGCTGGAGAAAAAATAAAAATAAAAAAAGATAGTATTATTACACAGGATGTTGGGGAAAAACACATTAACTTGGCGATATCTGCATCACTGTTGATTGTAGATTGGAGCAATGAAAACCAGCTGAAGAACATCAGTAGCAGACAAGAACATCTGCATTTCTGTGAGCAGCACAAAGCCCCAGATTCCACCCAGCATCCTGCTCAGAGCAGCATTCTGAAAGGTTTGGGCTTGCTCTGATCAATTCAGAGCACCTCTTGGCTCTCTGCAGCGAGCGAGTCAGACAGCTGGCAGACTGACATGCAGTTTTACATGGTGTTTTCAGAGACCATCCCCTTTTTGCTGGAACATTCAGCCTCCCTCACAAGCTGCACACCTCAAGACTGTTTCCTCCTCTGGGTGACAGGGCTTCTGTAGCCTGCTTGTCTAGCATGAGACAATACTACATCTTCACTCTGAAATCTAAGGTGATCATTCATCACCTTGAATTTCAAATGCTTTTCTTCAATTAAGTTGATAGTCAAATCAATCTCCAGTGCAAAGAAATGCAATTTTAAGATAACTGCCTTGCAGTTGGTTTCCTGCTGGGACTGACGTAACTCACCTTGCTCAATTTAAAATCCACGTAGCAGGTACAAAACAGCACATGCAGTTCCTTACCTTTCCAGCTCCTATTACTTTCTCTGCTGCATAAACAGAATCACCACACCTAGAGCATTTCTCTGTCCCTCCAAACTTCTGAGCGAACTTGGACGGGTTTGGATTTGTGGTGGGCCGGTGAGGAGAAGGCGTGCTGAAAGAAAGAGGACATTTGTTTTCTCTACTCTTTTACTTAATGATCTCTTGCTCTTCTTAGCAACATGAACAGACCAGCATCCAGCACATGGTACAGAACACAGTACTGCTGCAAAGCAGGAGAAATAAGTTACCTGCAAGGCTATCCAATTACACTTGGTAGGGAAAAAAACAAAGCCACAACAACAAAAAGAGAAAGGATAAAAAGAAGCTACTGTAAAGGCTAATCTCCTGAGGAGCCTTCCCCTTTTCACTTAACTAGAAGAGCTGAACTCTATCAGGACATGGATTTTTCAGACAGTAAGCTACAAATAATTCTGTTGAGTTCCTGCCCACTGATTTTAATCAGGAACCTGAAAGGATCACTGAATCTGGCTGGAGAGCATACACATCATGTAAATGTTGAGCAATAATTTGGGAACATGAATAAAGTAAGTTGTGAGACACATCTCAGCTTCTTTTCACATGCTTTGCTTTACAACAAGAACTTAATCAGACTAGGAATGTTTACTATTTAATGTGACTTTTGGTTTTGGCTGTAATTAAGCACAAATGGTTCTTCATTTGCTAGTTAAAAATTCATTCTGCTTGGAACCCCAGATTCTCAGCTGTCCAAATCCATCCCTGCAAGAACATGTTGAACATTTCCATTTCCAGCTTATTTAGGAGAACAATGTGAGACCCACAGTCACCTCTGTGAGCTCATGCAACACTATCAGCAGCTCCATAAACCAATCCCCCGTGGCTCATTCACAGGATGAGCGTGTCCTTGCTTGCACCAACTCCTGCTTCTACTCTTCCAACTCACACAGTCACCAGTGGGAGCTCTGTGCAATGCAGGTTCAATGCCCTGCACTCAACTAGACCGGGGTATGTTGCAGCATTTCTATTCATAAACAATTTTTGTTTATGAACATAAACAAAATCCAGCCTGAAAGACTCCTCTGAAAACACTACTTAAGGACAAGGGCCGTGCACCCCCCAACTCAGTTCACTCACCTCTCAGGCTTGATGCCCAGTCTCTCTCCCCTGTCCATGTTCAGCGTGCCTGCCCCTTGGCCATATCCATAACCTTTTGGGCCATACTTTTTCCCATAGCAAGATTTGCAGTAAACTTCAGCGTCATGAATTGCTACAGTTGTGCTGTCCAAGTTTTTCCGGCAGACCACTGGAGGTAAAGAAAAAGAGTTAAACTGCCCCAAGGGACTATTTCCATCAGCACACATAGTAAGCCAAAATTCAAGTGAGAAGTGATGTTATGGGTTTCCCTGTCCAAAATTCTTCCCGTTAGGCTGTGGGACCACCAGAGATTAGAGGGAGCAAGTTGCTGTTTGAATTTGTGAATTATGTTTAGCCCCATAAAGGGCTCTGTTCCCTCCCACCTCTTCATGACCGTGACATTTAAAGCCTGGAAACTTGCTGTGGTTTGATGAAGGAGGTCAGTACAGAGGAGCCCCTGTCCTGCCCTTTTGGCCAGGGTGGGGCTGGGAAAAAAACCAGACCTTCAAGGTTCCCCCTCCCTCCTCCGTACTGCTTCAGGGCAGAGCTGGGGCTGCTTCACAGCTGTCACCGGAGGGGCTGTGCTTTTCTGGCATTCCTACATTGTCCTTCAGCACAATGCAAGCCCTCTACTCAAGGTTACAGTAGAAGGGAGAACTATTTTCTTTTTAAACTGCCTTTGTATGCCAACTGGCATGCTCTTTCCATCTGCAACAGCATTTTGCCCATGAAAAAGAATTTGGGGAGAAAAAAAGAAATGCCCTTATGTTTTTTTTGTTTAAAAATTTTAATGTCTTCAAAACACAGGGTGACCTTTGCTTATGACATTCATTAGCTTCAAGGTTCTTTTTATAAGACACTAATATCCAATAAGTAAATCAATTAATGCATGTTTGTTAAGCCTACAGACTTTAACCCCAACAGAAGTATGCACTAAGGAAAAGCATGCATTCAGACACACTAGGACCATTGTTTGACTGTAATTTCCAGGTTTCTTTTAATAGTAACTTCCATAAAAGGCTGAAAATGAGGCAGCCAAGACATCTAATCTTTGTTTTTGTGACCACTGTAGAGCTCAAGGAAAGGAGCGTAGGTGTGCCGAGGCTCTCAATGCCAGCACAGCACACCAGGGTTAGGCAGCAGACTTGACAGCAAACTTGTTGGAGGGCCCAGCTGTAACTGCAGCCCATATAAGAGGGCTAAACCCTAGCTCTGCCCATATGTGTTAATCACCAACAAGTGGGGCAAAACAGCACCTCATGTTTGCAATAAGGTAGAATACTCCGATTCAGACAGAGAGGCTGTCTACTTGCAAAGTAGGAGTCTGATCCACAGGGACCCTTTGTTCCCTTCATGTAAGCAGAGGTATTTTCAGCAGAGAAAGCAATTTTCAATGCTTCACTGGGCTTGTTGGTTGGACTAGAAAATAATGCTTTGGACTCCTTTCATCTCAAATAAACCACGGGCCTCTGTGCCAAGAAAGTTTAGGCTTTTGGCTGTGCTAAAGCATCAACAACTCGGCTGTGCTCAGGCGCGCTGCTGTCCTGGTCTGCGCAGGACTCGGGCAGCAGTTTGGTAACTTCCTTCGGCTTCTGCCAGCCCCAGGACCACGGGGAGAAGCCCAGCTGAGCTCAGATCACTATAAACAAGGCTTGCCACTGGGCTTCCTCCTCTGCATGAGCAACACTTCAGCCAGGTTTCCAGCCTAAAGATCCCCTAGGCTCCTGAGGAAAAGGCTGGCAAGAGTGCAAATGGATGTGCTCTGCTTTCAGATGTACATCCCACCCCCGGTATGGTAAAACCTCTCCAGGAGGTGAGCGCTCCCCTCGGGACTGCCAAGCCCAGGAAGCACGTGGGGAACAGGAATCAACCCCAATACATGATGGACAAAGTCACCTCTGGCCGCTGCCATCCCCAGTGGTACCAGCTGAGTGTGGGACACCTCCTGTGGACCAGCACCTTGCTGCTGTGATCCCCACAGCTATGCCAGCGGAGAGTTTGGAGGAGAATACTCACTGCAGAGGAAGCAGCACCGGTGGAAGCTCCTCCCGTCACACTGCACCTCCTCAGCATGGTAGACGGTGCGGCCACAGGCACCGCACTTGTTGCCACCTCCCCAGTTCGGCATGGTGGTTCTGTGTGCCCAGCCAGGCAGGAGGGGAGAAGGGAGATGTTTGTTAAACAGTGTCCTCCACCACCCTGGCCCCAGGACAGCTGGGGTTACAGGCTCCTTTAAACCAGATCTGTGAAGCTTGTGTGGCATCAGAGCACAACCCTGCAATTTCATCAAATGTTTAAAAGCATGACCTTCCACTGCGTGAGAAGTTTTTGGGATCAGTTCAACTTCCCAGCTCTTCAGATGCCAGACCAGACTTAAAGGCTTAGGCAGGCTCTGTACGGCTGTTTGTAAAAGCAGACGAACTGGCAAGGGGAACAGAGGCTGCTGCTGCTGAACAGCAAGAAAAACAGAGACACAGTCTTCACGAGCCATGTCCTCTGTCCCTGCCTGGGGATTTTGAAAGTTACATAAATTGGATATGCACAAATTACAGTTTCATGCACAAGAGCTTTACTGTACCTGGAGCGAATGCCCCCCCAGATGGATATAATTTCAGTTTCTATGCTTCATTAATGCTGGGCCTCTCATCTGATAGAAGCAAACCAATTGTGCCAACAACGGCATTTTGTTTTACTGCAGGGCCTGTCATTTGGGATGTGGTACAAGCCAAAGTTCACTTCAACGGAAAACCACATATTAGGGCTGTAGGAACCTTCTGGATTCCTCTGAGATCACACCTGCACTTCAAAGAAGTTTGAGGGGGCTTATTTACCAGGGATTCCACCCCTATTACATGAACTGCACCTTTACCAACTGCACCTTTTGGTATATCAACCAAACCCAACTGCTCAAGTAGCCACAGCTGATCTAAAAGGAAGTGAACCTCCCTCTCATGCATTACGTGCAATGGACACTCAGAACTGTAGAGACAGGCACCTCACCCATTGTGTCAACCTGGAGCCTTGGGAACAGTCTCTTACATTAGTCCAAAAGCAGTGGCTGTCCCATCTCAAGCTGATCTGCTCCCTCCGAACTCGCCTGTGCTCCCTGTCACCACCAGCAGCAGTTCCCCCCCACCCCGCTCGATGAGGAGCTCCTCCCATTAACTATCTGTGGTTAAAGTTCCAAAGCAGAGCCCTGCCCATCATCTTCGGGGTTTCTGGGGCTTTCCACTTGTCTCCACCACCACCATGAGCAAACACAGCCGTGTTTACTGAAGGCTCATCTCGCAGTCAGCCCTGGACTGCCCTTGGCTTGTGACTGCTGTTCAATGCTGGTTTGCTCTCCTGCAGCTCACTGCCGCCACCTCTCACCAGCAGCCAGACAGGGTTGCTGCCTACACGAGCTTAACCCTCACTCACTTAACTCAGCATTCATCACCCCCACTGCTCCTTCCTGATCCTCGTTTCACTCAGGGTTTTTGGGTGAGGACCATGGTTTGCCCACTGGGAGGCCAGAGGGCACCTCCTGCCACCCTACCCCATCGTCAACATCATTCCCTTCCTGCAGTGTTCCTACAGCAGCATTGCAGTACAGGGCAACTCTCAGGGAGGGAGGCTGGGAAGGAATTTCCTGGAAGCTTCTGACTTTTCTCTGCAAAACTCACCTTCAGTTACCCTTAGAAGCTCTCCTAGGCCTGACAAGGAGAAGATACACACAACAGCATCCCCACACAAAGCCCACAGTCCGATGCCTTAATTTTGCACTCATCCCTCTGAGCCAGAAACAGAGGAATACCAGTCTCCAGTAGCTTCCCTGGTCAATAGAGAAGAACTGGAAGTGCCACCACAGGGAGCCAGACAGGAGCACTTTGCTTGGAGAGCTCCTTTCTCTAAGGGCTCTTTCCCAACGTGTGGATCAGGCCTCAGTGCAGAGGGAGCCACCTCGCACCCCAGGCAAGGTAGAGCAGACTCGCAAATCTCAACTGAGAGCAGCAGATTTGGCTAAGCCTGAATTACATGAGCCATCCTGCTTGGTAAAACAAGCCTCCTGCCCCAGCAGCATGAGCAGTTCAGCTGTTTTAGGGATGCAGGGCAGGCTGTGTGGTTCCCAAGTAAGACATGCTGCCAGGTAGCTGCTACAAGACCTTTGTCCAAGACAAGCCAACAGCCATTCGTGGCATGTGGAAAATGAGATTAGTTTATTAACCTAAATTGGGGCACCTTAGGTACATTCCTAAGCAACAGCTTAGGAAACTTCCTCAGAGTGGCTGAGCAGTGCCATTTGCACACTGACACCAATTACTGAGATAGCCCTTTGTTTAATACTTCCATGGGATTAGCATCATTACTGCTCCATGGTTTAGCACTAATACCCTGACCTAGCTCATAAAATTAGTTTTATGACATTTCCCACTTTGCTTTTGTCATTCTTGGCACAACTGTACAGTCTAAAAATCAAGATTCCATTTCTTTTATTCAAGGGCTTGGCTGTGCTACCGCACAGCAGCTGACATCAATCACGGCAGAGAGCGTCCTTAGTTAAAGGGAATATAGGCTGCACAACGCTTTGGAAAAGGAATGCATGGACTGGAAAAAGGAAAAAAAAATAAAAAAACGAAAAAAAAGGAGAAGAGATTCCTTTCCACTCTGTGTGCTTTCCAAAATGTAAATGGTATTTGGTACAAGAACTACTTCTGTCTTTTCCTCTCATCACCATGTTCTTTTGTGCATTTACATGAGCCTACATGATTTTAATCATTTTGTTAGCAAACAATAATTTCATTTTCATGCACACTAGAGCTGAGGACCTGAATCAGGTTTCCCCAACTTTGCCCCAGATTTCACACGCAATATTGAGCAACACAGGGTGCAGCTCCACCCTTTCTTCCAGAGAGAGACAAAATACTAGACGACCCGACAACCATTAGCTAACTCAAATCTTCTGATAAAGACTTTGGGAATTCATTAAATGAAAAACGAAACTGAAGTCGGTACTTGGAGGTAACCATAGTATTTCCATTTCTCCTCCCCATGATGTTCCCATGATGGCTTGCAGGGGAAGAACGGCGATATTTCCTCAGTTACCCAACAGCAGGAGCTCCCTCCTGGCGGCGGTGCCCAGGAGGCGCCTCAGGGGCGAGGGGCTGGTGCCCTGCAGCAGCTCTGCCCCGGGACAGCGCGCCTGCCCCTCCCCAGCAGCGCCCTGGAGCCTCCCGCTGCCGGGGCTCCTTCCACCGCTCCACAGGTAACACGCTCAGACCTCCGGCCCCGCCTCGAGCCTGCCCTGCTCCCTCGGGACTCTGGCTAGTTCATGCAGGCCTCTGGGGAGCTCAAGAGCAGCAATTAAAAATCCAGGTGATCTCACTGCCAGCACCAACATTTCTGGCTGCCGGCTGCGGCTTGATGGCAGCTGCTTGTACCCGGCACGTCATCCGGACAAGCCACGGCAGCCCGTTTGTTAACAGCAGCTCTAAGCCAAGACACCTAAGCC
>VZRX01013343.1:757569-824799 GCA_013398075.1 Notiomystis cincta | reverse complement strand
CTTAAAGAGCCGGGGCGGAGCCACGAGGGGCCCGGCCCCGCTCCTCGCTCGGCGCTGCCCCGGCTTTGGCCCGGCCGTGGCCGCCCCGGCCGGCAGCGGAGGTGTCCCCGCTGCAGCCGCGCACCGCAGGACGTCAGCCTGTGGCTTTACCCGATTTTAGGATTTTGCTTTACATCCTTGCAGGCTCCGTGACCGTGTTTCCCTGGAGCACGGGGGAGGGATGCAGGGCTCGGGAAAGAGGTTTCCCAGGGCGTGAGGAGCGGGCTGAGGCAGGAGCCCGCGCCCGACTCGAGGGAGCCAAGGGGGACTCGGCACCGCAGCTCCCTCTGGACCACTGCTCCAGTGGGGACTGACGAGGAAGGGCCTTAATAGTTTTCACGAAAGTCCAGCGATTAGGGCTGTCTACAGCATGCGGGAGAAAACGGCCCGAGGCCTCAGCTGCTTTTGCAAAGTGTCGCCACCTCCCAGTTTTCCGAGAGCTGCTGCACACTGGCTCTGTGGGTTTCAGGATTATGCACAGGGCTCCCTGTGTCTGCTGGGCGATGCGGGTTTGCCCTGCTCGTTATTAATCCAATAGCGAGTCACCTGCTCGTTGCCCACAGAAGTGCCAGGCAGCACAAGAACGACCTCTTCACATGCCCCAGAGACGGAGCCCAAACGAGCTGGGTGGAGGCAGCACCTCCAAACGCTCCCGCCCAAGTGCCCAGGGAGCCGGGCTGTGTGGCGGCCGCGGGGAGACAGGGCCCAGAGCTGGTGGCACAGGCAGCTGGGTGACACTCAGCCTGAGCCCGAACTGCCTGTGAGTGACAAGACTGAAAATGGCCTCTGCACCAGGTCAGAGAAGGAGGAAGGTTACCTGTTCTCTCCCCTTAAAATGTTGTTTCTGTGTGCTGCAGCCTGCATGCTGGCAGATGCAACTTGCTGAGACATTTTTGCTTTCCAGTTTTTAGTTTTCTTTTTTTTGTTTGTAATGAATTTTGAATGACCAGATTGTGCATGATTTATGGGCATCCCAGAGTCCCACTGCATAAGCAAATCCAGTATCAGTTCCTGTGGAACAAGTTGGTGTTCCCTGTGAGCAAGGCCAAGAGTCTGACCTCAAGCATCATAGCAAAAACTTTAGCCTAGGCTTTGAGGGAAGCAAGCACTAGGAGAAACAGAAGTGCAAGCAACTGTTGTTTCTTGAATTGGAGGTTGCATGAGGGGAGAGGATCTCTCAAAGTCGGCCAAGTAAGAGGTGTATGAGTCAGAGCAGGCTGTTTGCTGCAAGAAATGCCTGTGCTCTCTTGTCCAACCTGTCCTGCTTCCAGCCCTGCTGGAGCTGTGTGTGATGCTGCTATTTACCATGTCTCCTCGGGTAGCCTCCAGAGCTAATAGATTTTCTCTTTTGACAACATTTCCTACAGACTATAAAAAATAAACGGCAGAGATCCCGATGGGAAGAGAGAAGCTTTGCAGACCATACTCAAAGAAAGGAAATTCTCACTGTGACTAAGGGGCCATGCTGGTATGAAATAAAACACTCTGCAGTGGTGAGGCACTGCTCAGTGAGCTAGGAGACAGTCTGCCATCCAGTATTTAATTTTCTCATGTTTAGTACTTAGTCTGTCAGAAACAGTAACTATGAGGGTCAGACATAAGTATATCAAGTAAGTCCATTACTATAGGAACAATATTAAGGAATACATTACTGCAGTACTTGGGAATAATACCTTGTAATGAAGGAAAACGAAGAAACAATAAAAATTTTTATCATATACATTATTTGTATTGATATGGACTATTTTTATCAATACATTTTATAAATTTAAGTATGCATATGTATATTTATTATCTGTAAATACATAGTTATTTTACTTATAAGCATACTTATTCTATCTCCTCTTCAGGTCTCTTTTTCTCTGTTTCTTTCCTGAGAGCTTTGCTTAGAATTTATTTAAGATAAAGCCTGAATCCAGCCCTGCTGCATTCCTCCTTGCTGTCCTGCACTCCTTCAGCCTGTCACCCTGAACATGCCTGCTGTTGCCCACTGCCCCCTTCACCCTCCTGGGCACCCTCCTGACCCGATCCTATCCTCCCCTGTGTTCCTGCCTAACACCTGCTCTAAACTACTCTTTCTGACCCAAAATTTTACTCGCTGGCCTGAGTTCCCACCTAACCACCATGGCAGGCCCCTGTAGGCAGCCTGGCTCCTGCAGTCTGCCAGCTTTTTGTCTGGCTTTTGCCATTTTGAGCTCAGCAGATTATAATGAGGACAGTTTATTTCTGAAAAGCAGTGTTCAAGTGTGTTAGCAGCTCCTGTTCCCTTCCCCTGCTGATTCAGCAGCTCAGGGGCGTGGGGGTGGTGTGTATGTGTGTGTGTGTGTGTGTGTGTTTCCTCTCTGTTCTTCTGCTTCCTTGGCCATGGGAAAGCCCACAGGCTCTACACAAAACTAGTTCTCCCTTCACTTGTAAAATTCACCTGAAGCACGTTTATCACCTCAGAACAAAATTCTCAAGTTTTTAGCCATGCCATAATTTTATGCAAGGGTGGTTTTCCATGTTTCGAAAAGCTGAGTAAATAATCAGCCTGTTTGACCTAGTTACTTCTCAAAAGGCTTGTCACACATCAGTGTGCTCAGGCCTTTCACATCCACTAAATACCTTCCACTCACCTGGGATTATCTTATCCTTGTTTGATCTTGTAAGCATGGCCCCATGTCTGTTTATGGCAGAGTCAATCTGCTCTGCTGGTAATCTTTGCTATCATTTTCTGAAAGTTTATTCTAGTCTAGATTTTACTTTGCAGGGGAGAGGATATATTCATATTCTGACACTGATTTTTTTTGTCAGACCTAGTTTGTTCAAAATACTGTTACTACTGATAGAGGTCCCTTAAGTATGTTCTCATAAGAGCATAATTTTAGCTATTTTTCCTGTTAGGAAAGGTGTTTTGAAGCTAGCATTACAGTTTGTTGTTTACCAGCCTGGGAAGTCACACACTGTGCAGTGGTTCCCATGGTATCTTGGTTAATTTCTCACTAGCCATCCTGCAAATTTGCCCCCAGTAAAAGGGATTTTCAAGTGCAAAATTAGGTAGTGAAAAATTAGTTTGTGCCCAGCATTACCCAGATTTGTCCTATCCTAGAAGGGACTATGTGTTTAGCTAATTTCCTTGTCTGAACATTCATGCATCTCAAGAGTGCTATACATTTATTCTACTATAAATATGATAGTGATAAATTAGTGAAGTTTGCACAAATTAATGCAAATACAACAGATAATTCTAGAGTTTACCAGAGCTGTGATTTTTAGTTTTTAATTGTCTCTTCAAGTCCAACATACAGATATGGAAAATATTCTCAGTATAAGAAGATTGTCCTTATTATTGGCCATGATTTTATTTTATTTTACTTTAGGGGCTCCAAACAGAAATGGAGGCAGCTGCAGAGCTGCCCACTGTTAGAAGTGTGAGTGCTGGTGGGATTTTAAGGAGATTGAGCAGTGAGCTTTCACTCAGAGGCTCTCAGATTCCTCTCCAATTCAGCAAAGTTTTGGGGACCCAGTGTGTTCCTGGTCCCCCAGGGAGATGGATCCATTCGTTCGGAGGGTCTTGCATGCAACACTTCAGCCTGATGTGAGACTCACCTAAATGAAACACATGCTTTGCATCTAATCCTAAATACATTTAGCAAGGTAAAGTACAGTGTAGGCTGCCAGTGATGAAGTTATCTGATCACAGCACTCTAAAACCCAGCAAAACATTGAAGTTACTATATTGCAATTCTAGGGATTTAAACTGAGGTTTCTGAAAAGTCTGGGGAAACACGAGCTCTATTTCAGATGCCAGCTCAGCAGAATACAAATACCTGAACTAGTAATGATGTCACCTCCCTGGCAGGAGGCATAATTTAGGCTGAAAATATTGATTTCTTTAATAAAGCTCGATTTTTTCCCTCTATGTTCCCAAGGCCAGATTATCCCTTGTGTTGTGCCATGGAAAAACCTGCAGGCAAGAGCTGTAGCAATCTCAACCATGTACAAGTTCTGTTGCTGACTGACAGGATATTATAGTGCAGGACAAAATCTGAGGACCCACACAGCTTGTTCCAATAATTCTGTTACTGATTTTGAGGAGGGCAGGGAAATGTGTTTAATATTAGATACAAGGCACAGAGGGGATAGCCAGGTGAAACAGTCTGACTCTGCTGTTTTCAGAAAGCTTCCCAGCTCCATCAAGCTGCTGAGGGAGTTGCCCAGATAGCAGATAGCAGTTTCTCCAAACTCATAATGTCAAAAAGCACTGGCTGGGCTAAAAAAAGAGCCCATGTGATCTTTTTTCTCCCTCCTTGTCCCCTTTCCCAGAAATTCTTAGGGCTTTAAACCCTGCTGCACCATGCCAGCACCTCTGCGTGCAGCTTCTTGTCCTGATAAGAAGAGGAAGCTCAAAAGCAAGTTATGCCAGGGTGTGACATCACCTGTGAGCAACCTTCCTCAGAGCCACTGTCAGTGGTGTGCCAGAGCTCCCTGCTAAGTGTTGTGAGAAAGAAGAGGGCGGATGGTTTCCAAGTTGCATTGTGTTGCCATTACGTGAAGTTTCCAGCATCCTTACATCAAAGGAAAAGCATTTCAGACTCCACAGAAACAGCTGGGGGGTGGTCAGCAGTAAACCCAACAACATGCTGATGCTTGCTGGAAACCACTGCTGCAAAAGCTGTCCCTGCCCCTGGCAGCACAATGTGCTAGGGTGCAATGATGCTTTACCTTTCCCAGGCTAGGAACATGAGATCTAGAGAAAGCAAGTGGAAAAATTGGCAGAAAACTTATCCCCCTGAAGGAGAATAAGCTGTTGGGGCTGGTGGGGCTGGAACTTTTTAGCATTTCTCCTTGCAGTCAGCTGTGCTTTAATTACCCTGACTCTCTGCAGAGGGGCTTGGTGGGATTTTGTTGTCATCGGAACAAAACGTGAGCACCAGACTGCTTTTCAGTGACTGTAATGCCAGTGACAAGCACGTGTCATTCGGGAGTGTACGAGCATGCTATGAAGCCTGACTTTCTCCAGCAGTAGAAAAGGAAAGGGAACCTCATCTCACATGGAGTCTCCCGGTGGGAGACAGACAGGACTCTCCATAAGTGTGACTGTGCTTCGTTAACAGCCCATTAAAGGGGAATAGGCAGCCCTGGTCACCGCTTCAGTGGTGCTTCTGAGACTGGGTGTGGCAGCAGCAACAAGAGCCTGCCAGAAGATAGAGCCCCCCTCCGGACTCCTCTGCCCAAAAACTAAGCACCTGACGCAGGCTCTGTCTAAAAAAGCAAGGGTACCTTGGCTGCAGGCAGCTTGCCAAGGGAGACCTGTTCCTGAGAGCCATTCCCAGCCTGCAGAGCTCCTGGTTTGGTGTGTAGCAGCTGAGAGTCTGAGCCCCTGTGGTGAACCAGCGGCAGCACTGCATTTGTGTGGTGCCTTTCTCCAGTGGCTACGAGCTACAGGTGAGGCTGCATTAGCTCCTGCCATCAAAGTGAGCTTCCACTAAGCTCTGGATGGACCCATTTCTGTCTCTGACACATCCCTAGTGTGCAGGACCCATGGCAGCAGCTGTGTGGCTGTCTTGATTTATAAAACAGATATCTCCCAAGGAAGGTGGAAACCTTCCTGGAATGGAAAGACACCCTCCAAATTATTGTGACTACATGACACAACAGTAATAACCTCACATCTGCATTTTGAAGCTGAGCTGCTCACCTCAGAGCCATGTGAGGAGGAAAGAATACCTTGTCAGTTAAATCAGCTAATCTGATTACTAATTAATTTAGTTATCATCACTGGTTGGAGTATTTTAATTACCTCTATCACTAAATAATTATTTGAACCAGTAAAACCAGGTAATAATAGTACCATAAAAATGCTGATTATATGCAGAGGTTTCAGCGAGGAGAGGATGTCAGGACTGAGAGGTTAGAGATGTGTTTGTGATTGTGTTAACATAAAAGCCATTGCAGTGCACAGAGAGCACCCGGTGTGAGCTGCCCAGCAGAAGCTGCTCACGGGGATGCTGTTCTCCCCCATCAGCAGAGATATCCATCAACCAGCACTGACACTGCAACTGCCCTGGTCCTTTGGCCCCAGTGCTCATTCTTACTCCCATTCCTGCCCATGCTTTATCCCTCTTGCTGGCCACAGCATGAATCAGGGTGCCCAGCAGTTCCCAGTGAAAACTGACTGTGCAAAACCCCTACCTAGTGGCAGTGCTGGGCCATGAGGAGCGAACCCTTGTAAGGCACTCTGCCTTTCTGTGGTTTTTTGGATGGCAATTTATGGCCCCTTCCACACACAGCCAGGGAAAACAACTGTGCCTAGGAAGAGCACTTTGGCCAGCCCTTGCACCTCAGAGTCTTGGCAGCAGTCCCTGTTTCTTGGCACAGACACAGAAGCTCCAGGGGGCTGAGGGTGTCAGGAGCTCGTCTGCACGACGCCGTGGTCAGCTTTCGGTGCTCGGCTTCGTCACTCTCGATGGTGCTGTGCTCAGGTTGTGACAGCCACTGTCACGAAATGCCTGGCCTGTGACAGCCACACACCCTCCTGCTGGGACAGGACAGGGCCTGTAAAGCACAGGTCTCTCTGGTTGAGAGATGTGGCAGTGAAAAAGCAATGGAAAACCTGAAAGGATTCCTACGGAAATTTCATCGCTTGGAAAGAAGACCCAGCATCAACAACAGTGAAATTCCATGGTCAGGAAGAAACCCAAACAATTTCCAATATTTTCCTTAATTGGATTACAAATGTCACCTTTGGAATACATTTATAAATCAATTATTCTTTTCTCTTTGTTGTGCTGTCAGTTTGTTTTTTCCACTTCATTAAGCAAGGCAATGAAATGAGGCTGTTGTGTTTCTTATTGATTCTGCTTTGTGTTCGAAATCAGTTTATCTTTCTAGATGTTAGGCCACAGTAAACTGTTTTCTTTTCTAGCACAGATGAGATAGCTATCTGCACAAACTTTAAAAATAAGGGAATGGCCATTGTCTGCCACAGGGTCATTCCTGGTCTTCCTTGAAGTCTGTATTCTTCCATACAGTTAATTAAAAAACACATTACACCATGAAAGAGATTGTATGGAGGTTGGGAAAACAGCCTGCTTAACCCAACCCACAGAGGAGATGTACTAACAGAGATTGAAGAGGAAGTGGCTGAGATTTGTTATCTAAAGGGTAGGGATTAAAAAAGGATTTTAAAAGGGAATATTCTGGAGGTTGTTTCCTAGGCATAAGTGGGGACACTGTGGCAGGCAGAAGAGAAAGTGTCAAACTCAGAGTGTGGAGTGAGCATAGGAAGCAAAGAGTAAACAGGGTAAATGTGTAAATAAGGGAAATAAGATGAGTGGTATTAAGGGAAACTGGAACAGAGATAAGCAGGAAGATAATATGCAAGATCCTAGTGGAAAAGATTCTGGAGGAGGACAAAGAACCAGCATTTAATGCTGTTTGAGTCTGAAGACTGACCCAGGGAGACAGTCATCAGCATGAGAGGTTTTAGTATTAAAATTCAGTATTTTAAAATTCAGAAGTTTATTAACTCCAAACTGGCTATGAGATGCAGGAATATGTGCATTTTCTATATTCCTTGCAAGTTATGTTACTGCTTGTACAGTTAGATTTATCTTTGATTTTATTTTTTGTCCTAAGATTTTTTCCTGCAGCAGTCCAGATGTTCAAAAGCTTTAATAAACAACCCATTAATTGGAATTTGAGGGTGATCTTTTCTTCCTATCAAAAGGCTTGTTCTCTTAACTGAAAATAATTTGCACATTTCTACAGAAACTGACTTTTAAGTCAGAAATTTATCTATCTATCTATCTATCTATCTATCTATCTATCTATCTATCTATCTATCTATCTATCTATCTATCTATCTAGGTACAGATGGTGACCTGTTGGAATGGGTCCAGGGGAAGCCACAACAGTGATCAGAGGTCTGGAACACTCTCTCTATGAGAGAGTTGTGGTTGTTCAGCCTGGAGAAGAGAAGACTCCAGGGACACCTTATAACTCCTTCTGGTGCTTAAAGGGAGCTGACAAGAGGGCTGGAGAGGGACTTTTTACAAGGACATGTAGTGACAGGACAAGGGGACATGGCTGCAAACTGAAAGAGGGCAGATTTAGTTTAGATATTAGGAGGAAATTCTTTCCTGTGAGGGTGGTGAGGCACTGGAACAGGTTGCAAGAGAAGTTGTGGATGCCTCATTCCTGGAAGTGTTCAAGGCAAGGTTGGCTGGGGCTTTGAGCAACCTGGTCTTGTAAAAGATGTCACTACACATTTCCAGGGGTATTGGACTAGATGGCCTTTAAAGGTCCACTCCAACTGAAACTATTCTATGATAGTGATGTCTGTGGGTTTTTGATCCTAGGCTATTTTTATTTATTCTGTATCATTTTCTCAGCACAAGTACACACTCACCTAAACATTTCTGCTCTCAGTTGAAAACCCTTAAGTCATCACGCTGTACCCTGCAGTTTAATGCTATGCCCTGTGTGCACATAACAGCCTCAGTGACATGGTTTGGAGTGGGAGGAACAGCAGAAGGCTTTTGGCATTTCTCTCTCCCAGGAAGGGGCTGGTGTAGGCCATGCTAGAGCAGCTCTGGCTGCTGGCTGTTGCTGAGCTACAACACCCTCTTAGGAGTGGGCAATGCCCCTGTCTAGCCCAGGCCGTGGCCAAATCAAGAACGCACCAATCATAGAATCATAGAATGGTTTGGGTTGGAAAGGACCTTAAAAGTTCACCTAGTTCCAAACAGCCCCACCCCACCATGGCAGCTAAAAGAGGCCCAGGGATTTCATTAAGTTTTGGATGGATTTTCATTCCTTTTCCTTGGCCATCTCACCCCTGCCAAGTGAGGATGTTCAGCTAACGTTGTGATCACTGAGCAGGGGCAGTAAGTTTTAGAGAGCCATATCCCTATCACAGCTGGTTGCAACTATAATTAAAGGTCACTAATTAAAGGTCAACAATCTAGTCTGAAGATGAAATGTTAGGCAATACTGTTATGGTGTTGGTCATTTAGCAAGCAGCCTGCTGTGTGCCTCTCCTCCACCAGACGTGGTTTCAGTCTTGTTCCTGCAGTGAGCAACAGCTTCTGTTTGTCCAACAGCAAATTTTCAGCACAAACAGCAGTGCAAAAAAAGTGCAACAAATACTGAAAAATTTCAGCAAGTATTGCAGTATTAAAAGCTTATTAATTTTGCAATCTAAGGTCTGTTGTGTTTGCTTTATAAGTGAAATAAAAGACTTTAGTTTCCAGCCCATGATTAGTCGATGTGAATCAGGCCTTGTAAAGGCCCCTTGGCATAGTACATGTTCTTCCAAAACTGGCCTTTAGTGTTCTAAGAGTAATTACGTGGGCCTGAAATTCACAGCTAAAATTTGTTTTGATTTGTTTACATGCAATTGTTGTCAGGCAACCAGATACTGTTTTCAATTAGGCATTATGTTCCCAGCAAGGGGGTTAACAGAAATCAAAAGTAATTAGCTCTCTAAAAAGGACCCATTTTATGCCAAATAGAAGAGGATTTTTATTTTTGCATTAGATTTAAGGTAAAATAAAACTGCTTTGCAGGTTAGCACAACTTTTACTGCTTGGTGATACTTTTGATAGTCTTTAAAAATCAGCTAAGGGAATGGGGCAATTCCATTTCCTGTGGTGCATTTGGAGTCTGGTGAAAAAAAACCAGTATGGAAATCAGCTGAGAGATGAGCATTTAACCACTGGATGAGACTCTTGCTGATAATTTGGGCTAACCAATGCTGGTAGTTTCCACCAGCTGTTTTGCTTGAGCAGAGGACTTCCCAAATTTAGGACACACAGCAGAAGATCCCCATCCTCTCTCACCCCGCCTGGGTTGCTCTCACCCATTTGGTATTTCAGGAAAATGTTCCCTAAGAGCTGGTGTGCTTCAGGAGTACAGCTCTTGTTTGGAGAGATGGCAGGCAGGCTGGCTAGGCACTAAATCAGTTTTTGATCATGCAGATTAGACACCAAATCCTGTTTACTGTAGGGCACCTGGACACCTTGGAGGCTTGGAGGTGTTGGAGATTTCTATCAGTTTCTTTCCTTGCTGCCAGCCCATTGTTTCAGAGCCCAGCAATATGTACAAGGCGGGCATGGCAGTCAGCCAGACATTTTTTAGCCTGTTTGCCCATGTTTTGTTCATTGTTCTGGGATCTGAGTGTATGTGCCCAAGCCTGTGCCAGCTCAGTGAGGCTCTCACTGCTGAGGATGGAGACCCTGCACTTGCCTGTGGATGTTTGTGGGGGTCAGGTCATCACTGGGGCCTTGTTTGAAATTAATTTGTATAAATGAGGGTTGCCTGGTCCTGCAAGCATTGGCAGCTTGCCTGCCATCAGGATGCTGCTCATGTTGCTTCAGACTTGTACAGCCAGACAAAGTCCTTCTTAAAAGAGGAAAGTCGATGACTCTTGGAGTTGTTTATTTTAGCTACTGCAACTTCATATAATATTCAAATCTGTGTGAATTCTATGCTAATCACCTTAGTAATGTCTGTGGAAGTAGTGCCTGGGGGCTCTTCACTGACTTACACAAGCATTTCCTGATACTCATTTTGCTTTCATTGTCTTTTTGCTCCTCCTGCTCTCGCTGTATGGAAAATGCAGGATATACCATTTTGCCTAATCCTTTATTTTCCCCTTTGCCTGGCAGTCTTTTTTTTCAATCTTCACCCCAAAGCCTTCATGTGACTTGTTTCACTCCTCCCTGCCTGAGAGCAGCCCTCAAGCTGGTATGGAATGCACACATGTGCACAGATGCATGTGCACATGTATAGGTATCTATGTACAAACATACTGTTTTCATGTGGACTGGGAGGACAGCATGGCTTACATCATCTCACATTTATTGCCCTGACCTTTTCAAATAACTCATGAAGTTTCAGTGTTATTTTAGTTTGCCTTAATAGCAACTTTGCAGCTGAATTTATATAGTATTTTATAGCTCAAGTCTTTTTCCCTGGTTCAACTGTACTTCAGGGAAGAAATGTTGGAAAAAATAAATATATACAAAATAAAATTATTGTGCAATATATCAGTAATATATGAATATATCATGCAGTATACTCTAATGTTAGAATTTCACTGTGCTATAAATAATTTCACTTATAGATGAGGAACAGACTTTTGATTTACTACTGTCTGTCTGAATTAGTCATATATGGTAAATTTCTGTAAAGGGGTCATATTTGACCAAAGGTGTCTGTTATTGTTGGCATTCAGTGATATGCTTTCAAGAACTGCTAGACTACTCATGGCACTAGACCAATTTGTTATTTTGGGAGAAGATAAAGTCTTTGTTTACCCTTCTGGCACTCACTGCAGCTCTTAAAAACGGTTTTCTTTGTTTTGCTAAGGTTTTTTGTTCCTCTTAAATCTACTCCAGTCTATGGGGTTTTGTCAAAGGAGACAAGAGGCCTGAGTATTAGGTGTACTCTTTCTTGGATGCCTTCCCAGAAGGCTCAGTTTCAGGTGGCTGGGAGGGGGACACGAGCAGATAATGTACAATACTGTGCCTGTGCGGTTGCAGTGTCAGCGCCCGGGCATTTGTCTAAACCCAGCAGCTGTCACTGTTGCTGACGTTCTCTAGATGCCAGATACGATTTTCACATTGTACAATAGCACCTGGAGAAGTTGAATCATGGGTTTTTTCCACGTATAAGTGTTACCTCATTGTGTACAACTTGGAGTCAAATCCAGTAGAAGACTTGGGCAGTTAAAGTGTGGGGACTTTTACCTGATGGCAAAACTTCCTCAGTTCCTGATTTTAAGGTGGCTGGACCTGCATGTTTACTCAGACCCAGAGCTGCCCCAGCTCTGGCACAAATGTTACCTGGGGGTGTGGAGGATACCTGAGACCAGCTGGAATCCTCACCAAAATGTTCCTGCCCCACAGCTATTGTCGTGCTTAGTACACAGGCAGGATTGTTCTCGAAGAAATACCATTGCCAGCTCCCCTGGAGGCAGCTTGTGGTGCTATTGTGTGGACGACCTTGCAATTAGAGCAGTTTACAAGAGTCTGGGAAACCTGGATTTAGTTCTCTTTCCAGGCAGAAGGGATGCCAGCGGTCCCCTTGCCAGGCTCCAAGCTGCTCTGTGGGAGTGGGACTGTCACTTGTGGGTGCAGAAGGAGCCTGTGCTGTTGGAATAAGGGCTTATCCACCCTGCTCTCCCTTATGCCCAGGGCTGCTCTGGTACATCACTCAGGGGCTGCATCTGAGCACCCATACTGCTCCCAGCTCTGCAGGCTTGATCCCAGCTGAGGCTTTCATCCTGTGACACGGCTCAGACAGACTCTTGTGAAGCTCAGGAGTCAGTGGGCTCCACTGATTTACAGTCCAGAGCAGTTTGCTGGATTCAGGCTCTGCACTTATGCTATTTTTATTGCAAGTTTCCAACAATGCCTTTTGTTTGGTCAGGGGTGAAGTGAGTAAGCTCCCTGATAAAATGCACATTTAAGGGCATACTTAAGTCCCATCATCTTGAATGAATCTTAAGTAGGCTCCCTGTAGCTGCTTTTCAGAACTGAGCTGTGACCCACAGGACCTGATTTCACTGTCCCTACTCAGGCATTCCAGTCATGGGTTGAAGGGGGAGCTGGTATTGCCACGCTACAGCTCAGGTCTTGGAGCTGAGTGAGGGTTTCAGGCTTTGATTCTTATAGAAGATGTGACCATCCCTTTGGATGTCTAGCACAGAAATGGCACTGTGCTGTCTTTCTGTACTCTCCTGCCACGGCATGTTTTCTAAAGACTTCAGCAGAGGTGGTGGAAACTTAAAGCATTTTTTTATTTGAGGCTCATAAAATATCTTTCACTCCTCTGCCTTTTGAACTGAAGCACTTCCATATTTTCTCAAGGCACTTATTAAAATGCCAATCAGTGAAAATTCTCCAGGAATCCAGTTTTCAAGGAGACAGCTCCTCATTCATCACGAGTTCCAACTTACACTGCAAAAAGCCCAATTCAGCAAATGTAAACCCACAAATTTACCTTAAATCCCAAGGGAGCCTTGCTGGGTACACTTCTGGCTTGCATTAGCACATGTTTGAAAAGCCTGAACACAGAGACCTGATATTGGAAATACTTATGATGGTTTGACAGCATTTATTTGGAAGTGTCACTCCAGCAGCCCATGGATCTCAATCCATCCCTCAGGAAAGCAGCAGGTGGGTGTCACTGATGCCCTGTGCTGCAGGTGCTCTGATAGCAAAAGTTTAAATGATTTTTAGAGGGATGAAAATATGTTTCAACACTTGGTTAATTTTTATCCAACATGTGCCCAGTCTGTACAATTTAGAAGGCTAAATGTCAGATTTCAATGTTGCTTAAAATGTAGGGCTGTACTTTGTAGTCTTTCAGTGGTTACTTGAGGCATCTGGACCTTCTGAAACTCAGCTGAAGGAGATGATGTGGACAGTCCTGTGTCACAGGTATATGCAGTACCCCCAACACCCCTATTTTCCTGAGACCTGGGCTTCTAGCTGTACCCTCACCTTTTGGGGGCCTGAGAGGAAGGACATGCCCCAACATCCTTGTATATAATCCCCTAATTCTGGAACCGAGGCTTTGAAATCTCGGAGATGTCATTTGGTTTGTTTGTAACTCGTGGAGTGGCAGGACAGGGAGTGTTGGCTGCAAAGAAGGGAGGTCATGCAAAGAGAGCAGCACTTAGCTGATGGGGGCAGGCTGGTGAGCAGCACTGCTGAGGGCTCGAGAGCTAAAAGTGTGTGCTATTGCTGGCCAGGCCCTGAAGGCCTCAGGCTGCTCTTTGCTCAGGCAGGTGTTAACATCAGATAGTTTGTCTGAATGAGGTGAGGCATAGCCAGAGCAAGAGCATCCGTATTTGATCCCCTTACAGTGAGGAGGGCAACTGTAAAACTCTACAAGTAAAGAATATGGTTTAAAAAACAATTTGAAGGGCCAAAGGGGGTAGAGGGGTTGGAGAGGAAGGCAGGTCTCTTGGCTTATAGCTAGAATGGATTTTAACACACAAGAGCATTGCTTGTACAAGAAGACTCAGCTGCTTTTTGAACCAATCTTTTGGCCAACTCATGGCTTTGCTTGTTTTTGGCTGAGTGGCTCTAGTGACTTGTTTCCATGGTCATTGTTGGCTCATCAGCTTTGCTCAGTTCTTTGGCATTTTCAAAGGGACCAATTAAGGCCATTTCCTTGAACTTCATCATTAGAGACAGTGCTTAGTTTGTGCATTCTGGTTACTTGCCAGATCTGGTGCAGCTGTCCCATATTTGGGGACTTGTGTGCAGCTTCATTTTGTGGAACTGGGATTTCTCCTGTCAGCAGAAGAAAAGTTTTCTATCTGACTTGAATTTCCCCAGGCCTAGAATGATACCCAAGAGGAAACTGGAACCTGTGTTTCTTTTATTTTAAATAGCTCTGCACAAACATCTGCCATAAAGGGGGCTTTGAATTACTGGGAGCAGGGGCAAATGGGAGCATTCCATAGGGTATGGGAACATTTTGTAATGCATAGGATTTGGGTCTTTATTTGAGTTTAGCCAAAAGAAAGGTGTCAAAATATTGATCTTTCCAAATTCTATGCAGCATGTATTAGAGTTGGCTGCTGAGATTTTACTTCAGTTTGCATCAGGATCGTTGATACAAGTCACTAATGTAAACATTACTAAAAGGTTCATTTTTCTCCTTTAGCATGGCTTCTAGTGCTGTGGAGTTTTCAGTTTCGTTTTTTTTTCCTGACTATTACTTACTAAAAATACACATTTAATGGGTTGCCTTTTTGGCTAGGTAGATATTTTATGGTGTGGTCAGTGATGTTTATTGAACAAAGCTACAGCCTGGGTCAAAATTGCAACTGTGCTTTCCTCATATCTTTTAAGTAATGTTGAAGAAATATAGTTGCCATCCTACAGTACCTGGTAGTGGATTCATTCTCTTACTGGAAGATTCCTTAGCACCACATCTCACATGAGGAAATGAAACTTACTAGGTTTTTTAAATGAGAAGAGAGGTATACAGACATTTTAATTGCAGTTACTGCAGGCAGGAGCCAAGCCCCACTCAACCACTCATTCATTCCCCCACCAGCAGGATCAGGGAGAGAACTGGAAGGGTAAAAGCCAGAAAACCCATGGGTTGAGATAAAAACCAGTTTAATAGGAAGGCAGAAGCTGTGCACAAAAGCAAAGCACAACAAGGAATGAGCTCATGAACGTCACTTCCCATGGGCAGGCAGGTGTTCAGCCATCTCCAGGCGAGCCCCATCACATATAACAGTACTTGGGGTGACAAACACCATCACTCCAAATGTCCCTCCTTTCTCTTTTCCCCCCCATTTTATACAACTGAGCATGATGTCAGATGGTCTGGAGTATCCCTTTGGTCAGTTTGGGTCATCTGTCCTGGCTGTGTCTCCTCCCCACCTCCCAGGCACCCCCAGTCCCCTCACCAGTGTGGCAGCATGAAGAGCAGAAAAGGCCTTGGCTCTGTGTAAGCCCTGCTCAGCAATAACAAAAACATCTCTATACTACCAACCCTCTGTTCAGCACAAATCCAAAACACAGCCCCATACCAGCCACTGAGAAGAAAATTAGCTCTACCCCAGCCAAATCCAGCATACTGCTCAGGAAGTTAGGATCAAAGAGCAGAAATGATGCTTCATCTTTGTTTTTTTTTTTCCCTTAATGAATTAAACAAGTTATTTTCTCCTGTCCTGGGCTCTGGCAGCCTGAAATGCATGCATCTGGTAATGTCTGTTTTGCAGTAACAGATTTCTTCTCTCTTTTTTCCTTTTCCCAGCTTACCTATTTATTTCAACTATATCCATCAATTTCTCTAAGTCCTTGTAACTAGGTTTAATTGAAAAATCGAGAAGTTATCTGTTTCCAGATAGTAGTGTAGTTAGGAATGAAAATTCTGATTGGACCAGGTTATGCTGTGCAAGCAGTAAATGTACTTCTGCTACAGAAAATCACTTCATTTGCAATGTTTTGAATGAATGAGCAACCAAAGTGATAAATGTCATGCTTTTATGTTTTTTTTTTTTCCCTCGGAAAGGGCTGTTAAGAAAAGAATTCATACATTTATTTTCAATTCAGTACTCACCTGGATTCTGTTCTGAGATATGCAGAAACTGCATCCTACCTGTGTTTCTGGTACCCATTTCAGCAAGTCACCTCAGCTGAAGGCACTGGAGTTCATACCACATGAGTGTGTTGATCTATGCCCAGGACCACACGTATACTCCCCATGCACGCTGTACAAATGCCCTGTGCTGAATAAACACTGGTCCAAGGGCTCCCATCAAATGCAGTCATTGACAAAACTGGTTTTGGATGGGGCAATGAACTTGAGCCTCTCTTTACATCCAGAAACAATCTTCTGCTTTTGGAAAACTGACTAAGAAGCTTATTTGCCAGTAGATTTCCATGCTGAACAAATGAATGCAGGAAGCAAGGAGAGCTAAGTACAACAGCAGATGTAGGTAAGGAGTTAATAGCCCAGA
The DNA here is from genome assembly GCA_013398075.1 of Notiomystis cincta. NCBI lineage: Eukaryota > Metazoa > Chordata > Aves > Passeriformes > Notiomystidae > Notiomystis > Notiomystis cincta. The sequence continues at coordinate 808,280 of VZRX01013343.1, read as the reverse complement.
AGGAGCAATGAAGGTTTTAGGATGTGGAGGTTTCTCCCCACTGCAGTGTTACGACTCTGTTACATTGTGGAAGGGAAGATGATTAACCATAGCTGTGTTGCTGTAATGTTATAAAATGTATGGGATTGTCTCTTTCAAGGAGACTATCGAATGATCCAGTAGCATGGGTAACTAACTGCAGATTTCCCTGCATGACAAGACTAAGTTGTAATAACAGCTTGGGAATAATGCTGGTACATTTTTCCATTAAGGAAAGTTTAATTTCTGGAACTCTGACAGATTTTTAAAGTAGCATAGACATTTCTTACCACTGAAACCCACATCTTTATTACAAAGCCAAACTGTTCTCTCTGAAACCGCATTATGCATGTTGTAACAGTACTCTCCCACAGATGATGAATACTTAGGACATATTTTTCCATGTGAATCATCCATTCACTTAAAAATAAATTCTCTTATTAAACAAAATACAACCATGTGACAAGTTTTGTAGGTTTGTCTCTCCTTTTCATTAGCTTATCGATGTTTTATTACTGCCTCAAATAATTTCCTGATGATTGCATTATTTTTCCTCTTTACCCCTTTCTCCTCTTCTTTTCCATGTAATACAAAGCAGTTTCCAGCCTCACTTAGTTGCAAGCACAGCTCAGTAAAATCAATGACCAAGAAGTGATCCTGCAGTGAGATGAGTGCAAATAGAACCGCAGTGTTCCTTGAAACCAATGGTCACACAGCTGTATATGAAGTTGCCTTGCTGCAATTCTCTGCTGGATAAAACCCTTAAAGAGAAAGCCATCATTGCAGTTCCTGACCCTGGTCCCTGAAGAAAACAGTCTCCACAATTTTTTTTACTTTCCTTCAAAACCAGAAGGTTACAAGGGGGCAGGAAAAGCATATGTTGTTGTAATGCTGCCGCTCTGAGTGAGCATCCCTCACCAGATGCTAAGTCTTGCCATAGGTGATGTGGGTTTCATGGTTATTATCTGACTGTTTCATGGACCCAGATAAAAAATAAACAGCATCCTAAGTTCCAGGAATGATTACTTTTGATAATTTTTCTGCTGCTTGCTTTGTGCAATTTACTTCTATAAATACACACTAGGGGAATCATTTGTCTCGTGTACCATGGCACAGTAATTTCCTATATAATTTCATCCAACTGCTGCAGGAACTCATTTGAGCAATTGTTAATTAATCATTAGCAGTCATTAACTTTGGGTAGCAATGATTGCTAATCAAGATTTTCATGCTGCATTTTTTATTTATGAAGGTTCATAATTAATCAAATTAGTAACATTTTTTGTTATTTGAGAAAAAAGAAACAGTATTTTTCTCACAACTGTTAGTTGCATCTTTGCCTTTAAAATCCTTGCATGCCTTCACTCTGGCTGCTTTTTTTTTGCTGCAAAAATTGCTGGAAAATATTTTGCAGTTTAAGTTAACAATGCTCTCCCATTGTTCATGCTATTGGCAATTATGCTGCTAGGAATAACCATGAAAGTAGTGACACCACTCCAACTATTTCCCTCATGGTTAATTTTCTTTGCCTCATACCTCATGACTTTGAAAAAAAGAAAAAACCCCAGATATTTATAGTACTTTTAATGCCAGATTTTTCTCAGTGATGTAGCTAATAATAATCTATTTTTCTATTAGTGTACCCTTGTGGCCCATCACTACCATGCTTGTAAATGAGGTAGATGTTGCTACATCACAACTTTGTGCAGTTCCTCAATAGAGGAACATTTAATTCCAATTTTCTTTAGCACTGAAGTGACTTTACAGTGTTCCCTTAGAAAGAGTAGAGTGGCACAACCCATGGATGACACAGGGATGGAAACCTTCCCTTGGGGAGAAAGGTTGGCCAGGTATCTCTGCTTTCCTTCCTCCACACCTTTGCCTGCCATCCTGGGCAGCATTGGTGGTGTGAAGAAAGGAGTTGCTGTTGAGCAGAGCTGCACCTGGGCTGCACCACATCTCCAGCGAGGACCTTCACCCTCTGTAGCTTGGCTGGGCTGCACCAGACCATTCCTGTACTTCCAGTCACACACAGGACTTAGGGTGACCACGTGGGGGAAATTGGACTTAGAGAGTCAAATATTTCCCCTTTCTGAGGCGGTGGAGAAGCAGCCCAGAAGCTGCCAGTGGAACGTTTGCAAGCACTGGGAGGACAAGGACAGCAGCTTCCTAAATTGGCGACAGGATCAGCTCCAGCACCCCAGCTTTAGGCAAGCAGCTCCCAAACGTGTGCCTTCACTCTGGCCAGAAATGTTAATAATTAACTCACAGGGCTGTGAAGTACTTCAACAGGAAAAGAGCAGCTTATTTGAAGAGCAGCTCAATCCAGGCGAGCCTCCCTCTGCACACGGGGGCGAGCGGCTGCACGGGGTGTGGCCCACCGGCCTTGGGTTGGAGAGATAAGCCACTCTTATCACTGCAGTTACTGAGATAAGCTGATCACACACTGCCTCGCTGGGAGCTGCAAAGATTTGGGTTGACAAGTCAAGCCCCATGACAGTGAAAATGCTGTTGAATTGCACTAACACTTTATCAGTGCTGCTTGCTGCACAAATACTTGCTATTATGGAAACACATTTCCTATAGAGCTGCAGATTGCAAGGCTGTGAAAAGTAAAAGGCTGAAATCAAGGGTGATCTTTTTTCAAGGAATTCCAGAGGAATGAACAATAATTTGCCACTAATTGCAAAGAAGCTTTGATAAAAACTCTGAACAGATTCCCAACAGCACATATTTTCCAGAGGCCGCCTGGTAATTTTCAGTAAAACCCGAGAACAATATGACCATTAACTTCTATGTTAAATGTCATCCAGATTTGTTCATATCATTCTCCTCTGCACTGCATCTTTTCTAGGCATGTTTTCATAAATTATGGTGTGTGGCCACATTTGGGTTTGCTCAGTTATACACCCATGGAAAAACATTAGATGAAGGTCAAATGAAGCCCACAGGGATGGTGATTATCTTTCCCATTTGACTCTTCTTTAAAAAGTACCAAGGTTACCTTCTAGCCTGTGGTTCCATTTGAAGACATTGCATCTGCACAGACCTCTTCCCACATAAAAGTGCAGTCAATGCTTCCCTGAAACAAACAGGATCACAGGGAGTGCTGGCATTTGATGGCAGCCCCGCAGGGACAGCTTGTGGCACTGTCTGCAGGCCGTGCCAAATAACAGGATGTGCCTGTTGAGGAAAACCCCAAACCTCTTCATGCTTGGCTAGTGCTGCTCTTACCCTTGGCTAGTGCTGCTGATACCCTTGGCTAGTGCTGCTGATACTGTTTGATGGCTGCAAATGTTCTGAAAATTGCCAGCTTTTTGTGAGGCTGTGCTGAAGGCTTCCCAATTCTAGTAATTCTGCTTCATTGTTGTGAGCATTATACAAGGTACAGGTTGGGTCTGCTTAGATTTGTTGCCATTTAAACTTCCAATAGCAGTAATCAATGCCAGATGGCTTAGGTTACCAGCCAAACAAGACCAATGGATGGTTGACACAATTTGTAATAACTCTTGGGAAAGTTAATTGTTCAAATTATTCAGCAAATATTGCAAGTTCTCAGACAACTAGAACATTTGAATATTTTGTCATCATGAAATATCCATGTCTGTGCAGAATATTATTTTAAATTTGTATTTCAATTGACTCATGTTTTATTTCTTCTGTGTAGCTGGCCTGATTTTGTCCTGTTGATAGATGAAGTAAAAAATGTATGAATGTGTTCTGATTCACCAATTCCCTATTTAATAAAACTTATTAAAAAATTAAAAACAAGCTTTAAGGCACGTCCTGCTGTGTGGTTAGTTCTCTTAAGAAGATTAGCAGACAATCCTAGCTGTGCTGTGATCCCAGCTGCCAGTGGCTGAAAGGTTGGGATGCACAAGTCACTAAAAAATGTAATTGTTGATATTTTTAAGTTGCCTAAATTAGGAGAGGTCCTGATATTGCCTAAACTGGGAGATGTGCACGTTAGTCATTAGTTCAAATTCTTTCCTGACATAAAGCCACAGAAAGAAACAACTGACTCTGAAAATCTAGAAAGACCTTTAGCACAAGACTTTTTATTTCAAAATAAAAATACCAACTCTTATTGTTTTGTGTTTAAATTCTAAGGGTCAGTGCAGATGAGATTCTTGTATGATACCTTGTACTTGCTAAGCCTTTAGGTAACATTTATTGTCTGTGTTCTGCTTCAAGGTGTCCTCTCCAACTCACGACTTTGGTGTGGCCACCACTCTTTCCAGCTATTTGTCGTTGGGCTGAAGGCACCAAAGAGAAATTTTTTGAGTCTCCTGCAATTTAAATGTAGTCTAATTTAAAATGTAGACCAATGTTAGATCCTGTTGTGGTTTTTTTTCCTGAAAAATAACACGCAGCTTGTTATTGAATGAAGCCTCCTCGAGAACTTTTGTGGGAAAGAAAGTGGCTTGTACCCAAGCAAAGCACTGACATTTTGCTGGGACATGTTGGTCAAATTTTTTGGTGGATGAGAACGTGACCAAGTAGAGCAGCAGGCTGTACCAAGAGAGGAGAGGGTGCTTTTCCTGGGGACAGCAGTTTTCCCTCTGCATTAAGTTACAGAAGCTGGTTTGTGGGATAGAGCTGGAGAGCCAGGGTGTCTCTCTGGTTTCTGGAAGCTTCTGTAAAAAGGACTTGATGGACTTAACTGCACTTGGACATTCAACTAAATGACAACTCAAGCTTCCTAAAATATCTGAAAATCTGGTGTGGATGCTTTCCTGATACTTGATCAAAGGTGTGTATCTTACCCATGGGATCAACAAAAAGATAAGGACTGAATGCTTGAAAACCATTGTAAATGTTTGCAGCTGGTCCTTTTTAATAGAAAATCCATTATAGATGCAATTCTGGGGCAGGCACAAAGTCAAGATGCACAGGTAGGACTGTGAGACAAGCCCTGGCAGAGGGCTGAGAGGGTCAGAGCATGTGCAGCAGCCTTCCCCCTTCACATCTCAGCCTCTGAGTAGACTCTGCTACAAGAGACAAAGGTCACTGGCATCTTTATTGAACTGAAATAGTCAAAGTGCAATTTGTCAGCTTTAGTCTAACAACAGGGAAAAACCAGCCAAACAATAGGCTGTAACAGAACCCACTGTTAAACAAAAATTTGGTTTTCATCAAGACAAATTACAAATCTGCATCTCAACTCTCCTGTTGTCAGAAATGACAAAATGCTTATCCTTTCAAATATTTATGCAAAAGGACATGGATAGCTCTAGTATCTTCATTTTTGCTGATTTATGTCCTTCTGTATAACAAGATATTTTTAAATGTCACCCTTCTTATAACTTTATAGAAGAGCTATAATTTCTTTTCTCCTTTTCTTGCTATGCTTTGTAAAGTCACATTACACTGCAACATTTAAAGCAAGGACAGAATTTGACAGTACTTCATACCAAATGTACTTTTCAGGAACAAAAATAATAAATGCCCAGGAAATTGCTATTTTTACTGTTACTGTCCATTAAATCCATGGAAAGGGAGAAAAATACACTGTGAAGCTGGTAAAAGACCCACCAGCTCAGTCTGGTTTTTAAACACAGAGGAAACTTCAGTGGTGTTTTCTCCAAGCAGGAAATTCTTGAACTAAGAATATTTCATTTAGAAACCTCTAATATAAATTGTAAGTTTATTTATACTTTGCCCTCTATTCTGCAAATAAGTTTTCCATGCTTTTGTCCTTGTATTAGGTGTTCCATTTGAGGCCAGGCAGATTTTGTAAGGCTAAAACCTCAGTTGTCATTAGATTTATGAATCAGTTTTGCTACAATAAGGAGGTCTAAAAGAAGTGAAGCAATCTGATATTCCTGCTATAGGAAACAAATAGTCTTCCACAAACTGAAAAACATATTTTTTTGGTTGCTTAATGATAATATTCTATTCTCTTCCTGATTTACATGTTTTGGCCCTTCCAAATACCCTTTATCTTCCAATTAGTTTCCCCATTACATGTACAATTAAAGACAAATCAGATTATGGTGATTAGCATATATTATAAGTAATTTTACTAATTTCTGAGGGCATATTCCTATAAGGGATAACATAGAAATTAGAAGACTAATTAGGCCAAAATTACCTTCGCTAATGAATCGAAGTGGTAGTTAAATCCTCAAACAAAGGAGATATTTTTGTGCTTTGGAGGTTGAAGGTATAATTCTCAGGAATCAACTTTAGGAAAAAATCTGTGGAGGTTCAAAATCTAGAAGGGGCTCGGTATAGAAACACCTTTCTCTGAAAATCTGTTGCCATTGAGTCTAACTGTGGTTGCTGAAGACTTTAATAAAATAGCTCTCCATGAAGTACAGCTCTTTCCTCTGCTCTTGGGCCTCACAGGGAGAAAGAAGGTTTGAGGAGTGAATGCCAAATTTTGTTTGTGTTGTGAGGTTATGGTCAAGCAAGAACAACCAGACCCCACCAGCAGGGTGAAGGCAGGGTGTGTGTCCATGTGCTTGCCCATTTCCCAGGCAAAGAAATGCTGCATGAGGAGTTGATGCAGGGTCATGGTCAAAGCATCAAAGACAGAAACCTGCACTGGAGGAGTTCCTTGTGTCTGTCTGTCCATGTCATGTGTGCACTGCTCCCACTCCCCTACTGAGCAAGAAAGGGTTCAGAACTCAGGAACAGCTGTAACAGGATAAAACATCTCCAGGTGTTGGAACACAAACCTGGGGCCCAAGGAACCCATTGTGATTTGGGGCCATGCAGTGGGTACACAGCCTTTGAAGGTCAGTTCATCCCAAACCTTCACATGCATTTGAGTTGTTGAATGTCCTTGGAATTAGGAACCAAAATACCTTTGTGGGTTCACATCTCAGTATCCCTGTGCTCTATCTGTAAAGGGGGAAAGTACTTTCTGCTTCAGATATGCTAAGTATGCTGAAGAGGGAGGAGTTGTCCAACTATAGAAATGAAAGGCAGTAAAAGTACTTAAGATCCACCAACTAAGGCCTGCCAGAGCTGTTGCTGGCACAGTCCTTCCCCAGGCTTGGGCTCGCAATGAAGTGGCACTATTCACTATTCCCTTCCTCCCAGTTCTCCACTGGGATAGGTATCTGTGCTCAGCCTGGAGCACAGTGCTCTTCCCCTTTCCTGTTTAACAGCTCTATTTTCAGATGATAATTACCTGCTGAAAATTTGGGCCTCTGAGCTTAAGATTTTCAGACCAGGTTTCTACCTCGGATTAATTTAATTTAGGTGTGTATTAACCAAGAGCAGCTATTCTTGTAGGCACGGAAAACCCTCGTCATCTGAAGGAAAAAAGAAGAAAGTGATAGATTGTTTTGAACAGCTTTGGTGTCAGAATGGGTGGGAGCAAGACTGAAATAGTATAGGAAAATAGTCCTTGGAGAGGTGACAAGACTTTTGGAATTCCAGTGAAGCTAGCCAAGGTTTGGCTATGATAGTTTCCATATGTATAACTGGTTTGCACAACCATTTCCCCTTTTTCTGCATACAATGAAGCATTGCTGCACATGGTGGTATGTTCTTTCCAGCACACACTGGAAAACCTCCCTGGCTGGTGAGGTGGGCTGTACCTCCAGCACTCTGCAACAGGTCAGGGTGTGGGAGGAGTGAACACGTAGAAGGAAACAAGTTTTAACAGGCAAAGATGTCCATTGGAAGGGACGGGGTTTGATCTGTCCAACAGCCAGGCAGCTTTTTCCTTAAAAAAAGAACAGGGAAAGACCTGCTACTGCAGTCACTGAGCATATGCATGTGTCTGTGTAGGCTGAGCTGACTCCAAACTATGAGCCTCAAGCTGTTAAGATTGAGGCAGCATGCAATATCAAAGGAAGTGAAATATACATTTCAAGGGGAATATTTATGGACTCAGAAACTGAAAGGTCTCTGGAGAAGAGAAATAGGTAAAAGGAGTAAAGGGCTTTTTGGAGGAATTGAGTCACATGAGGGACTTGTAACTGGTTTTCAAATCTATCTCAAGTCCAAGGGCAGTTTTCAATGTGACACTGGCAAAATAACCTTGACTTTGGAAATTAGTTTAATTTTTGGCACATTAACATCTCTTTTTTTTATTACTGATTTGGATTTTGAGGAAATGAAGATGATTAAACAAACAGGAAAACACCTTTCCTCCCCATTCTCCTAACTCAGCTAAAGCCAGACACCTCTCAAGCCTCAGATTCCTTTGTTTTTGCCATCCCTCACACCTAGCTCCTGCCAGCTCCTGTGGTGAGGTGATAGGCACCCTGGATGGTGGATCTGTGCATAAGGATTTCTCTCAACTACTAGTCCCTTCTTACCTTTTCTCATCTCTTCACCAGCTGCAGGAATGTCCCAGCCCTGACATGGGTTGTGAGGTACCTCTGAGGCACCACCCCAAGCACAGAGCATCTTCTCCCAAAAGTGCATCACCAGAGTGCTGCAAGGAGGGGTGAACAAAGTACTAAGTGTGAGCAGCAGGTGCAGAAGAAATGAAAAGGAGGTCAGAGCTGAATACATGAGTTAGTTGGCCATGGTTTGGAATGGGGAGGTACCAGCCCTGGTGCCCAGCAAGCTGTGTGTCTGAGAGAGGGGTACACACTCCTAGCCAGACAGCAGGCTGGCAGGGGCTTGGGCTGGAAGTCCAGCTCCAGGAGTTTGCAGGAAAACATCCAAGCTCAGGACGAGTGTGATGGGGTTAGGTTATATTACGCCCTTCCTTTAAGCATTTCCTTTTGGCTAGCTCAGGTTTCTGCCTCTTAACCTCTAATGCTGGCATAGTCAAGGACTGTAAATCCCTCTCTGGAGGGCAGCCAGCTGAAAAGCTGGTCACTACTGCAGCAGCTTGCTGTGGTTTCACATCTGTTTGCCTGTTCAGAAGACACTACTGGCATCTCTGCTCCATGTACATTGGTCCCTATGCCCAATTCTTGGGGAAAAAAGCTAAATCCTAGCCAGAACTAGGTGAATGCTGTTATGCACACTATCACTGGGCAGGGACTAAGAGACCATATAATTAGAAAAAGCTGATATTGTCTTATATCCTGAGCGATAAATGGATGGGTTCCCTTCCATTTTTCCCTGGACATCACTGCCATTCAGCAACTGTGCTTCCTCTTCACCACAAAATGTTCCTTCCTATGGACTTGTACAAGAGTTTGTCCTGGTGCCTGTGAGCTTGGTGGCAGCCCCTTGGCAATGACACAAAGCAGCCATAAATCACAGCTTAGGCTGAGCTCTCCGGCACTGGGAAAGTCTGGCCACCAAAAATCACCATCTTCACTTGGGGAAGAACTGCCTTGAGGCCAGCGTGAGTGGAGCAGCTGGAGGCCTTCGAAGACATGTAGTTCCCAAACTTTCTTACCTCTGCCTGAGGGTTGCTGGTTTTTATTGATCTGTTTGTCCTTGTCCTCTGAAGGCGTGTCCTTGAGCTTCAGTAGCTGGACTTGTTCACACTAAATGTCTATAACCATCACTGCAGCACTTATTTAATCGCTTTAGAACATTTGCTTAGCCTCAGGAAGGTTTTCTGTTAATGCAAGCCCTAGGAGATAGCCTGATTAAGCTCGTGTAATTTCACTGCCTTGGGAAGAAATGGTTTCTGCAACATAACATGCAACAATTTATAACGCTTTTCTTCCCTGTGGCACTTAGACAATATGTCAAGTGCAAAGAATTCCAGCCAAATATAGAATTCAAAACACAAAGAACCTTAATTAATTTTCTGGAAGAATTTATCGCGGGGGAATCAGTGGGAGGTGAGAAGCAGAGCTTTCTGCTGTATTTCATTTTCCTTAGCTGTATGTGACAGTAGCTGTCTCTCAGCATGGCTCTTTCTCGCAAGCATGCTCAGATGCAGCTGGAAGCTGGTTAGACTGTGACAGATGGTGCCAAACCTCTGTTGTTTGGCTGGAGGTGGGTATTTTGGAATGGTTTTGCTTTGAAAACAGCTCTCCTCCAAACTTTCCATTCTCTCTGAGGTCCAGGAAAGGCTTCCAGCGAGGTAGGAATCCTCGCAGTGATGTAATGAGTGTAAATCTACCATTCCTCTGCGATCATTTCTGTAGGCTGAGAGATGGAAAAACTCAGAACATTCCCATGCCTGGTTAGGCTTTACTGCTGAGCCATTGCTGGAACGCCGTGCTCCGGGACAAAGCTCTCCCCACAGGGCAGACAGACGCTGCCGGTTGCTGACGATTACAGCCGGCTGGGAGCTCCGGCTGGGCTTACCCTTGAAATGCTGGCTGCAGCAGGAGTGTTGGCTGGGGCACACGTGCTTTAGTACAGAAGAAGGGTGCCAGCAGCAGCTGTAGCGTAGGTGCAGCCGTGCTGACACCAGTGCTCCCGCCAGCACAGTGTATACAAAGTGTAACAGCACACACTCCCTTTCCAGCGCTTGGCATCCGCTGGGGAATCGCACTAGAACCTCCTGTGCAAGCTGCAGAGCTGAGGCCTTGGAGGAGGGGTTACTGTCTCTGAACTGGGCATAACACCCTGCCAGGGGATGGTGGCTGCTGCTGCTGCTGTCCTGAGCACAGCCCCAGAAACCAGTGGTTCCCATCGGTGGAGCAGGTTGCAGCTTCCAACAGGGTCAAGCTTTTGGTGCAGAAGGAGCTGGTTCTTCCTGTGCCCTGGGGATTGCATGGATGGGCCTGTACGGGTGTCTGGTCTGCTGAGAGCTCAAACCAGGACTAATCCCCATTTTTGGTAAGTCCTTACAGAAATTCTGCTAAGAAGGGTAAACAGCCTTTCCACTTGGCAGGAGCCACGGCCAGCTGGCTGAAGCAGGCTAAGAGAGCTGGTCCTGGCTGTTTCTCCAACTGAGCACCCTTCAAAAAGCACTCTCATCAATGTGTGTCCAGAGCCAGCATACTGCAAAAGCCAAAGGGATCTTGGGTAGAAGAGATTTTGTTTATTGCTGAGGAGCTTGACATCCTGTAAGAACGGCTTACCTTGTTAGAGGCTAGCGGGTGCCAGTGGGAGGGAATTTGTGTTCACTAGACAAATGTAAATTCCAGTGAGGAGATTAAACTTGTAAGAGTCTTAGGGAAAATAAACATCCTGGTTAGGGAGGGAGGCTGGAGAAACAACACTAAGTATAACCATTGAGTGCTTAGCCTCAGCAGAGAGTATTAATGAATAACTTGATATCCAAAGTGCTGAAGAAAACCTCAAAAGCCCATTTGAAAGGAGTTAAAGAAACTTTTTGTGTGTATAAGATAAGGAAAGAGGCCAACAAACAGACCTCTGTTGAAGGTACTGGGAGTGATTTAAGAGACAGGAAGAAGATCTGAAAAGCTGTTAAGGCTGCTGGACATCCTACTTGTAAGGGTAATGGGATTCTGATTTTCACAATCTGAAGTGCACAATACAAGCAGGAAAAAAAGGGGTTTATTCTCAGTGAAAAAGTAGCTATTTGAGTAGAAAGGAGCAGAGGCAGAGCCCTTACACCCTTACTCTCATTTATTATACTCTCATTTTTCTAACTAAAGCATATGCTTTTGGGAAGGAGTAGGATGACTGGGAAGAGACTAAGTCTGTGGATTTATAGAAGATATTTAATTAAAATAAACATTTTACAAGATGAGTGGCCGAGTTTTAATCTAAAACACCTTTGCTAAACATAAGGACTAGGCCAACCTGAACAGCTCAAATAGTTTAACAAAGAGAAATGCAGAGTTTGGCACCTGTTGTGGAACAACCTCATGTATCAGCACAGGCTGGGAAGTGACTGGCTAGTGATAGTCCTGCTCAAAAAGTCCTGGGTGTTTATGGGGGATGGATGCTGACAGGGCACTCTCATTGCACATAAGTCTCACTGGCAAGTAAGACAAGAGCTAACGTAGCTTTCCATTAGGAAGAGTCTTGGGATGGCAACAGTCCTGCTTTGAGCACAAGATTGGGGTAGATGACATTTAAAGATATATTCTAACTCACATATCCATGATCCTATAGCTTCAATATTGACAGCAGCTTAGTCTTTGAATACCTTAATGGTTTTTCCCCAGCAAATATGTATGAAAGACTCCACTCTCTAGGTATACATCAGTGTGGAATTTAGACAGTACTTCAGTTTTCCACATAGAGTCATCTCCCTCCCCAGGCAAGAACACTTACCATGAAATCATGAGGTAGCAGAAGGTTATGAATGTGGTGTGTGCAAGCTGGGAGTTGGGCCAGTTACACTCCTACCCTGGATATTTCTGGTTGTCTTAAAACTATTTGCTTTACAGCTTAGTTAATTCATGTTGGTTGTTATGAGTCTTGATAGCTGGGAGGGACTGAGTAATAGTCCTTTCTAGTTTTCATTACTGGCCTGTATAATTGCAGTTAATAAAAGCAATGATTTCTTAAAATGCACTTCATGTATTGCAGGTGTCCTCAGACAAGAGAACAGAATGTCTTGTTAAACACTCAGCCTTTACAGCAGCAGCAGAAAGTCTAATGTTCTCCTCTGAATCATGTGAGAGGATAAAGGAGCACATCACTTGCTGTGAACAGGTTTTTGAAATTATTTTCTCCATCTTGCTCTGGTTACCCAAAACCCATTTTGGTATACTCATTTATACACCCACTGTCCTTCTAAATTAAAAATGGAATGCTTTGTGCTTTTGGGATTAGTGACTTGAGCAGAGCCACTGAGATGAGATCAAAGCCCATGGGAAAATGATGAGCTAGACTTTCTCCAAATAAAAACACAACAGAAACCCTCTCAGGGTCCTGTTGTTACAGTGGCATGAACACCTTTGCCCAAATTCATCCCATTGCATCATAGGCATTTAACAAGGCATCTAAATTAAGAGTTTACATGCTTTAAGTTCTCTCATTCCTGTAGCCAAGGATCTCTGGAATGCCACTTATTTCTCTTACAACCTGAATTACTCTTACAGACTGTCTTTCACGATGGTCAGGAAGCCTTGTGTGACTCAGGGAGGCACTCCAAAACCTTCATTTTGGTATGAAACTCAGAATCTAGACATTTTTCTGTGGTTAATTCTGTTGGTTGTGTGATTTGGTGCTATGAGCCAGGCCAGGGCTGACACACTGCTGATTTACTCTCTCCAGTCTAGAGGGTGCTGCAGAGGAAATGAAGGAGTCAGTAACCTCAGTGACTCTGCTGTGGACAGATGAGCAAGAGATTAGCTAGGGGTAAGATCTGAACTGGAAAAGTAGTTCCACAGCTGAGCCTGCACAGCAACCTAACACTGTCCACATGCTGTAGCTGCTCTCCCTTCACTCTCTTCCTTCTCTTTCCTTCTTGCAGGTAGGTGTCAGACAGGCTGTGAGAGCAGGATGGTTTGCTGCATTGGTCTGCGTGTACTGAGGGAACAGACTTCCAGTACTCCCAATACATACATATACAATAGCTCTGACTCTGTTGCTAGCTGTTTGAGACTCTGAGACATAAATGACATGGGAAAAGACCTGCCATAGAGATCTAGTAGCACTTACCTTCTTGCCTCCCCACCTCTTTCTTTTACTTGCCTTCAGTCTGGATGACCCAATCCCACGGGACATGCAAGTGTTAAGGAAACTTCCCAGTCTGACCATTCACATGGCTCTCTGGCCATTGCACTCCCAACACCACAGATTTTCACTGCTGGGGCTGAAGCCCCTTCACAGGGGGCAGTTCCAGTGAACCTATGGGTGCCCTGCTTGACCCCCTGCAAACCCCATTTACACTCAGACCAGGTTTCCTGACCGATTCTCTCCTGGGTTTCCCACAGCAGCATCTCAGATGTCTCATTCCATAAAGCCATTTATTCACAGTACAGTAATGCAGAAACAGCCTGAGCTGGTGTCTCTGAAGAGAGACCCCCCAGCCAAGGAATCCCATGGCTTTTGTACATTCACAGTCTATTTGTGCACAAGTCTTGCTCTTCTCCTGAGACCTCTGCTCCCGCTCTCTCCCTCAGTGTCCATTCACCTGACTGATGCCTCTGGTCTTTGTGCACTTTGTTATCCAAGGTGTTGGCAGTTCATGGCCTCTTGTCTCAGGCTCCCACCCAGAGCTCAACCTGCATCTCCACCAGCAGCGAGCTGCCTGCACCAGATGTATTCCTCAACACAAGCATGAGCTGATGGGCAGTTCCCCTGTGCTCCTGTCAGCTGGGCTCTTTCAGAAGGGTGTGAGATGGTCAGGGTAGCATCCTTCAGTGCACCATTTTGCACATTAAGTGTGTTGAGGATAATAACATTTAGCTTTTCTTAGGGTTGGATTGCATCCTGCTAAAGGTTTCTTTACCACCAGCTCATGTGGGCTCCTCTTGGACCATCTCCAAATACTTCTGAAAGATGGCACTGTCTTTCTTCTCCCAGTGATGTCTCCCCTTCCATTTATCTCACTCACCAGGAATTTTTCTGGACACGCTGGTAGTGTCATACTTTAATAAAAGTATTTATTGCCACTGTATGGACAGAAACAGAAAGGGGCACCACAGAGACAAGGTTTTGCAATTACATCAGGGAAGATTTTTTAAAAACTGTACTAAAAAGTCTATAAATCAAGCTAATTCCAGGTGGCAGTTGGTACTTTTTAGCTTGCCTCAGGTTCCATCAGAAAATGTCCATCTTTCTCTACTGTTCACCTTCCCTAGACCAGGCCTGGACTGTGCCATGACTCCTGAAGTGCTAAAGGAGGTTGTCTGCATCCTGGAAATCCTCTTTCCTGCTGTCAGCCTAGGAAACACATCCCAAGCCTCAAGAGTTGTTTCTCTGAAATAATGGTGTTGGCACCCATAAAAGATGCTGGCTTTCCTGTTCAGATGTCCAAATACACATTTTGCTTTTGTTTCATACAGCTGCCCACTTGTTTGAAGTTGCAAGCACATGCTGAGTGTTAGTTTCCTTCTTTCCTTTTTTCAAAGTGTACACTCCATGTCTGTATAAAACTATCTCTAAGTGTAGGAAATCCTTCTTCCTTTCATTGTGCATCTATTGGACACGTGATCCACTTGTGTAAACAAAAGGGGAAATTTTGAAAAAGTGGAAGGAAAATCCCAAACATTTAATTGAATTAACGTATTTGTTGCCTTTCAGTGGATTGTATTTTCCTCATTTTCTAGTGTTACACTCCTGAAACTTTCCACATATTCCTGAGAGACCCAAATTTCCCCCTAGAGACTCAAGGTATTGGATTGATCAGGGATGACTCAGATGGCTGTGTCAGACACCAGACAGAGCTACAGACAGAGCTGACTCCAGCTCACTGGAAATCATCTGGGGGTGTATAATATATAAAAGAGATAGAAATTCTTAGTTGATCTGGGCAGAGACACCTAACTGTTGCACTGCTGGGACGAGCTCTTCTGCAGAGCAGGTGCTCCAGCCATGGGGAGAGCCAGCTGGGCTGGGGGGCAGTGGGCAGCTGTGGCTGCCCCTGAGCTGCTGCCAGCTGCAGCATCCGACCTGTCAGCCATAGAGCACCAGGGACCTGGAGCAGCTGCACAGCCCCCAGTAGCCAGAGCACGCCTGGCCCAGCACAGGCTAGCACAGGGGACAGCAGCAATGGCCACTATTCGGTAGCCAAAGGGTTTCTATTTGACTTTGAACTGCTTTTTTTTCTTTCTCATAAATAGCTTGCTGTCTTGTTTCCTCAAAGAAGCACAGAATGTGTTTTACTTCCCAAGGACATCCATGTGCCTGTGGGCAGGAAGGAAACATCTGTGGAGGTGAGCAGGCATGGTGAGGAGTTTTTACTCTGTGCTGGTTTGTGGAAATTTATTGCAAGCCACTGGAAGGTTTTATATAAAGTGAATTGTGTGCTAATGTCCTGGCCTTCAGGAATATTTCAGGGCTGGGGTTTTCCATTTGTTTTACCTTTTGCCTGTTGTGCATGAGATGCCAAAGACAATTACTTAGAGGGGCCATAGTTGCTCTGGCAGTGAGACTGAGGGATGTCCACCAGCCTGCCTGGAGCCCAGGCCTGTGTCTGCTCAGGCTGAAGAGATTCCCAAACTGAGCAGGTGCAGGCCATTCCAGGGCACTGGCAGGCCCTGGAAGGCAGCATCTTGGCACCCCCACTCTGCATGAGTGGGCACTACCACACATCATGTGAGACAAACAGCAGGGCCCAGGGGGCCAGGGCCTGGGGGCACTCCCAGCTGCTCCAGTCCCCAAGGTTGGCACAGCCTGGGAAAATGAACAGCTGAGAGAAAGAGGCCACAAAGATGTAGCACAAAGCTGCTGTTGGAATGCTGGCTGCCCAAACTGGTTCTGGAGAATGTTTTGGAGACTCATGGGGCTTTAAGCTATGGTAATTCAACATTTAAAAACAACTAGGTTCTCCTGCCCTACTTATCCACTAGACGATGATGTTGATCCAAAATGTTCACAGTGCCAAAGGCCTATTCAGAGTGATAGGGGCTTTGAATCTTGCCTGTCAACACTGGGTCTTAACATGTGTCTCCTTTGAAACCAGTGCTACAGGCCTAATCTGGCAGGCACTGCTTCAGAAGAGCCCTGAAGATTTGTCTGTAAAAGAATGGCAGGAGGGTACTCTGTGGCATTCCTAATCCTAGTTGCTATAAACTATAACAGGATCTGTAATGCTGTAGTTGTTCAGATGGGTGCCTTGGCAATTTGTCCTCCTGGCATTTTCCCATTATTCTTTCTTGAAATGCATATAGAAGAAATAATATTCTATTTTATGGAATTAGTCAGAAACTGGGAAAAAAAATCAATTAGAGCAGAGGCTCATTCCATTTCAAAGTAACTTCTTCCCATTGCTCTCTCTTCTCCAGGGCTGGCAGTTCTCTTCATTCCCAGGCATTCTCTTCATTCCCAGCTTGTAATGTCTGAGATGAAGTGCTATTAAATATAATTAAATACATTCAGGAGGCACAGTCTACACCTTGGTGGTATCTATAAGAACAGGTGCTTAAAAGCTGTGTGGAAAAAGAGGTCCATTTTTCCAGCTGCAGCAAACCTACTGCTCAGTAATGGTTTCTGTCAAACTGAATCTCCATGCCCTACTGTTAAAACCCAGGAGCCTGGTAGAGTATTTATTTCCAGAAAACCATTTTTTCCCTACTGTCTGAAAATGGCCTCTTAGTTTTAAATGACAAGTTTAAAACACATCAGAAATGTATTTTCCTGCATTGGCTATTCATTCTACCTTAAGAATATATAAAAAACAGATGGGACTCATTTTCTCTTACTTGGTCCAAACATTTCAACAAGTGGGTTATTTTTCTTACCAGCCTTTGGACTCCCTACTGTTCTTAATAGGATTATTTAGATAAATAAACGGATCCAACTTTGACCCTTTATTAACCATTCACCTGAGGCAGAACATGCAGAAACTAAGGGGAAAAAAGGATGTCTGTTCTGGTAAGAAGTGAGCTAATATTGCTTTACTATGAAAAGACATAAAATTATTCTTGCCCAAAACAAAAAATCATGTGTTTTTGGCATACATATCCTGGTTTATTTCTGATGTAGCTGAACAAACACCAAAAAATGAATGGGTTGGAACGGTTTGGGAAGAAAAAAAGGAAGGCTTACTCTAATTACCTTATGGTTTACAGATGTTTCAGGTAGGCATATAGACATCTCCTTTGTTTCAGACTTATCCTGGTATGATTTTGCCAGTCTTCAATTCATTTTTCCCTTTAAGGCTTTGTCTACCTTAGCTGCAATTGGAGGAAAGCAGGATACAGTCTAGCATACAGCAAAAGTAAGAAAAAAACAAATAGTGAAACAAAACCAGTTTCCTCTATAGACAAGAAAGGAAAATTTTCAAGAAGTGAAATGATGAATAAAATAGGACAGATATCCTCCTAGTTCTTCAGGGTTGAGCAAATTAACAATACAAAAATCCAATGAGATACCTATATCAGTGATAGGTTTCAAAGACAATACTGAGGTGGAGATACTGAACAAGAGAAATTAAAAGCTGAGCAGTGCTGTAAGTATGCAGGTCACAAAAGAGATGCAGGTTAAATTAACATATATCATCCTTCAACTCGTTTCTTTGGCTGTCAGCATTGCATTTGTCCTTGGTGTCAGGCCCTGTGAATTTGGCCCAGTAATTTATCACCCTGTAAACAAGGAGCTGGTTCCAACTGTGAATTCAAAGAGCAGACATATAATTATAATGTTTTTACCAACTCCTTCAGCTAGAATGCATTAGGACAGTTAACTATGGTAATCTGCAAAAGAAATTAATCTCAAGCAATCCTCTTATTTTATATATAGAGTACTAATTAAAAATAATTCACATTGTGGAAGAGTATGTAGGTAATTTCACTGTACTATAATTTCGCCTTATATTCGATACCATAGGAATAAACCAAGGAAACAGAGTGGTACGTTTGACAAGAGGTAGAGGAGATGACCCTACACAAAATCATTTTATTTCTGTATGGCACATATGTCACAGCTGCAGTAGTGTTCTGCTCTGGATAAGAAGGGTGTGCAATGTAATTTTAATGAAATATTTAAGACCCTCTTCCCAATGTGAATGTGGTCTAATGAACACTGTGTAGTAGTCTCCATTAACACTGACTGTGTAGTGACCTTGGATAAATCATTGCACCTCTTTGTGCATATGCTCATCTACAAAATGTCTTCCTCACAGATATGTAGTGAAGATTCATTTGTTAATGCTTACCAAGTGCTTTGAAGACAAAAATAAATACAGTTGTTACTTTAACAATGCTGAAGTTTTGAGATCAAAAGGGCGTTTTCCCCTCTGCATCCCACTGTGAATTGGGGGCTGCAGCAACTGTCCATAAGCAAATGCATCTTTCACATTGGTGTTTGCACACAGGTGTTATCTTCTACTAAATGTCATTATAAATCTCTATGGTCACTGGCTATCCACTGTCTATGAGTGCCCAATGTTTCATAGCAATTAAGCAATAAATTATAATAGTTTTTGCAAGAATTGTACACTAGAGATGAAAATCTTTTGCACACACTGGCATGATTTGTCACTGCAAGCAAACACAGGGTGATTTGGTTTCAATCATTCCTTCATTCATCTCATCCATAGCACTTCATTTCCCAGGAAAACAGCAGAGTCATATCTAGACCTGAGGATGCCATTAAAATGAAACAAGTCTGAAATTCATGAGTTTATTTCATGATGAATCTCTGGAAGACATTGACATTGTTGTGTCTTTTCTGAACTTTCAGATGAATGTACCCAACTGATGCACCTACATGTCTTATGCTGCAGTTTAATATGCAACAGGAGATCAGTGAAGCAATAGAAATCTTGATCAGAACTGTTGAAAAAAAAATGCATGCTCATAAAATCTAAAAAATATACTGAAAATAGTATATGTTGCTGAACATTTGATTTCCACCAATTCAAGTTAAATCCGACTTTGTCCCAAATTGGTTGTTAATGTATTTTTTTGCCAAAAGGAACAGCAGTGCAGAAGTAAAGAGGAGGTAAACAGCAGAAGTAAAGAGGAGGTAAAAACTATTAAAGTAATTCAACATTGTTTCCATGTTGATAAGCATACAGTTATTATCCTGCCTCCATTTCCCTGTGTTCTTCTGTTCTTTTGTCTTGGGGCTAAATGGGTTCATTTCCACCATGAAGAAGGGAGATGTAAATGGAGATATGGGGAGACAGCTGTGAGTCTGGAATGGCATGAAATGGACCATGAAATAGTGGATGAGGAAGGATTTATCAGGAAGGATTACTAGGAAGGAAGACTGTGACAACCATGAGCATCATTCCCTGTTGAAAAAACAAACTGTGAAGCCACAGGTTTTTTGGCTTTGCTGCCATCTAGCAGAAGATGGACAGCCTGACATCCATCCTGCTGGGACAGAGAAAGATATTAGATTGTTGAGGTAGGTGGGGGACAATGTGGGTTTTGGTTTGGGTCTGAGCTGGCCATTCTGGCTAGTTGACTCTTAAAAGGTGGCTTGTTTTTGGAAGAGCAGATTTAGAAGCAGAACTAGCTGAGACTCACTGCCGTTGCTGGCGGAGTGAAACAGACTGTTCTCTGTTGGCACTGCTGGATTGAAGGAGATGTGCAGCAAAAAGAGCAAGACTTAAAAAAATTCATATATGCCCTCTAAAGACAAACCTTCTGAGCAAGATAAGAGCCATTTTCCTTTCTGGGGAAAGGAAAGCACTCTTTATATGTACAGACCACATTTAGTGATAATCAGTTAAGAATATCAGTCACCTTAATCAAGGTTTGGTCAAGGCTTACACTAAAAAAGCCCTTTAGCTTCTAACACATTTCAAGCAAGTCATTAGCTGATATTCAGTGTTTACTGCTTTATCATCTGAACTGTCTTGAACAAAGCTTAGTTATGTAATGATCATGTTAGGCTCCTAAATGAGTTTCCTTTCCTGTAATTATTAATCCTCCAGCTTCCCTCTTCCTTGCAATCTCATTTTCTCCTGCAGCGTATGTTCCTTTTGCAGGGACAGATAACTATGTCTTGCAGACAGTCCTTTATGGTCTGTGTTCATTAGTTCACAGGCAAAGGAAGCAAAGCAGACTGTACTCCGATTTTCCCTTTGTGCAATGGAAACTGGACATTTATTATGGTTTTGTTGCTGAGGAGAAGTTCAATTGCTAATGTAACACAGGCTAAAAATTTACAGAGAGAAATGTTCCGTGTTCTGGAACAACTGAACTCACACGTGTTTTCCTGGGAAGGAAAAAATCATCTAAACCTGAGCTGAGGTGTTCTTGTGAGGCTGAGAAACATTATGATGATGCTGTGCTTAGGCTCAGACTAAGGATGAACCAGGTCACTCAGCCTGAGGGTTAAGCTTTAAAAGAGACTGAGGCAAGTGAAGACAGAGGACTATGCACACAAACCATCCAGGTAAGTTTGCCCTGTAGCTGTGTTCTTTATGTGATTGAAAGTAAATAATTTTCCTGCCAGATCTGATTAGACCGAATTTTTTAAAGATGAACTGAGAAGTTTTATTCCCATTCTTCTTCTACTGGACATCACAATATGGCAAAGACCATTTGCTTGTGAGGAGCATATCAGAAATTATGAGGCCCACACTCCACTGAGTTTCTGTGCTGCTGCTTTTTCCTATGGCTTATGAATACAACAAGTTACATTCTAGGTCTCTAAATTACATTAGATGTCATATGAATACAAATATTTGTTAAGTGGTTTAAGAAGTGCCTTGAGGAGGGGATGTTGGCCACCCCTCCATGCTGGAAGGGCACAGGGCATGCCTCACCTTCCTCAGTGGAGCTGCCAGCTGGACAGTCCCCTTCAGCTGAGCCTGGGGAAGCTCCCAAGGGCAGAGGGCTGTTTCACACATTCCTCACCTCCAGAGCCACAACTCTTCTCCAAGAGCTGTGCATCAGGATATCACTTGCCAGGGATAAACATCTGCTTCAGAGTGCTGGGTTCTCCTCCTCTTAACTTTGCAGTAGGGGTATGTTAAAGTGGTTTTATTTCACAAGCCTTCAACTATTCCTTTTCCCCAGGTCCAGTAGGTCAGAAGGGAGTGGTGTCCCTGCTCAGATACGCCCCTGTACCCAGCCCTGAGGAGCTCACCCCACTGGTGTGGTGTCTGCAGTGCAGGGACACAAACTGCATGTGTTCTTTGTGGGGCTCAGCCTGGCACAGTTCCATGGTTAGCCTCTGCTCCTGATTAAGAAGGAAAACATTCATGTATGCTTAGGTAAAATAAGGGACCTTGACTGAGAGAAAGTGAGAGAGTAACTTTAGCTTTAGAACAAAATAGTTTTCAAAGCACATTGTCAGTGTCATGAAATACTTGTTTTAAATCCAGTTAACTCAAATAGAGTATTTTGGCAATATGAGAGTGTCTCATGCTGCAGAAATGTGCATTTAAGCCATCTAAACAACACTATTGTGGCAGTACAATTATTATTTAAAGCCATTTTAAAATAAATTGATTTTTGCATCAACACACTGATGCCTTTACAATTATTTCAGTCTTTCTGAAGCCCACCTCAATGTGTGTTTCCTTTATGAACTGGGAACTTCTAAAAACTCTAGAGAACATTCCCTTTTTATGTTCACCAGGTCCAGACTGGTGGAATTTGGTTGGTTTTGAAAGAGGGTTGTATGTGCTATCCAAACCAACCTCTAAAAGCAAGGGATGTGTGAAGTGCCCATCAGACTCAAAGGAAGTGGAGTTATGTGCATGCTCCTTATATTATTCTGACTGACAGCTTTATTAAATCACTCAGGGCCCTCTAAATGCTTTCTGTGATAATTTACTTGCACTGGAGCATGGGTATTTTATTGTGGCCTCCTTAACTGTAGGATGTTGTTTGTGATGCTCTGAGCATACCTTATCTGGAGTTACATTTTCAGGGCAGGAATTATGTTTTCACATGTGCATTATGATATGCCTGCTTTTTATGCAAGCAATAAATGCATCTAACTAGATGAGGCAGAGAGTTGTGTCTTTCATTTTGTAGAGGGTGTAAGGTACTGCCCAGAAAAAGACAGTTTGTCCAACCAACATGGAGTTAGCTAAAATAAATTTACAAAAATCCACTACTGGATAATGGATTTATGGGCCACTGATAAGTATCTAAAAGTAGGAAAGAGCAAAGCTGCCTCAGCTACCACTACCTCTGTTATAAGTGGGTGTTTCTGCCTTCTAAGATGCATTGATCATATTCATTCATTCATTCATTCATTCATTCATTCATTCATTCATTCATTCATTCATTCATTCATTCATTCATTCATTCATTCTTCAGTGTGTTTTATTCACTTCTTTTAGCATAGTGTCTGGTTTCCCCAGAGGAGGAGAAGGTGGATCTTTTTCAAGTATCATCTCTATAATGTTTTCACCTCCTCATTCAGAGCAGTAGTCCTTTGTGTGAAGATAAGTGAATGGACAGTTTAGCTTCCAGCAGAGCTTTACCTGTTCAGGAGATGTCACTTAGTCATGGAACAGTCATGGAATGATGCTCCAGAAACCACAGTTTTGAAGCATGATGTTACCCACACTGAAACTGTTTGTTCTGTCATGTGAAGGCTGATGACTGTGGAAAAAATGTCAAGGGCTGTCAGGGAAAAGGCTTTCTCAAAATTCTCAAAAGCTGAAAGCTTTAAAAAAATGTTTTTCAGAAAATTTAAAAAAAAATTTGCAGAAAATGTGAGGAATGGCATCTTTCTCTCCAAAATGGAAACCATGAGCAGAAATAGAAATGATTGTCTGTGCTCCCCTGCTGTTGACATATTTTCAGTCTCAAAATATATGGCTGCTTAGGAAAATTCCTATCTGAGTAGAAGAGCAATAAACATAAGGAAAACTAAAAAAGATGACAAGACAGTATCATCTATGTTATTTAAACTGTTATCTAAACTGTTTAGAAACAGGAAAAAACCCACTCTGTTTATATCATGCATAGATTTAATTTCTTGCTTACTAAAGAAAGCTAAAATCACTCACTTCTTTTTGGAGTATGAGTGCAATATGATCACTTTGTAATGCTGGGGAAGAGTAGGGAACCCTACATGGTAGAGACCTCCCCAGGAGCAATAGAATCATTTGATCCTCGGCACAGCCAGTGTCTGACATCATCTGAGACCAAAGACCATCAGGTTAGAAGCCATTATCTTTACATAAAGAGGCAGCAGTTATGCACTTTAGCTGCTCTTTGAAATTCCCATCCAACAGAATAAATACCCAGTGCATGGATCATACTTTGCACATATCCTGAGGAAATGTATGTACCTGGCTACAAAGAGGGGAAGTGAGGGCAGGCACTGGCAAGCTGGCTGGACCCAGAGACCTGTTTTATTCTTGCAGTTGAGCTATTGTCAGCAATGCTGCATTTCTAGGAGCAGCTTGTGCATTCATTCCAGCTGGAGACATTGCTGGTGCTGGTCAGAACCCCAGACTAAAGCACTGACTTGCTCAAGGTCCTTCCAACCCCCCACTATGCAGGACTGTATGCCATATACACATGCAAAAAAAAAAGAAAAATAACCCAAATAAACTCCTGAACAACATTTTGGTTAAAATATATTTGTATTATGAGCAATTCAAGTCTAGAGTGCAGCATTATAGTTTCCATTATTGAAGGATGTAATCAGTTTGAGGTCACTTGGTGAGAGCTTTGGTGGTGTAAAATTGAGTGGCTGCAGATTTGGTGCTGCTGGGGACTTGGGGTGGTTAAAGTGGAGTTAAGAAAGATTCTTACTCAAACTCACAGTTGGTGTTTGCTTAGAAATCAGCAAGCTGCTCATGTGGACAAAGCTTGGCAGAACTTGAACGTGTCAGTACCTCTGTAGTGAAGGAGGCTCCCACATGCTTGTCCTCTGAGATCCCCATTATTGAGATGCATCTGTTTACAGGACTTTCTGGGGATTGTAAGTTTCTTAGGCCCAAAATAAACCTTTGTAATGCTCTGTCTGGAGAAGGTCTTTGGAGGAGACACCAGCTGCAAGTGAACTGTGATAGAATGGTGTTGAATAGATGATGAGGAGCACTGCTAGCTGGGCTGTTAGGAGCTCCTGGAGGCTATTCCACTTCTATCTCCCCACTTCTTTCTGAAAAAATATCAAGTCCAACATATCCAAACAGTAGCTTTATAGGGTAGTGGACTTTGTCTATCTATGTTAGCTAGAAAACCCATTTAGCACTTTTCTCAGCTCTTCAAATACATCATCCTTGGTATGGCTATAAATGTGATTTTCCTGGCCACAGCAGATTGTGGTCTGGGCATGGCAGTGAAGTTGCAACGTAGAAATGTTGCTTAGTTTTATATCAACTGAAATATTTTCAGTATATACAGCTCCCATTCCAGATGGGCATTTCAGTGGCATAAAATCAGAAGCTATGAACACTTTGTCACACTTTGCTCCAGGGACAAAGTGTTGATAGGACAGAATTTAATTGAGATAAATGCAGTGAGATAAAAATCTTATGTGATATGACCTTACTGCAGGCATTAAAAATGCCTTGCAAGGAGACACCTTAGCCTAACTAGCATAGTTGCTGCCAAGATATTTTTCTTAGGCACTAATTTTCTGTGCATCTCCAGATATATCCATTGTCCTTTACTCAGAGAAATCAGTCCCACAAGCCTCACAAAACTGAAAGCCTTAGGAAACAGAGATCAAAACAAGTTCCTTTGATAGCTCTGCTGTTTGACCAACAAACACTCTCCTTGTAGTGTGCCATAATATGAATTCTGATGTGTTTCCAGTGATATTTAATCCAGGTCCAAAGCAGGATTTTTTTAACCTATGTTACGACATGGCCAGTGTTCCATAGAGTGACTCATTCCTCCCTAAAATCCCCTGGAACTGGGTCACTATGCAACAGGATATTAATTGAAAAAATCTCCTCCCAAATAACCAACCAAAACTGCACAGTTGAATTACACACTGGTAAAAACAGGAGGTGATTGTGGTAAGGCTGAATGCTGAATCCATTAAATTGAGAGTTTAAAAAATACCTTCAGTGTTTTATATATAGATATATATGGATATTTTACTCATAGTATAACTTTTACTATCTTGAGAGAAAGCACAAAAAAGATTGGAGTCCTCTAACAGAAACCACAAATGTGATTTATGGATTCAAATTGATCTATGAGTGTCTGCTGACAGAATTCATGGTTTACCTAAACTAGCAAAAGTTTTGTGCTGCAATTCAAGTAGAATCACTCAATAATATAGGAAACAAAACAAAAAAGAAAAGAAAAGAAAAGAAAAGAAAAGAAAAGAAAAGAAAAGAAAAGAAAAGAAAAGGGAGTTTTTTCCCTTTATTTATGGAAGTTCAACCATAATGCAACTAGGACTCAAATTAAAATACAGTAGAAAAGTTCCTGAGAACAGACTGACAGAGATTCATTTGATACCTTAACTAGTAATGAGGTGGCATACAAGTGTTCTGGAGACAGAATGGTGTAGAGCAGTCCTCAGTTATCAGAAGGACTAGATGAATTCTCTATTGCTTTTTTCAAGAACTGCTGCAGTGAGGTCAATTCCCTCTCCCCACTTCCTGGAGCTTCTTCATATTTCCTGTAGAAATAGAACTGCTGATTTCTTAATGACAGCTTGGGACAAGGAAGCAAGGGCTGTCCCTGTGGGAGTGATATAGTTACATTCCCTTTAATCCCATCTCAAAGGATGCACACAGCCCTGACATGGGAGTCCAACTTCTCCAGTCCCATAAAAGCCAGTACAAGGTGGGCAGTCCTAGAGAAGATTACCCCCTGAAGCAGGATGGATAGGTGAGGGGGATTGTGCCCCAGAGGGCTCTGCCTGAACAATTGTGCCACTTTCCAGGCAGCACATTTATGGATTTACCTCAAGTTATAAACCTTCCCCATTTTACAGAACTTAATTAGGATGTGCCTCTGGTTTGCAATGTGGGGAGTGACGGGACCCATCAGAATATGCCAAAATGCAGTGTACAGCAGGAGTACATGGGAGAAGATGTTCATACAAGGGGCTATCTTTTGGAAATGCAGGGTGTTTGACTCGAAGGGTTTCACCCTCAGCTAATGCACACAGGCAGAGGCAGTGCTGTCTCCAGCTGTTGTACAGTGCTGGATGAACACCAGAGCTCTGCCAGCTAATGCAATCCCATAGGAGTCCAGATGAACAGGTTCAGGGGATGAGAAAACTGGCATGAGAAAACATCTCAGTGCAATACTCATTGATTGATTGATTGATTGATGGATTGATTGGATTTTCTGACATTGTTCACTCTTTGCAGAACTGTTTCTGAAATTGTGATCATCTCAGTTGTTCCATATTTTCCTAGGTTGAAATGGAAATGACCTAGCTTCTATTCTGGTTCAGCTGTATCTCACTGTTTGACAGTTGTTACCACAATGTTTCTGAATTTCCTTTCTCATTCTCCTCCTCTGTAGCATTGGTTTCAGTTTAGCATCTTGTCCTCCAAAGTGTTGTCAATGTGGTTTTTCCCTCTCTCACATACAATTTCAAGCTGCTGTAAACAAGTTGTATTGATAATGAGCAGACAAGAAACAACTTGAAAGAATAAGAAGGACATAGAAAAATGAATTCCCTTTAGAAAAGAGCATGATTATCATCAGCTGTGGTTAGGCAGGTATTTGCACTTCCAGTGTGGCAATCAGACCTTGCAGTGCTGGGCTGTTGGAGGGATATACAAGCTTTTTATGACATACCTTTCTGAGAAGCTGCTAAGAACAAAAATCCATCAGTTCTAACAAATGCTCTGAAGAGAGCTTTAGAAGGGATCTTTAGCCAGATGTAGTAGGGCAAAATTCCCCTTGTGCCCGCAGGGTGGGTCACTGCTCAGGGAGCTGTGGCTGCTGCCATCATCCCACAAATGGCTCTGCTCTGCTGGTCCTGGTGAGTACGATAGAGAGAGTGACCACAGCTCCTCTGGTTGGAAAGATATTTAATCTCTCTCTTCATGCTGCTGGTCATTGATTCAAATGTCCTCTGTTTGAAGTACTGCTGAAGGGGGAAGTTCTTTTTGCTCCCATCTGGTTATGATTAATCTTCTCAGCCAGGCTCCCTTTGGCCAAGGAGGAGCCCAAGACAAGAACAGTCTCTCTCCCTTTAAATTACATTGGTTTAACAGAGAAACACAAGTCATTAGAGCACAGAGATGCCAGTAGGTGTATGTGAACACAGTGTCAGTTTACCAGGTGATATGTTAAAGCTGATTCAAGCCTGTACACAATCTCTCTCTCATTACAGAGGTGTAATTAATCACTTTGTCTCATTACCACACTATTGGATTAAACAGAGTAATTTTAACCTTCTTCCCTATCTTGGAATCTACTCTCACACAACAGAAGCCAATTTCCTTTGGAAAATATGATCAAGCTTTTGCATCTGTGTGGATGTGGCTCTGCAGAGTTAAGTTAACTTCAGCCTTTTTATTATTCACCTGACACAAGATTTTAGGATTCGCCTAAAGAAGAAGGATCCAGGTCTGTGTCGTGCCTCAGACCTTGCTGGTGCCTCATAGCCCTGCATGGGAAGATATTTTAGGGAGAGATTTCTCCTACTTGTCTTTGCATCTCATTTTTCTTTTAATACTGGCCAAGCAGAATCCCTCCTTGAAAATTAAACAGAGCAAATAAGTATGACCCAGTTTTGCATAGAATTACAAAAATAACATTTTTCTGTTCAAAATCATAATCCAGACCAAGATTTTCTGAGCTTCAACAGACTTAAAAGGTTTATGAACCTTTTGAGAGACATTTTGCTCTCTTTAATTAAGCTCGTGTCTTGAGAAAGCCAAGGGGAGGTTTACAGACATGTTTAACAAATAACAAATGGCAGGGACATTGCTAGAAAAAAGCTGGTGCTCTGGTACTTTCTTCCTGTCCACTGTTTTTTCCCAGCGATAACAATTCACTAGGGCTGTGCAGGACTTTGCAGCTTGCCTTAACTTCAAGAGATGTCCAGATAGACTTTTAAGAGGGCAGGAGAGAGGCTGGCGCCGAAGTGAATCCTTTTATCCCCTGCAGAGGCTCCTGGGGCTCAGCCTTAGCTCCTCTGGCAGGGCATTGCATAGTTATCTGATTATACCAAAATACATTCCCTGAAACATTTTTTCCTCTCTAATTGTGTATGCTGGGAAGAGCTTTTGCTTTCTCAGACTCCTAAAATACTTTTTTCTAATGCATTTGAAATATTTTTGTAAATGTCTTCTATGCATAAGGGCTTCAGACTATATGAATTCTGCCTCATTCTGATGGAGAGGAATCTTACACTAAAAATCAGTGTTCAGACAGCAAGGGAAGGTCACGCCAAGACTATCAGGCTTGTACTGCAGGAGCACAAGGGCAGTTTTGATGCTGTCCCAAGCTAGTAGGTTCTGACATGTCCAAATAATGGGAAGACCCAAGCAGGGCTGAGCAGAATATCCCAAAATTATTTTCAAATCAGTGAATATATTGTCTGACTGTTTCTTAACACCTGCTCAACAGGGCTGGTCCCTGCACTCTTTCCCTCTCCCTCCACATGCACAAGCTAGATCCTCAGCTCTTGTGAGGCCAGGTGACATTCCTGGTTGGTTGACATTTCTCTGGATTTAGAGAAGTCAAAGACTGCTTTGCTCAGTATTGTGCAGGGTAGAATTAAGAACTCCAGAACCAGGAGACTGGCCTTCCTCCCCTTCAAGCCAATGTAGATCAAGAGTGAATTCACTGGAACCGCTGCCATTGTGTTACGATAAAGAACACCAGTGTTTGAGTGTTTGCCACTCAGAGTGTCTGTAGAGAGTTTTTTTAGCCCAACATCTCCCAAACATCCTAGTTGCAGTGCAATAAGGATGAAAACTCTAATTAATGTTGGTGAGGTGCCAAGTGGGTGATTTTGTCATCACTAGGGGCAAGCCTCAGAGCAGAGCTGCAGTCAACTCCTCCCTAACATCTTCTACCTTATGTTCATTTAATTGATGGTGCATTTCAGGCTCAGAACTAATCATTACCAGTTAAATCAAGACTTTGAAGGGCTGATTAAATTATATGCTGGTTGGTCATCAATGAGATGCAGAGACTATGAAGAGGCAAAGCATTTTTCTTAGCATTGAAAAATTGGCTGCCTGAATAAGGGAGGTGTTTCCTTCTGGACAATTTATTGTGGAATATTTATGTCGACTTCTTATTTTCTAGGCTTTAAATTGTTTCCTATTTCTTCCCAAAAGATTAAACCTGGTCCAAATTGGCCCATTTCAGCAGCTGTTACAGGCACTTACCAAGATGCAGTATTTTACATATATTCATGGTTTGTTTGGTCTCACTACAGTGCCTTTGTTATCACACCATGCTGAGGGGATAGTAGTGTAAACTGCTGGTTCACAGCTGTCAGTTTTGAAACAAGAAAGCAGCTGTTGGAAAAAAAACAAGTTTCATGCTCCCCTCCCACCCAGATTTGGTATATCATCTATGAAATTACACTGTTGTCACATCCAAGGTGAGAAATACCCAGCCAGAGGCGGTGAAAAGGCATAAAAGTCTGGTATCTCACATTCAGAGCCAAAAAGAGAATTTATTTATTTGGAAAATGCAGTGAAATGGAGGAGTTCCAGCTGATGAAGAAGGTTTTGTCCCCTAGGAGGTCCAGTGATATCAGACTAGGAGGTCCTAGCATTTTGTGAACAAGGAATGCAGCCTTTTGCCACCCACAAACAGTTACTGTGGCTTGCAAGGGGAATGGGGGAAGGCTTCATGCTCTCAGAACTTAAGCTGCTGCTGAGTGATATGATTAGAATTAATTTCATCGCTCTAGTAGTCCTTGGAGAAAGTGCTTGAAAAAATATCCTAAATTCTTATCTCATTTCTAGTGCAATAAACGAATCTGGAAAGAATCTGGACACTAATGCTTCCTACACACACGGATCTTCTGAGATGATCACAGCCAGCACGACTTGAATTTGCCTCAGCTGTGTGTGAAGCCTTTCTTTTCACTCCTTTGCATCTCAACCTATTCAATTTTAAATTTTTAAGCAGGCAATGGAACCTTGCTCAGGAATTCTGGGCTGGAAGGAGAAAGCGTTGCCATGACCCAAGCACCTCTCAGGACAGCCTCTTTGCTGACCAAGAGAGCTGGTGAAGACCTGCTTCCCTGGACATGATGGGAGCAGGCTTTGCTTCACTGCCCGTTGGAGGCTTCCCTTTTGCTTGCCTCTGACTGGGTTTGCCGGCAGCACTGAACACCTTCCAGCACCTGGGGCTGACTCTCCCGGCTGGCTCTGGAGAACTACTTTTTACTTCAAAAAAAGGGAGTTTTAAGTGCATAAGTGAGGACAAGAACTGTTGGAAGATACAGCCCTTCTCCTCCTCGAGGAAACTATGGCCACGGTCAGGGTTAGGGCCTGTTAGTGATTCTCACAGGGGATTGAATCTTATTAAACTTCTATTTTTTCCTGTATCAATTGAAAGGGAAAGGTATTATTGTTGGAGTAGCAGGTCAGAAAAAGTCCAAAACCAACACTGAGTGAGCTGCTGAGTTTTCCTTTTAGAAATGCATTTTGAGGATCTCAACCATTTGCAACTCACAGTTATTTTCCAGCCGTTGGTGGTGACATGGGACATTAATTCACATTTCTTTAATCCCAGGAGGGGTAAGGTGGCAATATGGGTTTGCTGAAATCAATAGTGAACCTGCCGTTGATTTTAATGGGAGCAAACTCGGGTTTGGGCCAAGCCGTGTCTTATCCGTGTGGTCGGGGAAGGGCAGGAGAAAGGGAAGTGGAAGGCACAGGTCTGTGGCTGTGCTGTCCACTGGTTCTTTCCAAGCAGCTGGTGGTTCTCAGGATGCAGAGCAAGCAGCAGCTCCTCGGCCTCTGTGGCCGCGGTCGGGCAGGCATTGCTGCCATCCTGTGGAGAGCGGGACCGAGGGACGGCAGCGGGACCGAGGGAGGGGCGGGCAGGGAGTGCCCTGCAGGCATGGGACACCCCGCATGCCTTGGGGCCAGTCCAGTCCTGGCCTGCTCCAGGACTTTAAGAGCCAATTTACATTGCTCTGGTCCTTGTGCCTGCAAGAGCTGGGTGGGAATTGTGCCCATGCTGCAAGCAATAGCTGGATGCTGGAGCCGCTGGGGCGAGCCCTTATCCTCCAACAGGGACTGCTCACCCAGACATGTGGTGCAGGAATATTTTTTTCAAGGGTGTCCTCTAAAGTCCTCCATAATGAAATCACAAGCCTCAGTTTTAATTTCATTTTTTATTCTGTAAAAGTTTAATATTTTGCTAAGAGATAGTATAAAAAAATATTCAACCCAACAGTGTGATTGGAGTAAAGCTATATGCAGACAGATAAACAGATAGCTAGAGAGCAGGAAAAGCAGGACATCTAATCACTTGAAGAACTGTTATAAACAGCAATAAAATTAATACCTATATTAAACTAGCAGTGCAAAAAAACAACAAACTGGAAGCAGCTTTACATTAAAAATACAGCTTTTTAAATACAGAAATAGCACCAATTTACAGAAGACAATCAGAAATGTAAACGTGGCAGATAGATTCAAGTATAAGTTACATGCTCAGGCTCCTCAACAAATATCTTGGGACAGAAAGGTTTCACAAACCCTGCAGAACTTCCTGGGTATGCACTTTGCCTCAGTGCAAACACAAATTCTGCTTTTCCAAAGCTACTTTGCTGATGAGTTGTTCCTAGTTTATTTAAATTCTTAGCTTTCAGTGAAGGTAAAGATAGGGAAGGTAAACCCATTCCCTCATGACAACCAACTGCTCCCCCTCACCAGTCTAGTTCAGCAGCTCAGGTACAGAAAGCAGCTGCCCAACTGCTTCAGTGGCCCCACTCTATTTTAGTGAGAATTTTGCATTGACAAAATCAAGACAGCACATCAACATCCTTTTTCTCCTAGGCTCAAAACCTGCTTTCCCAACCATGACCCACTGAAGAGGGAGTCAATCCTCATTTCCAGACCTGCTGCATGTGCCCATGCTGCATGCAATAGGTGGATGCTATTTCCTGCCATTGACAGAAACTCCAAACTGGAAGCAGAAGCTGGAAACTGAAAACCCATTTTCAGTCCCTGCATTTTCAAGTATAGTTAAGTTAGTTATGGCACACAATAACATTACTGACAAAAAAAGGCAATTTTGGTGATGATGCTTTAACTGGAGCTAAGAGCCAACATTAGCTCTAATCCTCCTCCCTGCTCCCAGCTGCCATTTCAGTAAAAGGCTGCACCTTACTGAGGGAGAAGAGACAAGGTCTGGAGAATCAGCACCCACTGTTTTCCCTGGAACCCTAGCAGCTTGTTCCTGCCCCAGCAGCAGCACATGCTTGTCAGTAGAAGTGCAGGGGCAGCGCTGTGGTAGTTACACACTGCTTTTCAAAGCAAAATTAATGTAAGTGGGTCTATAAGAAGAAATAATTCAGAAGAAAAAAATGTAAACTTTCATAACTGTAGTGTCATTAAAATATAAAAAAATTAGCAGTCTGAAGATGTCTCTTTACCACCCCTGAAATTTCCTATGATGATTCTGCTACAGATTTTCTTTCAATGAGGGCTAACCAAGCCCTTCTCAAAACGCTGCTATTGGTCTAAGAGAAGGCCACATTACTCAAACTCTCAGCTTCACTAAAATTCTTTCTTAAATTCCATTTTCATAATATATTTAATTATAAAAATAAAGCCCTCTCATCAAATCCCCAACCATCCAAGTTCTAACCTCCCTTGACCAACGAAATAGCACATCCGAGAGTGTATCTACCCTTGGAAAATCAATACCGGTATCAAAGAGAGCTGATCATGCTGGCCCTGCATTTGCTAAAGTCCAGGCTAACCTGATGTCAACAGCAACACTTTCTGTCTTTTGAACAGGAGACTGCACAGATTTAATTGCAGTTTGTTACATGAGTGAAAACATACCCAAACATAAGAGCATTGGCTCTTAAAATTATGTCCTCTATTGATAATAGCACCATCCATTATTTGAGGACTTTGGATGTTAAGACTTTTCTTCCTCATTATCTTCTCCTAGGCTATACTGATAATATTTATTATTTTTTTATATTACTTTAAAACTCAAGGCTCCTGCTCTTTTCAACTTCTTTTTCTGGTTCAGATAGATAAGATTTCCCTTGTCTTCCTCTCGTGCTCAAACGCACCATTAACTAGTTCCAAAATTCCTGTAAGTGAAGAGTTAGGCACTTAAGTACATACCCCTTAAGTACACTTAAGTAAACAGCTAAGTAGGCACTTAGTAGACTCAGGTTAGACTGAATCTAATCATGAGTGAGGTTAATGACCTATCAGCATTCCTTGGTCATAAAGCCTGGACTGGATATTTAAACAGGAGATGAAATCTTAGCACAGTCCTCTCAGTGGCTTGTCACTCCCAAATCACTTTTTCAAACCTGTTTAAAGATTCAGGTTTCGTATTCTTTACATCTAACTTGCATATTTTGCTCTGAGTAAAAGTGAAAAAAACCCCAAGCAACCCAAGGACTAATACAGTTCATTAACACGACTATAAAAATGTTAACATTCACAGTTATTTTGGTCTTAATATTTTTCACACGTATACATTCAATCATACTGTGTTATTATTAGGTTTTTCTAACCACAAGTGCTGGGCAAATTGTACAACAACCAACTGACATTCAAGTAATCCTACCCTGAGAAAATCTGTTATTCTCAAACTGCAAAAATTCCTTTTTTGCACTAATCCCACTCCAATATACAAAATAAAAAGCAAGAGGCTGCACTGCAGAGGCCGGATTTGACAGATTGGAACCAAGGAAGCAGTTGCTCCTCACAACTGCAAAATGTTATCATTTTCACCACAGATTTACTCAGGGTAAGTAGAGTACATGCAAATAAAATGCTTACCCCAGATAAGTGCTAGACATCTAACTTAAAACCATGAATAAAGAACCCCTGTGGACTCCAGAAGAATCTGTTTGCATTCCTGACAGAAATAGAGTTTTCCAAATTAAAATCACAATTACAATTTGATGCCCACAAGGCTGTGTGAAGCACAGAACCTGAATTCAAATCATTACTGAAGGAACAATTCAGTAAAAAGGTTTCAGTACCAAGGGTGATTTTGAAGAAGATGGCTAACAGAACCAGTGGCTGAATGGATAGTGGGGAAGCATGCCAGAAGGGGTGACATTTTAACGTGCTCCTCTTGCCAGGTAAGAGCTTGTTCTCTTGTAATTGATACAAGGTCCGAGGACAATCTGCCCACCCCTTGCAAAGAGCGGAATTAGTCAGGGCTGGTACTAGAGATTTCCAGTCTCCTCTGCACAGAGCTGGCATTTCTGGTCTGGTTGCCTTCATTTTTCTTCCATGCCACAGGGTCTCCAAGACTTCCAGGAGTTTTGAAAAATGCCTCATGATGTGCAGGACGAATACTCTTGGGAGTGAGAGGAGCTGACGAAGGCTATTTGTGAAAAAATAAAAACCCAAAGTGATTTGGCAGGGTTCTCTCTAAGCCTACACACAAGCATTAATCCCTGTACCCTGCTACTAGAAGTCACATACCCTTTCAGGAGCTCCATGTGAAAAGCTATGGGCTTTGCCCCTGCTTTTCATTCTGGAACTGGATGCCAGTACATTACTGCTGGAAGATGAAAGCCTTTCTCTCTTTCTCAACTTAAATTTTTTCATGATTAGTTCATACTCATTTGTCCTTATGTCACTGTTGTCCTTTACCTTAAATGTCTCTTTCTCTTCCGTGATGTTTTACTCTCTTTTGTTATTTGTTATCATTGAGAGAAATCAAAAATTAGTCTTCTAAACTCTGACCACTTCTAAGTGCCATTCTACTGTAACCTCCAATGTTAGCATCTGTAATCAGACTGGCTGCCAACTAGTCTCTTATCACAGCCTTTTTTTAGCTCGAAGAAGATAAACATAATGTTTATAACGCTTCCAAATGTTCAATCTATTTGTCACTGCATTAGACAACAGGCAAACAAATCACAGATTTACAAATGTAAGCTGAATTAGTGCCAAAATGTCACTGGTAATAGTTGTAAAGACCCAGGTAACAAAGTGTGGCATGACTGTTTTGTGTCACTCATTGTATTTCAGAAAAATGAGTCCTCCCTCACTTTTGAATTTCTGATATTTTAAGCAAAAGTCTGGTTTATGGTAGATTTAAAAAAATCTTTATAAAAAAAGATCGACAATCCTGCAAGAATAATTGTTTTCACTCAGCTCTGATGCTGCTAATACGAGAGGGATCAGAAGAGGGCTGAGGGGATAAGCCAGGACACTACTATCTGAAAAAGTGTTGGAGCCAGCTGACTCTTGAATTCTGACAAAAATCCTTCTGTCCTCCTGGTGTTTTTCTGTAGCCATTGCATAGCACACCATGATACTGTCAGATGGGGAAAAAAACCTTAGATTACTGGGGGATTTTAGAATTTCTCTAAGTTATAAAACCACTGTTCAGGACTAAATGTGACTTCAAGAGTGTACAACACCCTGGGCACCCACAGGCTAAGTGGAAGGGACCAGCTCTCATTGTGCCAACTCTGCCCTGACACAGCAGCAGCAGCCCGTGGCACACGCTGCCGTCAGGCTGCTGGCACAGCTCCTCCAGCACCACTGCTGTTCACCTCTCCCCTTACCTGCTGCAGCTTCACAAGGGTCACTGGGTGTCCCATACACACGGGGGACTCGAGTTGAACAGCACTGCAGGATCTTGTAAGCACAGGGCTCAGGTGCACAGCGGGGTGAGCCGCCTGCTGAGGATCCACCGAAGGGGCGGGGGACACCTTGGGCGAGACAACGGCCGTGGTGCTTAGGAAAACAGGGGTGGTTGAGGCCAGGCTGGACACACTGAAATTCGTGGGGGCAGCAGCTGAGAAGGAGCCATCAGGAACTGAGGAAACAGGACCGGTGAATGAGGGAGAACAGACGAGAGGGAAGGAAGCCAAGGCTGCTGACGGCACCATGACACAGGGTACACTTAGAGAAGGCAACTGGTTCGCAGCCAGGCTGATGGCACCGGGGGCTTGGTTGGCAGAGAACAGGAAATTAAAACTGCTTAATCCTAAACCAAAGAGAGAAAAAACAAAGCATTAATAAATTTGGAAAAGGGAATTAAACTACTGTAACCTCTGTAAACTACTGTAAAGGTGTGACAATAAAGAAAAGTCTGCCTAGGAAGTAAACTATGACAAAAATAATAAAAAAATAAGGAAGAAAACTGTCACAAGCCCCTGACTCTTCTGTCCAGCTCCCTTTCCTTATCTTCCTCCATTTTCCCCCCTACTTGTCTCTTCACTGTTCCTGCATCCATTTACTTTGGTCATATGAAGTACCAACCACACCCCTTGCTGTTTTCTGCTTCTAACTTCAATTACAAGCAACATCCTGGCTAAAAACCCTCTTTTTTTCACTAACTGGAGTCATCCTCTGTTATATGAAAACATATACATTGCTTTGAATGAGGAAAATAATCCCAGACAAACCAAACCCAACAAATGGGAGACACCCACAAGGATATATCACGGAGGCATTAATTTTGCTGAGAACAGCTCAACTACTGTGTTGAAGCAGAAACTGCTCTGGCTCCCAGTTTGTCTGACCTTCCAAAACACCAGGATCAGCATTTTTAAACTGAGCATCTCTAACCTTAGTGAAATGTCATAGACCCCACTCCATGTCACAAGTGAATCAAATACTAAAGCAGTAGTGGTGAAAATCTGCCACACATATACTGTTCCCACAAAGCAGTCATCCACTGCATACAAACACAGGCACAAAGCATGCTGGACACAAATCCCTACTGCAGTATTTTCTGCTGCTTCCTCTGTATCCCCACAGTGTCATGCATGCAGGACTGGCTACATTCCCAGTGCCTTGGGTTTCAGGGGTTATCCTGATAATGCATGTTACAGGACAGTGCAAAGTTTGAAGGTGATTAAATTCACACACTCAGGGGATGCTGCTGTTCTTTGTTGGCCACCTTACTGCCAGATCTAGACTTCCAGCTCCGTTGAGTTTTGAATGCTGGATAAGTGTTTTTTTTTGCTGCACATAATTCAGGCATGCAAACCCCACATTGTTCAGTGCTATTAATGTTTGGGAACCTCAGAAAAATGCCTCTTTTCAGAGGAGCAGCAGTTCACATTGAATCAAGAGATTTCAGAGTTACTATATGACAGAGAACTGCTGGTTGGTTTTTTATACCAAATATTCACCTATTTGTAGGACTCAGTATTTGCTCAGTGAACAGATACAGAGGTTTGGGTGCCTCTAGATCTCATGGCTGTCCTTACCAGCAGTAGGCTGAACATAAAGATACTGTGGTTGGAAAGGTTGACTGGCATTTTCTTTAGAGATGTGCTCATTTCCTGGAGGGCGTTCATCAGGGTCTTTGTTCTGAGATTGCTTCTCTTGCTCCTGACAATCTAAAGGCTTAGTAGACTCCTTGGTTGCAGCCTCTGGAGCAGCAGGACTTGCAAGGTCAAGATGATTCGTTTCTAGATGTACAGCAGATGAACAGCCAATTCCTGGTGAAGGTTCTGCCTTGAGTGACTCAGAAGGCTTCTGATCAAAAACAAAAGTGGAAATGAAGAGTCCAAACTGAAATAAAACAGTGCAATACCTCTTATGCACCTTACTCATGCATCTGTGCAAAGGAGCAGCACAAACCTGATTAGCAAATCACCAAGTTAAAAACCTTGTTTGAGAGTTTGAAGAGCTGTATTAGTGATGCCTAAAACCTGTGCCCTTTGCTGTAGTTCGCTTTCAGTACTTGGAGACATTACATGAGAAATACCTGACCTCTGGGATTACTGTTTTATTGATAAGGAAAAACACTTGTTTCAAATGGTTTATACTCGATATTCAAATGGCTTATATGATATGGCCTTAAGCTTGACCCTTACTTTCAGTATTTAAGAGAATTCTGAGATAGCTACACATCACCTTCATCATCATTATCTTTCTCTCACCAGCCTGCTGTGGACAACACTGGGCCTCAGAGGGAGGGACTCAGGCTGGAGAGTAGGGGGAAAGAACGAATCCCATTTGCTACAGCTCAGTGGAGTAAGCAATGTTGTTGCTGTCTGGGAAAGCCCAAACTAACAGGGGAAGATGAGGAGTAATAGCTATATTGATTTCTTCCCCTCTGACCCATTGTTTTGCGATCAGGACACTAATTCCAGAGAGCAGCTGAACATCACATCACTATGCAAAGCAATTCAAGTCCATTTTCCCCTGGTAGTGTGAAAACATCTCCCAGTTAATGCTTATACTTCCTGACACAGCCCACTTACAAGCTTATTAACATGTGGGAGGCAGCTTTTGTATCTCTCAAGAGCAGTGAACTGAATTTTCCCTTCTGAAAACACTGTCTTAGGCAAAAGTCTTTCCTTCCTATGAGAAAGCCCAAGTGATAATGAAATTCACTTTACCTTGGGTACTACAAGTGAGAGGGGCAGATCCCTCTGTTCCAATGTCTGCTTTTTAGCAGCTGGCTCTTCATCATCTACAGGAGCAGAGGGCGATGAGCACTTGTGGGAGCTGCGCTTGTGGCAGACAGCGGGAGGTGCGGCAGCCTGAGCTTCTGCACTCCTGTTGCCCAACTCTCCTGCAGTGGGCAGGGGCTCACTCAGGTGATTTTCCTGAAGACCACCACACAACATAAAGAGGGATGAAGATGGGAAGCACAGGAAGGGTTGGTTGGGGACCAGAGTAGGTTTTCCACTTTCTGTTTTGGAGGCTGGTGGTGTGGAAGGATGTGAAGCCTGGCTGCTGCTGCTGCCATTTGGTAGTGAGAAGCTTGGCACATCTGCCCTAATCACAGGGAAAACTGCCTGAGGCAAAGGGTTAACACAAAAATCAGAGTCCCCAGGAACCGGAAGAAGGGAGAAGGGTACGGTTATTTTGGAGTTCTTTGCTGAATCCGGTATCGTTTCGGTGTCACAAGCTTTATTCCTACAAAAAAACCAACAAACAAAAAACCCAAATAGTAATGAAAAGAGGAAAAACATTTATTCCAAAATTAAACTTCCATTTTATCCTTAGAAACAAAGAGATTCATATTTGGACATAAACGTGGAATAATTCTGCCCCTAAACCACAATTTTTACACAAGAAGGGTCACTTTTTATTATTTCCAATTACAGAAGCAGAGTTCTCAGGTATTTTTAGTGGAACAATAATGCTTTTGGCTGTACTTTACTAGTCAATCACTCACAAATGAATTCAAATTAGAATAGGTGTAGAGAAGATAGATGAGAGACAGAGATGCCCTTCCAAGGAATCACAATTTGCTCAGCCTACCCAGAAAATAGGTCAAAAGATGCAGGAATGACCTATTATAAACACATATGACAGAAAGAACTACTAAAGCAAAACACCAACACTGGTACAAGTAATGGTAGGTGTAAAATGACCAGGAAAAAAAAAGAGCCATGCTGACATCTATCAGTATTAAAATTGGAATGATGAGACTTTGTGGCAATTTTTTAATCTCAGTCTCATCAATGTAATCTATCCTTAAACTATACATGACAAGCATGAAGCTGAAACTGGACAAGAGTTAAGACCAACCTACCCAGTATCTTCCTCTATTTTCTGTCTGCAGACAGCTGCTAGATTTTTCATTTTGGAACAATTTTCATCTGAATTCACAATACAGGCTGAAAGAACAAAGAGACATTCAATTAATCACAGATAGATTTACCAAGCATATTTTGATACTGGCCATATAAAATAATTGCTATAATTTTTCAGCCCTGACACGTTTTTATAACATCCACTAATCACCCAGAGCCAGAACTTGCAAGACAGTCAGAACTCTCAGTCCCACTGGAGATGTGTTCAACATCATCATTTGCTATAAGAGGGAACTGTGAAAAGCCCTGTAATTACTTTATCTTTTTTAACAGCTATCCATTAGATTGTTACAGTAAATTTCACCATATGAGGAACCATAAAAAAAAAGCAAGCATTTTGTGGCTAAAGAATCTTTCTTTATCAAGTTTCCACAGAAGAAACTGTAGTACGTTACAGTTAGTACAGAACAGAAACATTTACCTGCAGAAAACACATTGCAGATTCAATTGCAGTATGGCCCAGATTCACCTCATGTAACTTAAGGCATTTGACTGGAGGTTCTAAACCAGAAATTTCATTACCACATGGACAGTAGAAGCATAGGTATCTCCCAAGTGTAATTCACATCTTTAATTATGCTGATTCACCCAATCAAGTGCCTTAAATTGGTGCATGCCCTCATCTGGGCAGGTCCAGTGGGATAGAGAAGAACATGCTTCATTAGTAGTTACCTTGCCTCTCCTGATGTGGGCTGTTAGGCTCAGAACTGACCTTCCTTCTGGTTGCTTCACAAGGCTGTGCACTGTTAAGTGAAGCGTGACGTGTAAACCTTTGCTTTCCAGTAGCGCTGGTCTGGGACTGGGCACAGGCTCCTCTCTGTGTCCCTGGCAGAGGATCCGATGTTGGGCTATGCCCTCTCAGCTCATCTGTAGGGACATAATTTTGTACAACAGTCCTTCAGACAACACAGCTCATCAGTTAGGCTTCTGCCATATTACCAAACTTGGCCTTAAGGGAAGAGGCAACCTGTGTATTATCTCAAACCCCACAACACTGAAACAAACCTGGAACTCAGAAAGCACCAGCAGACAGGGTAACAGCTTCCCTCCCATCCATTCCACAGCAGCTGCAGCAGCAGCTACATTCTAGTGTGCTAGCCAGGAGGAGAAAGTGTACTAGGATGGTATTTACATTATCCTTCATTTTGACTTGTTCCTGGCACTGTCCTGATGTAAATATCAAAGCCAAAGGGCTTCCCTCTGCTCTGGCTTCTAGCAAAGAAACATCAGCTGACAGGGATGCTGTGTCCCACCACCTTGCTCTTTGCAGACAAAGCTTTTGTAAAAGGGGCCATATGCAAGAAACAGTCCTGCTCTACCTTGGTACATCCCCTTACAAAGAAAATAATTCACTGTATAATTATTATAGAATTAGCAAGATTTTGCAACCCAGAACAGCTGTGGACCCAGATTTGAAGATGTCAGTGCTATCTGCTCTTGCTCTACAATTCATACAGTTGCATACAGTTATCTAA
This sequence comes from Notiomystis cincta, assembly GCA_013398075.1. NCBI lineage: Eukaryota > Metazoa > Chordata > Aves > Passeriformes > Notiomystidae > Notiomystis > Notiomystis cincta. The sequence goes on along the minus strand of VZRX01013343.1, from coordinate 766,806 downwards.
GTGAGTGTAAAAATACCTACAAGACACAGTATCCTTCAACATCTCTCCACAGATCCAGATCTTGGGTGCAAAGCCTAACAAGGGCACATGTTGAGCTGGCAGCAGTTAATAATCACAGGGTACACACTGAATGCTGAGCCATTCTTCACACAACCTTTTACCACTTGGGAAGGGACTGTCAAAGCAAAAAGGAAATAAATGCAAGCTACACAAGTTACCAGTCTTTTCAGGGAATTCCACAGGCCCAATCCACTTGAAAGCTGGTTTACGTCCTCGTTCCTCTGTGACGTGGACTTTCTTGATCAAGCCTAGGCTGGTGAGAACGTTGGCAATATCATACAGTCTTCGTACCTTTGCTAACCAGAAAAGGCAGGAGTAGATAAGACAGGCAGGTTTACAGTGCATACAGGACATACTTATATGCTGACTTCATTCCAGACTATCACCACAGCTGTTGAGGTGGGCAAAATCAAATTGGCACGGACTTAAGCCACCTCCTATGAGGGCTGCCATGCCAGCTGCCACCTGATTGTCACTGCTACTTCATAGCTTATCTGCTCAGGTTTAAACTCATCTAACCTCATTTTGATGGATATAGGTTAGGGAGTGATTATATCATCAACTTGCCCAGAAAATGCAGCTGTGGGTAAAGAGAAGTTAGGGGTAAGAGGCACAAGAGTGCACGGCTGATCACTAGAGGACATGTATTTATAATTTTTAAAATGTAACACACTTAGAAAAATTTCTGTGACTCTAGAAAATAGCATCTTTGAGCTGACTATGATACCCACATATTGTTCAGCTAAACTCCTCACATTTCTTCTTATATTTGGGGTTGAATTTTAAGATTGAAGTGCAAGTACTTTATCTTAGAAGACTTATTTACTAATGCTGAGTTTTCCCATGTTACCCAAGGGATTGAAGTACTAATCCTCACTAATTGAAAGGAAATTTTGCCATCAAACTGTAAAAGATTTCTGGGGTAAAAAGGAGAAGGAACAGATTTCTGCAGAGACCAAATTAATTCCATTAAATTAAACAACATGTTTCAGTTCTGAAACATTATTCAGAGCAGCACAGGAAACAGGGTTTAAGTATGAAAAGATTCAACAATGACAAAAAAAATGTGCTTCTTTATTTTGAAGCTAAACTTGGGAGATAATTGTCATGCCCTGTTTTCTTTACTCACTGACTGATTGATTTGCCTCTCATTAGCCATCTTACTTTTAAATTTGCTGTGGTCCACTGTATCCTGGGTTTCTTCTATCAGGATCTTTGCTGCGATGTCCAGAGTGACTATCTTGGTCTTGGAGACAAGGAACAGCATGACAAACTTTTGGCTCATAATCCGCAATGACTTGTCCTTTCTGCTGTTTGCAGATGCTGTGTTACAAATAATACCCAAGCCTCTTAGCATATGTCATCCATCACAGCCAGAAAACTAGTAAAGAGGTTTCTCATACACAAAAGTAAAGTATTTCCTTGTCAGAAAGCAGAAATTTATTGAAAGACAGCAAATAACTGATTAATGCAGACAGGAGTCTCTCTTCAAAGGGCAATAAAAATTCAAATTTGCAGAAATAGCTTTTAGAAAGTGAAATTCCAAAGCTGATTCTATGTTATGTTACACAGTTTTGTGCCACTATAATTTTGTGACTCTAATGGACTTTGTAACTTAAAACTATTATGTGTTATATGGGCAGCATGCAAAGAGTGGACAAATGAAGATGATGCTTTCTGTCAGGATAAAGCATTTACTGTCAGATACAGGTGGGGAAAGAACTGGGTGGTCCAGCAGAACTTCCTGCCAGTCTGTAGGACAGAGGGAAAAATCTATCATGAGACCTATGTAAGGGACAGAATAGAAGGAAGAATTCTGTATCCTCGATGGTGAATTCAGCACCATTTTGCAAAGTATAACTTTTTATTTTTTAATTTAAAAGCAAAGCAAGGAAAAAAGTGACACAGTAAATGGGAAAAAGAGACTTGTGTCTGTGTATCATCACACATTTAGTAATTATCTTACCAGAGACACAATCTGGTTCTGAAAAGTCCAGTAAAGATCTGTCTTGAGAATCTGGAATAGTTTCCTTTTTCCGTTCTCCAAATTTGTACTCGAAGTCCTGGTCCTTGTGCTGGGAGGCCATTAACTCTCCATACTGCAGCTCTCCTGCCTCCTGAAGCATTTTCAGAGTTTGGCTGAGGTTGTGCCGGCCATGCCAGCAGTACTGGTTCTTGGCCACACGGCTGACCAAGTGCAATGACTCCAGGACGTTCACAATATCGTAAATTCGTCTCCGCTCAACTCCTGTTTGGGAAGTGGGGGGGAACAGATAAAAAAGACATAGATGCTCATCTTAGTTTAGCAGAAGCAAACAGAGAACAGGTTTTTCTCTAATAGACATTTTCAGTGTTCATGTGGACACATTCCATTAGATACAGCTACATTTGCACAATGAAATCTGATTTATGGGTGGCCAGCTTCACAGTATGCTGCTTTGTCCACTTTCTTAACTTTCAGCCCAGCCATGGCTTCAGATTAAAGCACCTGCACTGTGTTTAGAACTGGCTGTAGTCTGCCAGCCCCATTCACTCAGACCTACCCAGACTGCCCCAGGGTTTTCAGAGCACTTTGGCCCTTCCTGACAGAGAGCTTCAACACTCAGGCACGTACCTGTACACAAGCCTGTGTGTAACAGAGGGCAGGAAAGGGTCCACCACAGCATAAAGATAAAAGCCCCTCATACAGGAACCAGGGGGAGTACAGTCCTCCACTTGCATTCACAGTGACACAATTACTTTTACTTGCTAAGCAAGTACCAAGAAAAGGGGAGTCAAAAGCTTCACAAGATGCAGAGCAGTGTAGAATGAGACCTACTGTTCCCAAACACAACAGAACCGAATCATCACTGCTGGCTGGGTCTACACCTAGGGGAAATTTATGAAATATGTCCAACTTCAGTTCAGCCTGACTGATGTGATCAAGGTTGGGGACTGAATATGAACAGGTTGGTGGCTGTGCTCACTGTTCTGAGTACCTGTGTCCAGTGCTGTTTGAAGCAGGGCTGTTAGATATATCTAACACAGTGTACTATATGCTGGTGGCAGCATCTGCACCAAAAAATCCTCTAACAGTGAACATCAGCTGAGCAGAAGAAGTGCTCATGAGGGTGAAAGATTTTGAAAACTTCCCTGTGGGAGGCAAGGCTTTAATGTACCGGTTTACCCATCTGGAGAATAGGAATAATACTTACCAGCCTCAAACAAATATTAGGTGAAACAATTCATGAGCATTTCCAAGTGTGTGAAGAATTTGGAGTGAAACATAATTCAGAAAAACAAGAGTGCTACGCATAATCCTGGTGTCTGCCAGGATACAGCCCCCTTTGTGGCCTTCCACAGGTCTTCCATGAACAAAGCAATATACATTTGTAGCAAAAGCTGTATCACAGACATTATTTGTTACATCAACAGCAGCAACACGAGCTGGGGGTAATTTTGCGGTCACTGAAGCAAGTGGATACAAGCAAGCAAGGAAAAACCAAAGGGAGAAGGACAACCAAAACCTTTCCCTTTCTGGGATGCAAAATTTCCAAGAGTAAGTTTTAGAAGAAAGTTTCTGTTATTTAGGAAAGCAAAGTAATGCCACTCTCAACATAGAATAAAGCACTATTCACGTTCAGCTGTACAAAACTGGAGCATGAGCATCTCATGCAAACACATAAAGGACTGAATCTGAAAGAACAATTAATTTTAAAAGTAATTTATCTGCTTGCCTAATCTGTATTCTATCCTATTTCCAATTCACACTACCAAGGCAAATAAATGGGTATTTCAAGGCCTTTCTTAACAGAGTCACAGAAGACAAAATGCTTCTGTTCCTTTTTTTCCCAAAACAGACAAATTTCATTTTTGTTACATCTTTTCTGTTAATATCTGAGTTTTAAATGTAGATACAAGATTTATTTAGTTTAAGTCCAATGTTGTAAAGCCCTTCCTAGCTAAGAAACAACCTCTCCAAGAACTCGGATATTTTTGCTATTAATGCGTCCTGGCTGAGTTCTCTCTCCCAAGTTTTGTTACTTATTACAGATATTTCATTAATCTTTTAACTAAAACCAAATTTAACTGCAGAACCAGCAAAATTAGCTACTCAAAACCTTCTTGCCACCTCAATACAAGACATTTGCTCATAGTACTCTTGCAGTTCTCCCAGTACCTTCCCATTGCAAGGTGATATTTAAAGCCAAGGTAACCATGAGATTTTGGAAGATATGATGTCAAACATGTTCAGAAGTCAGGGAGTAAACACAACTGATCTCCTACACATACCAGTTTGCAGTTGTTTCCCCAAATGTTTCATTATGATAACATTTGTGGTCTGTAAGTCCTCCTTCAGAGGGTCTGTAAATCTTAACTCCTTCAGGGTTAAATGAATTGAATATTTAAGAAAGCAACAGAGTTGGAAGCAAGATCTGGTCTAGTAAAAGGTGCAGAAAGACAGAAAGCAGATTTCAAAATGGTAGCGCTACCAAACAACAAAGACACTGAAGAATATTAGGCATTTCCAGCTGTTGATTAATATGATTAGAAGAGCATCCAGCCCCTGGGAAAGGCAGATCTTGAATGTAGTCTGTTAGAGTATGATCTTTGGAAGGCCCATCTGTTAGGTTACCCCAGGTGATCAGTTACCCCAGTTTCACAGGTATACATACCAAGAATTGAAGCCACTTCATCCAAAGAAATGGTAGTTTTCTCTGTTGACAATGGGTAATTTGGATAGCGAGCTAGAAACTTTTGGCACAAGAGTCCTAAGCTTTTCTGTTTTCTGCTGGGTCTCTGCTTTTCAAATTCATCAACCGTGCTGTCATCTACTATATCATACTGTTAAAAAATAAATGTAACCCTTTAGTGCAGAGCTTTTAAAAGCAAGACATAGTCAAGTGAGGCTCATTTCAGATGTTACCAATATTTAAGATCAGATTTGTTAATTAAAAAAACCCAAACGTGGACTCCTTGAAAACACAGAGCATTTGGATAACACAATTGCAAGCTCTTCTTATTTTGTCACACAAGATACCTACAGAAAAATTCTTATCATGAAAATAGTGGTCATGCATAAGGAAAAAAACCAGTAAGACCAAACACCCAAGACTAGCAGATGATAAGATTATACTCGGAAAGAGTATTTCTTTTGGAAAGAATGAAGAATATTCTCTCAAACACTTCTGGATCTAATAAACCAGGAGATGCAGAAGCCATCAAAAAATTCCTGCAATACCTCTTTTTGCTGACCTTTACAGTGACTCTATCACTTCAAGAAACTGGTGACTGGGGAAGCGGTGGGGGCACTTTGCTCAGCACACTATAAAAGGTGCAACTCAGTCTTTGAACCTTAAACTTAGTCAAGATGTTAGCTTAAGTGATTCTGTAGGATGGCCTGAATGTGGTCTTTCTGACCCTGCAGGGCAAAAAAATTAGAAGCCAGCAAAACTGTGATGGCAAGAATGTAGGAAGAAGTATGTTTATTTATCACAGAACGAGAATGATAGAGGATTTTTTGCACTGGTAGCTCTGGGGTTTTCTTCTGCGTTAGGAAAAGGAAAATAAGTCTTCCCCTCTGGCAAAGAAAAGCTGAAGGTGTAGCTGTTGAAACCCATGTGTCCTTGCTTATGGGATCTTAAGCTGTCCTTTGCTAGTTGCAACTAAGTAACCTTATGGCTGGTGCTCTGACAGAATTGAGTTTTATATGGTGTTGAAATAGCAGTACTCTTACTCTAAAACTTCTTTTATATGTTACCTTTCTAAGTGGAGAAAATTATTAAATGAAAGTTTTATTAACTAGAAAATATTTGAATTCTTTACAGTAGCCACCCCAAAAATGCTGTGTGATCTTAGTAGGCTTGGAGTGGTAATGAACCAAAAAATCAACGATTTTTTCCCTAGTGGACACTATGTTAGGAATGATCTTTAGAGAACTGTTTGCTTTGTTATGACTATGAAAACTGCAGAGCTTTCTACACTACTGTTGCTACTGCAGTTGCTGTAAAAACTACACTCCTGGAGTGATCTGTACCTATGAAATGATGCTTCTCAGTAGAAGGACCCAGAACAATTTTCCTGTTGCTGAAATCACCAGGGAAGGATATCCTATAAGAAATCAGGACTGAGGGGATCTCAGGTCAATTACTAGTAAGATAATTAGTGTTCATCTTTTGAAGTCCTACTGCTCAGCCAGAGCTGTGTAGGCAACCGTCCTTGGGAATGTCCTACAACTCTGCACCTTTCCACAGGGAGCAAAGAACCAGTTGGAAGGAAACTGAGGAGCGACTTAAGGAAGTTCTGAGCCCTAACTAAACATGAGGTGATCATGTTCTGAATCTCACCTGTAACGAATCAGGTGTGTCACTCTGCTCACTGTTTTCTATGGGTCTGAAGAGCTCTTTCTTCTTTTCCCTGTCCCTCATGTCAGGACTAGCAGCACTAACAAGAATCTTCAGGTTAGCAGTAGGAGTCCAGGGATCAGGCTGAGGTCTGTCAATGATTTTAACAGGTGTAATTGGATTTCTTTCCGGTGTGCAGCCTTTTTGCTTCGATAAATCAATTGGTTCATTCTTAATGGGAGTCTTTGGGGCCATCCTGGATCGATCAAATATGTTTTCCTATTAAAAACAAAGTTCTTTAGACACAAGAGGAAGAAAAAACATTCCATCATGATTCCATTTCATGATTCTTATGAAGGTAATTTTACTGACTTTTGCCTTGGCACTCATAGCTATACTTAGCACAGTTCTTCTGCCTTTGTTGGTAATGTTAAAATATTCTACATGCTGCTGTACTGGAGGAAGTGCATTTGAGATACTGCCTTGAAATAGAGAACCTGAGGTCAACCAGTCCAACCTGTGGCCTATTAGGCTTTTACACTCTGACTATTATTACAAGAAAGCATTGCCCACAAACACAAATCACCAAATTGCAAGGAAACTGAAATCATGCACTGGTCACATTATATTTAGCAAGAAAGTACAGTTCTGTTTGAAAGGTCCCAGGTTAAAAGCCATGCTGGGGATGTAGCTCAAACTCACAAAATGTCAAACTAAAGGGGATGTAACCTCATGTGCAAGCAAGGCAAGTTTTGCATCTGCACTGTCTGCTGCTCAAAACAACCAAGAAAATCTCCATAACTGTTCCTTGACTACAGCTAAAAGCTGCTAGGAGGAAAAATCTAATTCATCAGCTGATTTTTATCATTTCCTGAATGAAGCTCAACTCCTTCCAGTCCCTAGCTGCCATCAAGCTTTTTTCATATTTCATCTATTGATCCCTTTCTTTTACCGCAAGAATTATCATTACAGATGAATTCACTTCAAGAGACCAACTGAAGGAAGCATTATTGGTATGTTTGATATAATGTATTTTATTTTGTGCTGTAAGAAATCCAATTCAGAAATTGAATAAAAGCCTGAAACAAAACATTAATTTATACTGGTTTACTGCAAGAATTTTCTTAAGTTTTGCCTTTTACTTGGAGTAACTTAAATATGCTGAAAATGATATAGATATATAAATAGGTGATACCAAAGGTCATCTTAACAGGCACAGTCTAGCTAGAAAGCAGAAAAAAGTTCTAGTAACAGCTGAAATTGGCTTTTACTAGGAGCACTTTTCTAGCATTCAGACTGGAAAGAAATTTGGCACATCAAAAGCACTGTGCTTTGAGCACTGATGAAGAAAACCTCTGCATACATTCACCTACAAATTATCCAAATGGATGTAATAAATATATATCTTTTTTTTTTTTTACAACTAACAGTCAGCTGATTGTAACTTACTGCACTGTGATAAATAGGGGTCAATTTAGAGGCCATGGTACTTCTTAGAATATATATTCATATAGTGCTGGCACTCAATATTTTCTTGCAATTTCGTATTTGGCAGTGAATCAACCCCTAAGTAATGCAAAAAAGTCTATCTTCCCCTGAAGTTCCTGGTCACTATGGCTGGTGGTAATGGAACTGCAGTGAGGGCAGCTGAAGCAACCTGCTGTTTCAGGACCTCAAATCTTTGTGCAAATACCACAATGAAAAAACCAGTGGCTCTGCATGAAAGGCACAAGACTCTGCCCTTTCAAATCTTTATTTCCCGCTAACAGATCTTTATTTTCTACTATCAAAATTACCTACTAAGGTAAGAAACACTTTTATCCTCTCTCTCCCCCTCTTTTTTTCAGTAGCTGCAACACTCGGAGAAGTCCAACCTGTAATTGCACAAAACTGCAAGGGCTGTTGGTAGAAGTATGAGACAGAGGACAGGACAGGCCAGCTTGATGAACTCAGTAGGTAAGCAGGAATTTAAACAAATCTCTGAGATAACAGGAGTGGAATCTGTCAAGAACGGTGTGAATTTTGGAGGACTCAGACTGAGTATGGACAACAGGTCATGAATTGCATCTGGTTCAGGAGACATTACATCCAAGGTTATATCCAAGGCTACGTATGCGGTCTCCTGGCTGGTGAGGCGGTAGGGAAACAATGAGCTTCTTCCTTGCTGAGTGGCCCTACTTAGCCTCTTGACTGGAGAACACCACTTTATGAACACAGACCAGAAGGCAAGCATAGTGGACATGCCCATCACTGCTGAAACTGTTCCTAAAAACAACAGGACTATACTATTCCTGCGCCAAGTTAGGCCTGGTGGTTTGTACCTTTAGAACCGTGAGTCTCTACAAGAGCTCTCGCCACCTTACCGCACGGCAGCCACTGGGACACTTGAGATCACTGAGTTTTACTCCAGGGAAAACTAAAAAGTGTTTCCCGGTGTGTAGCGCCGGAGTTCAATCACTTCAGTCACACTGGACATCCCAGTGCTCCAAGTGCTCCCAGGTAAGATGCTGCTGTACAGACCAATAGGGCAGAGCAGGTCCGACGGGCAGCCCCTCAAACGCTGCCCACGGGAGCCGCAGAAGCACGATCCAGAGCCCGAGCCCGCTCCAAGCCCCCCGGGGGACGGCCCTGCACTGGCGGGGCTGGGGCTCCGTGGCGCCCACAGCTCTCGCCGCCCGCCCTCCCTCCCTGTCTCACTCCCTCCCTCTCCCTCCCGTCCCCGCTCCGGCCCGGGGCTCCGGACAACGCGCCAGGGAACGCGCGGCGCCGGAGCGGAGCGGAGCGGAGCGGAGCGGACCCCCGGCCCTGCCGCTCACCTTCTGGGCCGCCTCGGCACGGCCGCGCCGCCCCGGCC